>OX376193.1:6702826-7302826 GCA_947363905.1 Lithophane semibrunnea
CTTAATTGGAATACATTGAATTAAAGTTGCTTTAACAGGACTGAAGCGATGGCGAAGTCGTATATCTACCTACAATTAAATCGATTCTTCATTAACAAGCTATCAGTGTTTTATTTATTCATTACTGACTAAATAGCAGTGGTCATTTGCTGACATAATGTGAACATAACTCCCCCCACTCATTTAGCTCAGATAATTGCGCTCAACGGCCCTTTTAAGCGAAATGCAACACATTTATTTGTAATTTAATTGTAGTGGAATAAAACAAACATACTGACATCGGCGGTCGGTTAATTGCCACTCGATATTATACAAGAATCGCGACACGGCCACTCGAGGCAGCAGTCGAATGTATTGTGTGCACCACTGTACCACTTCACAGCAGAGCTTTTGTGATCGTATATATGCGATATTCGTGGTATAACAATGCAATCAGATTATTGTTTTTAAACAATCGATGGTACTGTTCGTATTCGAAGGAGGATCAATTGCAGCTCATCCAATTTATTTTTTATTCTAAAAAGCTGAGTGCTGTTGATGCTTGTTTGAAAGGGTTGCTCTTAATTGGAAAATATTATTCGAAAATAAAAACTAAAAAGGAGCATCGAAAACTAACAAAAATAATATTTATTATGAGTGTAACAGAATTGTATTTATTGCTATAAATACAATTCTGTTACATTTTTCTTTTTCTAAGTAGCCTTCCGTCAGGTTCGTCAAAGTAAAAACTGGAGTGAAAAATTAGTCCTTTAAGAAACAGTTCCCTTTACCATACACCTCTGAGAGAATGTGGTAAATTGCGGCGCATGTAGTGCAAGGGCTGTACAAAGGGACATGAGAGCCCTCGGTGGCAGCCCTGGGTTGCCAGCGGCGTAGCGAGCCCCTACCACGATTTATGCACGCGCCGTAATCGATGTATTAATGTCTGGCAATACCGGCAATTATGCGTGACACTTTATTTATTGACTAGTGCCCGCCCGTGGCCTGGGTCGGTCGGTTTTATTGCCTTTACGTTTTAAAGCTTGCTTGTCGCTTTTGGAAAATGGGAAAAAATTTACTTAAATATGTATAAATGTGAGTACCGTCCTACTCATTTCTTTTATGCATGAATAATTTGAAACGATGAGTGAGTGAAGCATGAGTTACAAAATTGCATGTTGCCAATAAGCTGTAAACGCAAATACTCCATCTTCATAATCACCATCTTGATACTTTTAGGCAGAAAATGGTAAAAAAGTTACACTTATTTCGTTTCTTTACGGTAGGCAAAGGCAAACCTGCAGTAGACAGCCATACAGCCAGCGAGCGATGCATTCGAATCATTCGGACGATTGAATCGATTAATCCGGCGCGTTGTTCGCAAACAGCCTGGTTGGGCGCCCAGTCGCCGTCGCGATGTGACACGCATGGCCACCTTCGATGGAGCTTTATCGCTCACAGCATGATTTACTGTTCGTATTGCGGATAGCTTATCCCTTTGGGTTCAATTTTCAGGCTCTTTACTGTATCTCGAACGTAAACTACCTACTGATGAGTTAATCTCGATTAAGAGGAAATTTTCAGCACACTCCTTCCATACCGGATGATTTGAAGTTACCTACCCAGCAACTTAGGCAGGTATATCGGAGGAGAACCTCTTCCCTTTTTTTGTACCTAGGTTTTATTTCCATTGCGGATTAAGTACGACTTAATCGAGTGTCGGTAATCTAGAGTAATGGTTGACAATCGATGAATTTTAGTCTCGCAGCTGTTCGTTGTGATGCTGATGGTATACATATAGCGCAACCATGTAAACTCACGGAGCGCAACGATGTAAACTCACGAACTTGCATAGCATGATCAATTGAAATTGTCAATTTTTACGTGATTGATACACATTGATGTGCAAAATGATCGTTTACCAAATGCAATTAACAATATTACTAAAATTGCAATTGATCGTTTCGGGGACCATTTATAAAAGCTCTAAGTTCTATTCCGGGCCTCGTTTAAGCTCTGCGCCACATTATGTTCCAATCAATCGGTTCAGTAATATTAGATATGCTATGCATGACAAACAAACAGACAGTTTCAGATTTATAATAATTTTGTGTGATTAAAAAATCTCTCAAGCATAGCAATTTATTTTTAAATACAAAAAGTTGCAGAAAAATACAAATAAAAAGAAAACGATGCAAAATATGTGTCTGCAACAATAATGAAATTCCTCCGTTGCGCAACGGGAGATTAATCAAGAAAATGGTTAGTGTTTAGCAGCTCCTGTTGTATGTTGGCAATTACTAGCACTAATTAGTTATCTTTTTACACCGTTTGTGTCTACTTGTCTAGGAAATGTTTTATACGACATGACACATCGTTGTGTTATGTCGTACAAAAAGTTACTAAAGTACTTTTTGTCGCTGTCTACAAAAAGTTGTTAGCAATAAAATGCACATAACTATGATAGATATCTATTAGAAACGATAATGGGTAGTACTGGCTGGCTTTCTTTAGAAATGATAATTTTCAGAAAGTAAAAAATCATAATTTTAAAGTCAGTTTAGTTATTTTTTTTTAATTTTAAGGTAACAATAATTAATTATATTCGTTGTAACGGCTCTTACATACTGGCGCGATTCGCCACGCGACGCGAATTTTAACAAAAAAAATTCTGAGAAAACTTCACGGCGAACAATGCGGCGGCGCGCGGCGTCGCGTCGCGCGGCGAATCGCGCCAGTATGTAAGAGCCGTTACAACGAACATAATTAGTTATTGTTGGCTTGGATACCTACATTATAGATGACTAGCTGTTGCCCGCGACTTTGTCTGCGATGCAGGATGAAAAATAGCCTATATCCTTATCCAGGTCATGGTCTATCTTTGTGCCTAAGTAACAAACAAACTCAATTTCACGTCTTTTTTCGGGTGACCACTGAAAATCAGCGCTGTGCTGTGGGTCCCCATAGCGCAGCATCATGCTGAGTGGAAGCCTTTTTGTCACAGTCATGACGTGCAGCTGCCGATTATTTATCTGTATACTCCTGATCTCATATGTTTTTTTTTATTTTTTATTGTATTTAGATCTATTTTGGTTTAAAATTGCTGATCTTTTTGTATGCACGTGTTTCTGTGACAAATAAACCTATTTTTCTTTCTTTCTTTTCTTTCAATTTCACATGTATAATAGTTAGGTATCGATCTTTCCCAAATACCGGGTAAAAATACAGCAAAGAACATTTTATTTATTTTAAAACATAAATATACATTATTCTCTCTCTTATCTCACAAAAATAATATCAAATCTCACTATTACCAAACTCGTGTATTAGCTTCACTACCCATACAAAACTCAACGATTGCCAACAGGCATGAAATTTTGATGAAACGTACGCAATATTCAGTAGATTCAGTAGTTAATCGCGACACTTTGCTGGTGCTACAGTCATAAGTACTGATAGTTAATTTACCAGGAATGCATGAATAGCTGAGCGTGTGATTCTGAAGCGCCTGCAGGTGGCTCAAGAGGTTCATTTGAAATTCATATAGTAGACGTCACGGCTGTAGAGAGACTGAATGGGCCATGTTTTTGAGCGTAGTTTGAGGCTCCATGTATATATCTATACTAGTGATAAGTTTCAGTCATGTGCTCTAATTTTAGATGGAAATCTCTATTGTAGCACCAATCACCAAATAACTTTTAACATTCGCCGTATCACGACGTGACGAGGCTTGGAAAAGCGTCGGAAGCGTCTGTCGTCGCGTTGCGGGAAAGTCCGAAAGGGATACCGGGGCCCTTGGCAACAGGCAACTGAAGGAACACGGGTGGGTTTTAGTCAGTAAAAGTCTGACACGCCCTCCCACTCCGCCCAGAGCGGGAGAAGTAATTTAAGGAATTACCAACCTCAAAAAAAAAAAAGCACCCATCACCAAAGAACTTTTAACATTCGCCGTATCCCGACGCGACGACGCTTGGATCAAAATATTATAAACTTAGGTATATTCAACATAAAGGGCCAATACATAATAATTATTTTTTACTATGTATGTTTGTTTTTAAGGCATTTATGTACCTACCTATTATAGCAGCGCCTACACCAATCTAAGTTGTAGGCGCCAATCTAAGGTGTAGGCGCTGCTATAATCGCATCTTCAATTTTCGGATTACCAAAAAAACTAGAGAAAACAGCGAGATATATTTTTAAGCCGAAATAATGAGAGCAGGATAATTAACGCTTTAAAACTGCACCACCAATTATCCCGGCATCGAATATTGATCGGAAGGATGTGAATTTGTATTGACCGCAGACAAGTAATGCGGCGAATACATTGCCGCCACTTTGTTTCAATTAATTAATGGGATTTGTGGGAAATTAAAGGGAATATTAAAAAATAAATCATGCGCTATCCATGTGTGAGCCGGGAAAATTGGAAAAGCTTGGAACCCTGGTAACAGCCGGGATTAACGACGGTACGCAAAAAATATTAGGAGTTTAAGCGATTAATTTTGTATTCATAAAATATTGATGTTTACCCTGTGTTATGAATAGGTATCCATGTAAGTCGTAACTCAAAATTCTATACATAATTCGGGTCTCAGAAAACAAAATGCGTACAAAAGTGAACATCAGAGCGGGGCAAAAATATCGTCGCGGAAATCAAAATATCAATGAAATCCCACATGTCATTTATCCAAGACATTGTCGCTTCGTTGGAGGTTGACTCAGTGGACCACCCATAGCGGCTTAGCGCGGATTCTTCGCTCGCTTCGACGTAAATAAAGCGTTGCCAACACTATACACTTTTTCAACATAACAGCCTGTGATAAATAATAACTGTTCAGTAAATATTCACATGACATTCGCGTTTAATATTCTACGCGTTAGCTTTTAGCCTGAAAGTTTTAATAGTCTATCGCAGTATGTACTGTTATTTACAGGTTGAATGTATCCTTTATAAACTTTTGAGCGATAGAACAAAGAACAATGAGTAGTGGCGATCCACGTTCCAGCTTTTAATAGAGTTCTGGGCTACCATTAATAATTAGACTCATTTTCAAATGGTAGGTAAATATAGTTTACAGTTAGTAGTAGTCTAACAGTTTACAACTTTTGAAAGTTTTGGTGACTGATCATTCTAATCCTGTTGATTATCAGATGCCGTTTTTACAGGTTGAATGTATCCTTTATAAACTTTTAAGCGATAGAACAAAGAACAATGAGTAGTGGCGATCCACGTTCCAGCTTTTAATAGAGTTCTGGGCTACCATTAATAATTAGACTCATTTTCAAATGGTAGGTAAATATAGTTTACAGTTAGTAGTAGTCTAACAGTTTACAACTTTTGAAAGTTTTGAAAACTGATAATTCTAATCCTGTTGGTTATCAGATGCCGTTTTTAACCGACTTCTTCAAAAAGGAGGCGGTTCTCAATTCGTCAAAGTTTTTTTTTTGTGTGTATTTTACGCGATTACCCCGCTAATATGAATTGATTTCGATGATTCTTTTTTGTTTGGTAGGTCATGCTCCAGAGGTGGTCCCATATAAATTTTATTACGTTTTTGAGTTAGCTTCAATATTACATATTTTTCCCACTTATATTATGTAGACGATGTTCTTTGTGACTCCGTCACTGTTATTTACATAGCAGGTAGTGATATTCGAATGTGTGTGGGGTAGGTACCACAAGTAAAAAGTGAAAAATAAAAACTTTTTACAATAAAAAACAACCGACTCCCAAAAAAAACGCAAAAAAATAGTTAAAAATAACTTTAATTTCATAAGTCGGTGGCAAAAAACGAAAACTGAAAACCAAAGACACCAACTTCCGAAATTAAAGTTATTTTTTCATCAACATCATCTCATTGCTATAAAATTAATTGATAACTGTAAACACCAGTTCAGCCGCAGTTTTCCATTCTCAGTCGATAACTGAGTATTACCGATGTCTGATCTTCCGCTGAGCACTGGAAATAGCTCCATTTTTCAGCATTTTCGTTTACCCCACCATTAGCGAGATAGGTACCCACAAACCGCTCGCTTCGAAAGCAAATAAAGATTTGGAATACCTTGAAACTTTCCACGGATTTAAAACCAATCACAAAGACATATTGGACGGAGATTCTGATTGTTTATTTAGGATTAAATCTTCGGAACGCATGATTTGTTTTTAATAATGAATATTTGATTGGATTCATACGATGAATATGGATCGACGTTGCGTAGTTGGAATTTTTAGGCAGACTTTTTTGGCTTTGGCAAATATTCGTGTTACAAGCCCGATGGAAAATGCTAAATTTTTGACGAACATGTTAGTTATATTTATCGCAGCAACACGAATATTCGATAAGGGATATTAATATTGGCACTGTATCGGCAGCCTATGTGAAGTAGGTAATATGTATCTACTGTAATGTATTGCTCAATGCACAGCCCGTTACAGGCCCCAACCGTCGGAGCGGCTAATACAGCTGGATACTAATGCCCTGTTTAAATCCACTATAATAGGTACTAGGTACAAACGTTGTACACGTATGTGTAAGCTTCTTCAAATATTTATAACAAGTGTCTACAGACAAAAATACGAAAGCTTACGTATGATGCTTATTTACATTATAAATTACAAGTGCGACATTCACAGCTATTTCAAGAAAGCGCACGGAATCCTCCAGCTTCTTCCAGAGCAACAGAGGTGACATTTTCATTTAAAATATTGCCGCGTCGGTGATCCAACGTTACTGTATTTACATAAAACACTCGTATTCTGAAAATTATGCGGGTATTCGAATGTTTTGATCGCGGAATCCAGATGGAGCCGGTATAAATCTCGCTTTGAGCTCGGCCGGCATTCCTAGCAAGTTACCGAACAACAGTAATGAAGGTTTAATCTGTTAAATTCCTGCATAATCCGCCGGGATCTCGGAGACTCGGCTTTGCTCTCTACCTATAATTATAACTTTAGTTGTACGTGTCTTTATTAATTCGTAAGCAGATGAACATCACTGAGGATTGCGCGTTAAGTAACGTTTAATTGTAGTGAGAACATACGTTTACATTATTGTGTCCCTTGTGCTACATAAATACACCTGCTTAATTACCTGAAGACAATGAACAGAATCCTGCCGGACAATGAAAATAATCCCGTCTTTATAAGACACTAATTTCAAGGTAAAACTTTAAGAAATAATGTAAGGAACAAAATAAATTCCATAAAATCTAAATACTTAATCGCATAAATTACGTCTATTTCAAGAGCAGACAATAAGTCCATAATTTCGCATCTCATTAGCGCGCCTTTCCCAAATTCACAAAGATGTCGTAATAAATTTTAATACTTTTCGTAGCGGCCATTACAATTTGCGCAAACGACATCGCATTACACGAGGTGGCTAAAAGCACATTTTAAAAGGGCGTCTGAATAATTCCACCAGGACTTGTACCGGGACTACCGACTGTAGTTAGGACACTCCGTTTTTAATGACTACGTATTGTTTTAAGGAATTCTGAAATGTAGAATAAGGAATTAAGTTTAAATTTGTTTTATGAGACACGAAGATAAAAGGTTTCTTTTTTGAGGATTTTAATTCGGTTTCGTTTTCTTGGGGAGTGGCAGTGAAAATGTGTTCCTTGCGCTGGAATACTTGCCATGGAATTTTATTCATTTTGCAACACCCTGGTTTTAAAAGGGCATTAAATATACCTAATTCATTCTTGTGCTTATCATTATAGTCTTATCTTTTACCAGAGATATTATAATCTGCAAAATGGGAGCAGTTCAGGAAGTTAACAGCATCTCATTACAACCCTTGTGTACATTTTAAAAATTGAGTTTGGATTTATTGTAAACAAACAAAATACATTGTTCGTGAAATATTCAGTGGAATCATAAAAAAATAATTATTTACATGCATGTACGATTGTACGTACTATAGGTAGTATAGTAGTAGGTATAGTTATAAATAATACAACTCATGAATAATGAATTGGATGTCATATAAATAGTAGGTACGTAGCTATATTATTGTTTTAAACTCTGTAAAAGTAAAATCAGTACTTATTATGTACTTGAAATTTTTATTCATTGATTGCGATTTTTTAATACAAAAAAATGTTCTTATGTTTTGACCATTGTACGAGTTTAGAGATCATATCGACGGTGGAAAGGTAAAATAGCTAAAGAGCCAAAACGTGAAATCTCAGGAATGAATTTTAAAGTTTTTTACTTTAAAATTCATTCCTGAGATTTCACGTTTTGGCGCTTTAGCCAGTTTCCCTTTCCACCGTCGATATAATCATCACCTTAAGCCTAGTTGCTTTTTCGGCACCGGCCACCATTTTAAGCGGCTGAATATTAATATTTATTTCAAGCTTCAGACTACTTGTATGGATTTCATAGATCTACGAGTTAAGGTAAGGCGGCACGTAAACTTGAATCATGTAAGAAAGACACATATTAAGACAAGTCATAGAACCTCATCGAATAATAACTAAGCTCTATTTCATGGCACATCTGTGTCCTTGTCTATGCCAACACCTTTGGAGAGAGCATTTAGATAATTGCGGGATAGGCGCGGTACTTTGTTGGTCGCCGCTTTTGCAGCGCTGTGGTGCGCTTTGTGCTGCATAATAACTGGCGTTACATTGTTCGATGACAGCTGTGACACGCCTGTGGTCGATCTGCGACGCCGACGCACGTTTGCGTTGCGTGTTCATTAAAATAATGACGCGGCCTCGCAACGTGTCACGTTTTGATTGGTGCACTTGTTGGGGTATTTGCTGTGGCATGATTTTAATTGGGATGTTTTGTTAATAGGAATGGATTAATTAGTGTTAAAACTATACACAGTACATAAGATTTTATTTAGCTAGTCCCGCCCTATCTAGAAATATGTTTCTGCCCATCGTCCATTGCGACAGCTGAAGTACACAGAATTTTGTTGTTGAAGTTTATTTAAAATCAGATTAGCGGAGTTTTTTGCAGTGTTTAGCTAAGATGACACTATATTAATGTTTTGACGCATAACTAAATTGGAAAAGTGAACATTTGCATTTAATAAAGCATCTGCGTTTCTAAGGATCAAACAGCAACCCATCAGCGAATGCCAATACTTAATAATCTTCGCTGAATAAATAGCACTCAATGATATCTCTGCCGACGACACAAGGGAAATAAGCGTGATATTCTATTTTGCAGCCAACACAGCTTTATGTGGCAGCTAATCAAGCGGGAGTAACGACGGCAGATATCAAAGGTTTCATAACTTCTTCACTCCGCTCGACGCTGTTAGGATTAGGTATTAATAAATATCGCATTCTCTTTTGTGTGCAGCATCGAAATATTCAATTTTAAACAGCTGTCAAATTGTTTGAATAGGCTTTAAAGGTGTGAAAGGTTGCGCCTGTTTCAACTACTCATAAGTATTTTTAGCCGACTTCTTCAAAAAGGAGGAGGTTCTCAATTCGTCTGTATGTTTTTTATTTGCAACTTTTCAGGAGTCGTTTTTCTGTGCCACTCGCGCCGGTAGTACACTTCCGCAACGAAACCATAGCAGCGAAACCGTAGTAGTTTTATTGTACTGACTATCATGATCCGCTACTCGAATCCGCGGCGGAATATGATTTCGCAGCGGAGGTGTGCTACCGGCGTCATACTTGACCTTTATACTTGTTGGTTCTAGGTTCCTATGTTTATGTAGTCAGTATTTTCCTAACTAAAATATCGAACTGCCGGATTCATTTTACAAAAATAACGTGCGATCGATCTATTTTACGTAGTTTTGTTCGCAACTCGGGCTGCCTGTAAAACTTTAATTTTCGGGTGTGAAATGCACTCTAGGCAATAGTATATGCTTGTTTTTCTGTAAGCTCCGAGTTACCTTTGCTAAACAAGAAAATGAATTCGAATTTTTCGGACCATACGAGATGCTCGGCTCAATGTAAATTGCTATGGAACGGAATGGAAGCGAGTTTTTGTAACGGTACTGTACATAGCAATCTGAACTTTATGTCAATTGTGTAACGTATAAACTAGATACGAGTTTGTAACTCCTGGCAGGAATTATCGAGAATGCGCGAGAATTCTCCAAAAAACGCGCGACCTGTTGTTTGGCTAATATCTAGATTGTACACTATTAACATAAAGTTCATTATGCTTTGTCCGAAAAAAATCGCTTCCGTCCTGTTCCGCGGCAATGTAAATAGAGCCGAGCATCTGTGTGGTCCAAAAATTTCGAATTTATTTTATTAATTTAGCCTTTTGCTTACTTATTTTATTAATAGTGTACAAAGTTTGTGATAACTATTAACACAGGGCTATTCCTATTTTTTTAAACTTCCTTTCTATTCTTTCTGTCTCAATCTGTCAAAAAAACCTACATTTTGGACAATTTTTGACATTAAAAATGCGCGTGGATACGTGGGAATACAATTATATCCGCTCCTAATCGTCACCGCTCACTCAGGCAGGAGGAAATCCCACTTAAATTATTAGAAAATGTAATTGAACTCCGCGTCGATAAGTTTCAAAATGAAAATCTCTTTCATTGAAGAGATATCAAGAACAGCACAGTTTACGGCTTCAGATACCAATAAACTGTAAATGGATCGTAAATATTGGAAAGCGTAAAATTTTTAATCTTCGTTGAAGAGTGGGTATTCTTACTGTGCTCTGCTTGCTTGTTACGATTCGATCGGATTAGTGCTTATTGCTATTTCATTTTAGAAATCGATTTCTTGTTTGTGAAGATGCTAAATTTTTGACGAACATGTTAGTTATATTTATCGCAGCAACACGAATATTCGATAAGGGATATTAATATTGGCACTGTATCGGCAGCCTATGTGAAGTAGGTAATATGTATCTACTGTAATGTATTGCTCAATGCACAGCCCGTTACAGGCCCCAACCGTCGGAGCGGCTAATACAGCTGGATACTAATGCCCTGTTTAAATCCACTATAATAGGTACTAGGTACAAACGTTGTACACGTATGTGTAAGCTTCTTCAAATATTTATAACAAGTGTCTACAGACAAAAATACGAAAGCTTACGTATGATGCTTATTTACATTATAAATTACAAGTGCGACATTCACAGCTATTTCAAGAAAGCGCACGGAATCCTCCAGCTTCTTCCAGAGCAACAGAGGTGACATTTTCATTTAAAATATTGCCGCGTCGGTGATCCAACGTTACTGTATTTACATAAAACACTCGTATTCTGAAAATTATGCGGGTATTCGAATGTTTTGATCGCGGAATCCAGATGGAGCCGGTATAAATCTCGCTTTGAGCTCGGCCGGCATTCCTAGCAAGTTACCGAACAACAGTAATGAAGGTTTAATCTGTTAAATTCCTGCATAATCCGCCGGGATCTCGGAGACTCGGCTTTGCTCTCTACCTATAATTATAACTTTAGTTGTACGTGTCTTTATTAATTCGTAAGCAGATGAACATCACTGAGGATTGCGCGTTAAGTAACGTTTAATTGTAGTGAGAACATACGTTTACATTATTGTGTCCCTTGTGCTACATAAATACACCTGCATAATTACCTGAAGACAATGAACAGAATCCTGCCGGACAATGAAAATAATCCCGTCTTTATAAGACACTAATTTCAAGGTAAAACTTTAAGAAATAATGTAAGGAACAAAATAAATTCCATAAAATCTAAATACTTAATCGCATAAATTACGTCTATTTCAAGAGCAGACAATAAGTCCATAATTTCGCATCTCATTAGCGCGCCTTTCCCAAATTCACAAAGATGTCGTAATAAATTTTAATACTTTTCGTAGCGGCCATTACAATTTGCGCAAACGACATCGCATTACACGAGGTGGCTAAAAGCACATTTTAAAAGGGCGTCTGAATAATTCCACCAGGACTTGTACCGGGACTACCGACTGTAGTTAGGACACTCCGTTTTTAATGACTACGTATTGTTTTAAGGAATTCTGAAATGTAGAATAAGGAATTAAGTTTAAATTTGTTTTATGAGACACGAAGATAAAAGGTTTCTTTTTTGAGGATTTTAATTGGTTTCGTTTTCTTGGGGAGTGGCAGTGAAAATGTGTTCCTTGCGCTGGAATACTTGCCATGGAATTTTATTCATTTTGCAACACCCTGGTTTTAAAAGGGCATTAAATATACCTAATTCATTCTTGTGCTTATCATTATAGTCTTATCTTTTACCAGAGATATTATAATCTGCAAAATGGGAGCAGTTCAGGAAGTTAACAGCATCTCATTACAACCCTTGTGTACATTTTAAAAATTGAGTTTGGATTTATTGTAAACAAACAAAATACATTGTTCGTGAAATATTCAGTGGAATCATAAAAAAATAATTATTTACATGCATGTACGATTGTACGTACTATAGGTAGTATAGTAGTAGGTATAGTTATAAATAATACAACTCATGAATAATGAATTGGATGTCATATAAATAGTAGGTACGTAGCTATATTATTGTTTTAAACTCTGTAAAAGTAAAATCAGTACTTATTATGTACTTGAAATTTTTATTCATTGATTGCGATTTTTTAATACAAAAAAATGTTCTTATGTTTTGACCATTGTACGAGTTTAGAGATCATATCGACGGTGGAAAGGTAAAATAGCTAAAGAGCCAAAACGTGAAATCTCAGGAATGAATTTTAAAGTTTTTTACTTTAAAATTCATTCCTGAGATTTCACGTTTTGGCGCTTTAGCCAGTTTCCCTTTCCACCGTCGATATAATCATCACCTTAAGCCTAGTTGCTTTTTCGGCACCGGCCACCATTTTAAGCGGCTGAATATTAATATTTATTTCAAGCTTCAGACTACTTGTATGGATTTCATAGATCTACGAGTTAAGGTAAGGCGGCACGTAAACTTGAATCATGTAAGAAAGACACATATTAAGACAAGTCATAGAACCTCATCGAATAATAACTAAGCTCTATTTCATGGCACATCTGTGTCCTTGTCTATGCCAACACCTTTGGAGAGAGCATTTAGATAATTGCGGGATAGGCGCGGTACTTTGTTGGTCGCCGCTTTTGCAGCGCTGTGGTGCGCTTTGTGCTGCATAATAACTGGCGTTACATTGTTCGATGACAGCTGTGACACGCCTGTGGTCGATCTGCGACGCCGACGCACGTTTGCGTTGCGTGTTCATTAAAATAATGACGCGGCCTCGCAACGTGTCACGTTTTGATTGGTGCACTTGTTGGGGTATTTGCTGTGGCATGATTTTAATTGGGATGTTTTGTTAATAGGAATGGATTAATTAGTGTTAAAACTATACACAGTACATAAGATTTTATTTAGCTAGTCCCGCCCTATCTAGAAATATGTTTCTGCCCATCGTCCATTGCGACAGCTGAAGTACACAGAATTTTGTTGTTGAAGTTTATTTAAAATCAGATTAGCGGAGTTTTTTGCAGTGTTTAGCTAAGATGACACTATATTAATGTTTTGACGCATAACTAAATTGGAAAAGTGAACATTTGCATTTAATAAAGCATCTGCGTTTCTAAGGATCAAACAGCAACCCATCAGCGAATGCCAATACTTAATAATCTTCGCTGAATAAATAGCACTCAATGATATCTCTGCCGACGACACAAGGGAAATAAGCGTGATATTCTATTTTGCAGCCAACACAGCTTTATGTGGCAGCTAATCAAGCGGGAGTAACGACGGCAGATATCAAAGGTTTCATAACTTCTTCACTCCGCTCGACGCTGTTAGGATTAGGTATTAATAAATATCGCATTCTCTTTTGTGTGCAGCATCGAAATATTCAATTTTAAACAGCTGTCAAATTGTTTGAATAGGCTTTAAAGGTGTGAAAGGTTGCGCCTGTTTCAACTACTCATAAGTATTTTTAGCCGACTTCTTCAAAAAGGAGGAGGTTCTCAATTCGTCTGTATGTTTTTTATTTGCAACTTTTCAGGAGTCGTTTTTCTGTGCCACTCGCGCCGGTAGTACACTTCCGCAACGAAACCATAGCAGCGAAACCGTAGTAGTTTTATTGTACTGACTATCATGATCCGCTACTCGAATCCGCGGCGGAATATGATTTCGCAGCGGAGGTGTGCTACCGGCGTCATACTTGACCTTTATACTTGTTGGTTCTAGGTTCCTATGTTTATGTAGTCAGTATTTTCCTAACTAAAATATCGAACTGCCGGATTCATTTTACAAAAATAACGTGCGATCGATCTATTTTACGTAGTTTTGTTCGCAACTCGGGCTGCCTGTAAAACTTTAATTTTCGGGTGTGAAATGCACTCTAGGCAATAGTATATGCTTGTTTTTCTGTAAGCTCCGAGTTACCTTTGCTAAACAAGAAAATGAATTCGAATTTTTCGGACCATACGAGATGCTCGGCTCAATGTAAATTGCTATGGAACGGAATGGAAGCGAGTTTTTGTAACGGTACTGTACATAGCAATCTGAACTTTATGTCAATTGTGTAACGTATAAACTAGATACGAGTTTGTAACTCCTGGCAGGAATTATCGAGAATGCGCGAGAATTCTCCAAAAAACGCGCGACCTGTTGTTTGGCTAATATCTAGATTGTACACTATTAACATAAAGTTCATTATGCTTTGTCCGAAAAAAATCGCTTCCGTCCTGTTCCGCGGCAATGTAAATAGAGCCGAGCATCTGTGTGGTCCAAAAATTTCGAATTTATTTTATTAATTTAGCCTTTTGCTTACTTATTTTATTAATAGTGTACAAAGTTTGTGATAACTATTAACACAGGGCTATTCCTATTTTTTTAAACTTCCTTTCTATTCTTTCTGTCTCAATCTGTCAAAAAAACCTACATTTTGGACAATTTTTGACATTAAAAATGCGCGTGGATACGTGGGAATACAATTATATCCGCTCCTAATCGTCACCGCTCACTCAGGCAGGAGGAAATCCCACTTAAATTATTAGAAAATGTAATTGAACTCCGCGTCGATAAGTTTCAAAATGAAAATCTCTTTCATTGAAGAGATATCAAGAACAGCACAGTTTACGGCTTCAGATACCAATAAACTGTAAATGGATCGTAAATATTGGAAAGCGTAAAATTTTTAATCTTCGTTGAAGAGTGGGTATTCTTACTGTGCTCTGCTTGCTTGTTACGATTCGATCGGATTAGTGCTTATTGCTATTTCATTTTAGAAATCGATTTCTTGTTTGTGAAGCGATCAGAAATTAAATTGTGATTTCATTTGTACGTGAAAATTGTATCGGTGATCAATCATTTAATCTGATGCAACCAACATAAAGTCGTTCAAAGGTGGTGCCACTTGGCCCTTTTTTATTTTCTTATGAAGAATTTAGTATTCAAACGTCAATTGCCAACAACCATTTGCAAATGCGCTGCGAATTGAGAAATTACTGATGAATAAACTCAATAACACTTTGCAATAACCTGAGAATCCAACTTATGACCTTGCGCAGCAATCTCGCCTGTGACACAAGGCTCTAGAACGTTTATAGGTCGCTCATAATTAGTGTTGTAAAACGACAGAGGCGCATGAAGGCACAGACAAAATCGAATAGGTACTCTTCCTTAAGCATTGGAATCAGTTTAGTAAGGCAGCATGCATCTGAATTTGTAAGAGAACAATACGTACATGTTCCGGGCTATTGGGTGCGATCGATGTGCGGGACACCCGACTGATTTCCCTTCCATTGAGCTCGCTCGTTCCGCTGTCCACACGCCGTCGTAAATAAAATGCCCTGTTACTACTAGCATTATTTATATGCGTTCATATGATGTGTTGGGGTTGTCGCTATTTGTGAGTGGGAAGGGATGATGTGAATATAGTGTTTTGTTGTTTATTGGTTGATAGTTGTGATATAAAAATCACAGTCGGTTTCTTTAGCTTATGTTCTTATCTTATGTGATTTTTTATTATGTTCATGACGTTGCACTGCAGTAGGTAGGTAAAGCTCTTTGTTTATATCCTCATGTTTATACAACGTGTCCCTTTTCATATCCCATAATTCTAGGCCATAAGGTATTAATGAGACCATATGTCAAAGAATCAACTGGCATACAATATTTTTTTATTCGTTTTCATTTTTCATACAAAATAATTTGACAATTCACGATTATATATGTAATAACCTTTAGTGAAAAAAAAAAATTCAGACTTTAATTGTCCATAAAAAAAAAAATGAATGATTGGTTTGAATGAAAATGATTTATTCGTAGGTACTTATCAATGAATACACACATCGAGAGTCTATAGTCCATTATGTTATCTTGTGAACTATGTTTTTTTGGAACACTTACATTTATACATGACATGTTTTAAGGGGGATTCTACAAAGTCATACTGAACTATTTTGAGTTCTAGGATTTTTTCCATGGGTAGACCATACCTGGAATAGGATACAGGATACTTTTTATCCCGATATTCCCACGGGATCGAAACGTACGTGGGGCAAACCGCGGGTCACAGAGTAGCATATAACTTTACGAGTTATGGGACAACAAAAGGAACACGTTGTAAAGGCGCCGCTCAAAAGAAACCCACGGAAGCTACGGACGTGTCTTAGCTTCGTTTATGAAAACGTAGGCGGTGTCCACTGGCCACCTACGATTGCGTGGTTGGCAAACAAATGAACCGCGAAACTACGTGGATCATCTCCGTGCACATCCTAAGTAGCACTGGACGCTCGTGCAACTTAGTAACTACACCTACATTTGTAGGCATGTACATAGATGTATTGCCTATCCAATATGTCCGTCAGGGGGCGCCTCGTTTGTATAATAATAATTGGAAATCGGATTATGTCGCATGCCGCGTCGGAATGTTTGCTTTCATCAAGTGCTCACAGCCAATTCTGTTGTGCTAACAACACGTTTTTTAATATAAACAGTGCAACAGTGTAGTAGGATTTCAGCTTTGTATTTTTTTCTTACCGACTGATCTAGTTGAAATGGTGAATAAGGTATGAGTGGCTTATGTCTAATCTAGAGATTCGCCCCTGTTTCGCACGGTTTCTACGAATTGACAAATGATCCAGTCTTCTTTATTACTGTGACAATGCCAATAAACGCATTTTTCTTTCTTTCTTTCATAAAGTTGCATCGCAATCACAAATGAAACATTCTGCACTAACTGGCAAATTTATAATACATCTCCGTAAGCCGTATGCAATCCGATTGTCATCAACTCATCACATCACTCCAGCTTGATTACAGTAGGTTCGAGAGATACACGTTTTCGCACGGAGCCGGCTGCTTTGCAAGTTAATAACCTGTTTGGCGTCGTTCTAAAGGCTACATATTCACAATGGTGGGGCCTGGGCGTCCATCAGGAATCGGATTTGTGTGGAGAGCGGGTCATGCCGCTAGCGATAATGGAAAACGGATTACCGCGAACTCTCTAACTAAAGCCTGTGATCCGTTCATGTAGGTCGGCTATGTCTGTCGACGGAATTTGCATTGAACCCTTTATTACTGATGTTGTACGTCTTGGTTGTTTTAATGTTTTGTTTGGTTTAGACTGGATGTGGAGCTACGTAGAGATATTTTTTTAAATCTAGGTAGGTACTGTTTTACTCCATTCGTATTTTATGTTATAAACATAAAAATCCTGCTATTTTTCGTGTTAGCATAGTGTGTGTGTAGTGCGGGTGCAAGGCTTGCATGTTGAGACAGTTCATTATCCTTACATATTTTATAACAGTCCTCCACTGCCTCTGTCTGACGTCCTGTTCGCGATAAACTCAAATACTACTGCACCGATTTTCAAGCTGTTTTCACCAATGGATAGAGTGGTTCTCGAGGAAAGTTTTAGTATATAATAACCGACATACACGCGGGCGAAGCCGCGGGAATCAGCTAGTACAGTATACAATTAGCACTAACAGTAATAAAAATACTATTCCGTGTCAAAGTCAACATCATGTGAAAATTATGTTTAATCGCATTGTTTTAGTTACCTATTCACTAGCCAAGCGGGTTCGATAGGTACCTATGAAAACATATAGGTACTAAGGTCCACCACCACCAATCACTTCAGCGCTAAACGAATTTAAAAGATCATACTATTTCTGTTAATCGTTAGAAGATGACAGAACAGAATGATGTTTTAATACGCTAGATGAGAGGTTAAACTACCTAATGAAAAACCCATCACCAAGTTCAAATATAGAACCTAACATACTGAACAGATCCTTGTCGCCCTACATATGGCTTAAACTATGAGGAGCGGGTCATGTGTGGTTGTCTCCTACTTATGCATAAAATGTCTGAATATTACCTACCTACGTACAACCGGGTGCACTGAGAAATATATTATGTTGTTGGTACGCGATTTATGTCGCGAGACGTTTTCTTTGAAGGGTTTAACTATAAAGTAGGTGTGGGAGTAAATAGGTGCCTATTTAGAAATATAATTCAACGTGGGAGATGTGTGAAGAGCGTGCATTCTGAAAGTGACCAACGTCGCAAAAATATTTCACTGTTTTTTATTAATTTGGCAATATTACTTTATGGAATTATGAAATATCGGTCAGTGAACTTAAATATTGATTATGAAATACAATAAATAATAACGTAACACTGAGTATTTAGTTTTAAATTTAAAAAAGTATTTGGAAACTTTCCTAACGCCCTTTTTACACATAAAACGGTGACAACAAAATTAAATTCAGCGTTATAATTGCAATTGATTATTAATGTTTTAGGTACCAAAATTAGCCACTGAATGAGAACTATGAAACATTGTATAATGCAATATGCATTATATTGCATTATATAATAGTTCGTAGTTTTCATTCAGTGGCTAATTTTGGTACAAACAGAAATACAGTAAATAATAAATTGATGTTGCTTTGCAAATAATAGTTTCAGCATTCATAATTTGTTAGAGTGTAGTTGGTAATAATAATTCTACCATTAGTGTCAAATGCATTCAAAACATCATTAATTGTAGAGAATCTATACATATTATAAACTAAAGTCGCCTTTCGTGTGTGTCTGTATGTCCACGGTGTTCTTCTAAACCACGCAACAGATTTTGATGAGGTTTTCACCATCGCTTAGACATTTTTCCGGAAGTGTGTATAATACGTTAATATTAAAGTTACATATAACTAAAAAATCTCGATGGTTTGTCAAGTCATAAAAACGTATTATTCGCCTTTTCCCCACGAGCTACACGCACAAGCGACATGTTTTGCGACAGCGATTGCGTAGAAAAGTAATGAAAGAAGTGGCTTAGAGACAGTTACCAAGTCGCGACTTGCGGAGCGACAGACGGAAACTAGTGAACCGCGCGTGAGTCGCTTGACGCAAGCCACGACTCGGTGACTGGCCGTGTACTGCCTTGCACTACATGTAGAGCATTTATTTTAATATTAATCAGCAGTAATCTAATATTCTACGCTACGCTTTACAGGACGTGTTTAATTTTTCCAGTTAACTGTCCATTGTATCCGGTCGTTATGCGAACGACCCGTCATTGTGTGCCGCATAATTGTATCATATTATATGCATTCGCCACAATGCAGTACACAGGACGAGGCCACGCTATTGCCCATTGACCACAACACAAGGAGAACAGTAGGCTGAGTTTATTATTTATGAATGAGGAATATTCGAAGCGGGGTGTTGCCTCGCCGCGGTGCATTGATTTTAACGTTACTTGCGTTGCTGTTTGATGAGTGAATTTGATTTAATGTGTGCGATTTCTTCTACTGCTGTATGTTCTAAACTTTCATTAGAATCCACCAAATCTATTATGTTGTACACACGTTCTAGCTATTTTCGTTTAAAATGACATACATAGATAATACCTACCAAATATCTATAGGCATCCATCTTAAATATTAAGTTGTTTTACTGTTAGTTGTATGCAAGGCCAGTAGTTTGCGGAGCATGTTTATCACACGCCTTAGATGTGCATACAGCGACAACATTAAAGTGTATTTTTCTTAAATGTTCCTATTTTATACTCTTTTGATTTTGAGAACATGCGGATTTCATACTGTATGGCGTTTCTTATAAATAATGAGAAAAATTCATTCATTCATACCTTTTAGTGTGTAATTGATGCGCAAGCTCCTGATTTTCGTATCGTATCTAATTGTTTACGCAAATCAGCTGTTTATGTAAGCCAGAACACACTGTACAGCATAATGTCGGTTATGACGCAATACCAAATGCGGCCCCAAGCCTTGCTTACCAATAAATGTTTCAATCGGAATAGAGATATTATTTCGACATTTACGAGCACTTTACACTTACTACAGAATACCGTGAATTCCATTTTGAATTGAACGTAGGTAATGTAATTAATGACTTATACCGGGTTCACACGGTTCGAGTTTAGTTGATCAACTGATACGTCGAAAGCGATTTGAACCGTCTGAACAGACTGTTAATCAAATTCAAATTCAAAGTATTTTATGTTGAACAATAGTTGTTTAACTAAGATCGAAACGTGTGAACCCGGTATTAGTTACGCTCTGTTGTCTGGTCAAATTAAAGAGAAAAATTAGATTTTAATGACGAATAGGTGATTATGAGAGGAGGTTCGGAGCTGCGTCTTTTACATAACATAACATCACGCCTGTATTCCTTGAAGGCTTAGATAGAGGTGTACCTATAGTACACCCACATTTCGCCAATTATGTTTGAGTCACATGCTGATTACACACTGTTATTCAGCTGCATCGGGTTAGACTGGAAGCCGACCCCAACATTGTTCGGAAAAGGCTAGGCAGATGATGAAGTGTCTATCTGAGTTCGAACTCACGACCAACAACTCATAAGTTAGGGCCGTTACTACTGGGCCACCACGGCGTTGTTCCTTACCTACCTGTATAAAAATGTTCAAGATTTTTTTCTTCATTAATCTATATTATTGTTTGTGAACAGCACCCAATTTCATTTAATTATACTATATTTGATTGCCTATTCTGAGATTTAATAAAATATTTTCCACTTAAACTCAGTCCGGTTGATCTTTTGTTCCAAGAATAAAAAGTTTTTTCTAATTTTTCTAAGGACTTATTATAACGGATGAAACTGCGCAAGTCATAAATTATGTTTTATTTCACATCTTTGTTATCATTATTTTACTTAATAAAAGAAATGCTCAGACCTTGTTCCCACTTATTCCATAAATAGAAATAAAAACGTGCTCATATCAACATAAACGGTTTTATGATTATTCTATTTGCTTAGATAAGGGAAATACGTCGAGTGCTCAATTAAGTAAAATTACCTCATACGCATAATATATGTCACTTTGTCAGCTTAATTCTCCTACTTGAATATTATTATCATAAAAAAAGGTACGCGCGTCCGCACTAATAGCTGTATCATGTGATAAAGTTGCGCAAACAACTTTGACCTGTAAACCAAGCACGTAAAGAGGACTAGTTTACTTAATATAAAGGAGATTGGGCGTTTCTGCCCTGGAGCCCAATAGCGTTAAGATATATACCAATGGAAAGATCTCATCAAGAAGAATATTGAATACTGAAGTATCTCTTGATCGTTAGTACGAAAGGAGCTACAGAGCTTTAAGTGTGAGTGATTAAATATTATTGTAATTCTGGTATTTCGTCAATAGAATAACTTTTAATGACTCAGTGCCCTGCAAACATCAACTTTAAAGCCTATAAGCTACCATTTTAAAACATTGGTCTCCAATAGATGCCATTTTAGGAACAATGTTTTTAAGAGTCGGTCGACCGGACACATCGTTAAGCCTCACGCGTACCCCAATAGAGTTGAGATATGTATATGCCAATGGAAAGATCTCTTCAAGGCTAATATTTTGTGATAGGACGTTTCTCTAGATTGTTATTACGAAAGGAGATACAGAGCTCTAAATGTGAGAAGTTAAGCATTATTGAAATTCATCAGCTATTTAGGTCATTAACTCTTTTAGGTCATTAACTCATTTAGTTCATTGTCTAAATATGAAATAACTTTTACTAACTTTGAGCCTTGCAAACATGATCTTGCAAACCTATAAACGGACATTTTAAAACGTTGGCCTCCTAGATGCCGTTTTGGGAACAATGTGTTTAAGAGTAGATCGGCCGTATAAATCGTTAAGCCTTCGTTAAGCCTGCCGCATCCCCCAATAGAGTTAAGATATATGCCAATGGAAAGATCTCTTCAAAGGAAATATTTCGTGATATGACGTTTCTCTCTATTGTTAGTACGAAAGGAGATACAGAGCTCTAAATGTGAGTAATTAAACATTATTGAAATTCATCACCTATTTAAGTCATTAACTCTGTACTGACTAATAATAGGCAAAAGTCGTGTTTGTAGCAAAGGTTATCCCTAAAAAGCTCTTTTCAGTGGTATATATCTTATAGCTATTGGACGCCAAGAATTGCTTAACTTCGGTACGCAATTTATTACCTATTTAGGTCATTAACTCCGAACTGACTAACAATTGGCAACAGTTATGTTAGAAGCAAGGGTTCTCTTTGAAAAGCTCTTTTCATTGGTGTATATCTTATGGCTATTGGGTCAAAAAAAATCCTTAACTTCAATGCCCCAGTAGTAACACTTATTTATGTCATTAACTCCAAACTGACTAACAATATGCAAAAGTCGTGTTCGTAGCAAAGGGCCTCCCTGGAAAGCTCTTTATATTGGTGTATATCTTATGGCTATTGGGCCAAGAACATTCCTTAACTTCGGTGCCCCAGTGGTCACCTATTTATGCCATTAACTCCGAACTGACTAACAATTGGCAATAGTCATATTAGTATCAAAGGTTCCCCTCAAAAAGCTAAAGCCGTTGACGTATATCTTATGGCTATTGGGCCAAGAATATTCCTTAACTTCGATGCCCAAGTATTCACACCTATTTGGGTTATTTACTCCGAACTGACTAACAATTGGCAAAAGTCGTGTTAGTAGGAAAGGTTCCCCTTGAAAAGCTCATTCCATTGGTGTATATCTTATGGCTATTAGATTAAGAAAATTCCTTAACTTCGGTGTCCCAGTAGTCACATTTATTTAGGTCATTAACTCCAAACTGACTGACAATTATCAAAAGTCGTGTTAGTAGTAATGGTTTTCCATGGAAAGCTCTTTCTATTGGTGTATATCTTATGGCTATTGGGCCAAGAAAATCTCTTAACTTCGGTACCAAAAGTAGTCACTTATTTAGGTCATTAACTCCGAAATGATTTAAAATTGGCAACAATCATATTAGTAGTAAAGGTTCCCCTTGAAAAGCTCTTTCTATTGGTGTATATCTTATGGCTATTGGGTCAAGAAAATTCCTTAACTTCGGTGTCCCAGTAGTAATACTTATTTAGGTCATTAACTCCAAACTGACTAACAATTGGCAAAAGTCGTGTTAGTAGCAAAAGTTCTCATTGGAAAGCTCTTCCCATTGGTGTATATCTTATGGCTATTGGATTAAGAAAATTCCTTAACTTCGGTGTCCCAGTAGTCACATTTATTTAGGTCATTAACTCCAAACTGACTGACAATTAGCAAAAGTCGTGTTAGTAGTAAAGGTTTTCCATGGAAAGCTCTTTCTATTGGTGTATATCTTATGGCTATTGGGCCAAGAAAATCTCTTAACTTCGGTACCAAAAGTAGTCACTTATTTAGGTCATTAACTCCGAAATGATTTAAAATTGGCAACAATCATATTAGTAGTAAAGGTTCCCCTTGAAAAGCTCTTTCTATTGGTGTATATCTTATGGCTATTGGGTCAAGAAAATTCCTTAACTTCGGTGTCCCAGTAGTAATACTTATTTAGGTCATTAACTCCAAACTGACTAACAATTGGCAAAAGTCGTGTTAGTAGCAAAAGTTCTCATTGGAAAGCTCTTCCTATTGGTGTAAATCTTATGGCTATTGGGCTAAGAAAATTTCTTAACTTCAGTACCAAAGTAGTCACCTATTTATGCCATTAACTTCGAACTGACGACAAATTGGCAATAGTCATGTTAGTAGCAAAAGTTTCCCTCAAAAAGCTAAAGCTATTGATGTTTATATTATGGCTATTGGGCCAAGGAAATTTCTTAACTTCGATGCCCAAGTATTCACACCCATTTAAGTCATTTACACCGAACAGACTAACAATTGACAAAAGTCGTGTTAGTAGGAAAGGTTTCCCTTGAAAAGCTCTTTCCATTGGTATATATTTTATTTTTATTGGGCTTCAGGGCAGACCCCATAGGCAAAAGCCCATTCTCCTTTGTGTGTTTTCCTGCAGGGCACTGTACTATCAAGAGTGGTCTCGCTACGCCACATTATGTCATAATTAGAAGAAATTGCGACGGTATTATAGTGGGAGCGCTAAGAGGATTCAAAATCTCCTTCAGTGTAAGGTATGTGGTTAAAATAAGCTTAGGAACATAGAGGGAAATTATAAAGCAGTGTTTAATTGGAATTTAGCTAAAGAGAGCGTGTTTACAAAGCTGTGTACGCACGAACGAACAAGAACAATGTTGATGCTGTACACGAACATCGAACAGTTTGTTCGCATGTGCGTACTTACCACTAACGAACATCAAACACTGTGTTCGTCAAAAATGTTCGTGGCGATCCACTTTCGTTGTTCTATATAGAAATTTGATGCGACCACTTCCAACGGAGAATTCATGGCTACTAAAGAGAGCGGGACGGTTGAGTGTGAACACAAATCGAACTGTGTTCGTATGGTGTTTGTGTTCGCTTTGTTAATTTACGTCTGAAGACACGTACGGACCAAATGCCTCGTGTTCGATGTTCGTGTTCACCGTATTTTGTTCGTTCGTGGCTTTAGACGTCGTCTCATCGTCTGCCTTTTTAAGTTTGCCGCGGCAGAATATATAAGTACACAAATACCTAACAAATGACTGTTATTGACATTAAAATACCGCTTGAATGGCGCCTAAAGCCGTAAACTTCTAAATAGCTCGTCTCGAACTTTGTTGTTAAATAAATATTAATAATCTAGCTATCGAATACAACCAAAAACACTCAGCAAAGTACAGTTGAAGTTCGCAAACTGCTATAAACATTCGCGGCACGATTTTTTAACGGGCATTGTATTATTTGGTGTGTGTTCTGTTGGCCTAGTACATAAATCGTGTAATGGGTGGTATAAGCAAGCGAGTTGCCAAATAATTCACACGCAAAGTGCTGTAATAGGCTGGGGGAGCGAGCATAAACAATAAAATGCTATAAAAATTCAAAGGTAAAGTGATTTTACCGTAACAACGAGCAAAAGCTTTTTACGGACTACATTATGATAATAAACGTTCAGTTAATTTTCCATGGTTAGCGTTTTGAGGCACATTAAGATCGATTTCATTGTTAACGCTAATTTTGTGGCTCCCGGACGAATTTGTGCGATGTTTTCACTTACGACACGCGTCATAAAATTTTAATGATTATTACCATTATCGCCTGAATATGTTGGACGTAAAATGTGCCGGCTTTTCGTAGATATTTAGTTCCATAACACTGTTGGAATACCGTTTAAAACCATTTATTCACGGATTACTCGAATAACTACTACTATAATTTACTTATTTGTCATTGCTCCATTTTTAATTTTTAATTCTTTTTACCTACTGTAATTGTATTCTCGGTGCATCGTCTTCACATGTAATTATATAATTGATGTATACCAAATATTGTTAAACATTTTTTAAAAGAGTAACGGTGGAGTTTCTTGCCCATTCTTCTCCACACGAAAACTACCTTTTGGAAGGGGCAACTAGAATCAGTTCTATTTCTATGTATTTGACGTTTAAAAGTGCCTTTAATGTGCCTACTTGAAATAAATTATTTGACTTTGACTTTGAACTAATAACTTCTTTAATTTAAACAAGAAGATCATCTGAAATTCTGCGAAAATAAAACACTATTCTTATTGGAACCCTGGGGCTCTTTGATACTGGAGTGCCGCCGCCGTCGACTTCTCATTGTATTACCACTACGTCTTATCTATTATCATAATTGCCACAATGGACTCTCAGGCCCAAAGAGCCTGCATTTTTAGAACTGAAATTGCTTTACAGAATAATTTTCTGTATTTTAGAACTATACTATTTACCTAGCTGCAAAGTAACTAATATCACTTAGCTGGTGCTATTCTTAATAATATGTGCGAGTACATTAGGTACCTATCTCTAGCGAATACTACGTTTATTGTGTTTTAGTATTAACCTTATTGTAATAGTAATGGGTTATTTGATTGTACTGAGTGTCGTTAAAACAACCACTTTATTGCACTCTCTGGAATTCCAGCATATACATGGTTTGCTTTAGTTACTTTTGTTGTAACTAAATAAAATAAATTCTGAATATACTCAAGGATTTATGTGAAAGTATGTTGATCTAGAGTATTCCAGAGTAATATATTATACAATAAATATCGTGTCATTGTAATTCCTGTCGGTCTATTCTGTAAACATCTCACCGTGAAGACTAAGGGTCAGCTCTGACCGCGACGTGAAGCGACGCGACGATGCGCGCACTTTTTAACGAGGGTTGTGAGTGCGAGGGTTGAAACGTGTCAAAGTACGTTGAGATGCGCGGGGCTGCGCAGCGCGTGTACGTATTCGATATTGTATCGGATCATAAAAAAGTGCGCGTCGCTTCGCGTCTCGGTGTGAACTGACCCTTAGAAGCAGTCTACTTGAAGTGAGCTGTCATTTCATCTAACAGGTACTAGGAATGCAGCTCACTTCACCTAAGTTTCACGGTGTGATTCTAACAGATTAACTGAAGTAAAATTACACACATCAAGTCGAAGTCAATGTAACTTTTACGTCAACCAATATTACATAAAAAAAGTTAAGTCACCTCTCAAGTGAAAATATAGGTGGGTAGTGCAATAACCAGTCCTACCCCAGTTGACCTTAATAACCTGTCTGAGATGACAAACGGCTGACACCCGTTAAGGTGGTTATTAGATTCTGCGTCGACACTCGACACGTTGCATGGATTTCAAATTGTCGTCTCGCAGTGAAAGGAGGATTACATCAAAGAACCTTCTTCTTACCCCGCGTCCTATTTAAGGCTTGTGCAGACTAGCGGTACTTGTCGAGGTACGTGACACCGGTAATTGTTCTACCGTGAAATCTCAGAAATTGTTTTGTTAAAGTCGCGTCGTGGGACTAGTCGCGCTAGATTGCACGAGCCCTTAAAAGCGATCGTAGCGCGAATAGACGATCGTTCGAACAGAAGGTGCTTTTCGGTTTTCCGAACAAAAAGTGACATATGCACTCGACCGATCTTCGATTCGCACGAAAATGATTAAAAATTGACGCGGCCCTTAGGCTCTAGAACGAACGCGACGCGGCGACGTAAAATTAACGTAAATTCGATAGATTTTTGAATCGAAAATAAGTACAACTATCTTTTAGCATTTTGGTTTAAAGTTTTGCGACAAGCACCATCACTCAAAGATATGAATTAAGTCTTAAAACCTAGTTAATATTTATGTGCGGAACTAGTATTTTCAATTTTAAAAGAAGATATTAACTACGATGTTTTATAGTCCATTAGAACTGTTTCGGCACGTTTCTTAAAAAGCCAGCTAAGACTTTTTAACAATTTCTTATTTTTTTACATTAAACAAACAAAAAATTCTTAGCAATTTCTTATTTTTTGTGATTGTTTTGTCTGGATTTTAAAAGCGACCGTGAACAAATATTTTGTTTTATAGATACTAAAACAAACTACTTGGTCAAGATCGCTTAGAGATATAAACTTGTTTAGAGAATGGATTTGTTTTTGTCTATATTAATATTGATAGGTGTATTTTTTTATAAATGGTGTATTGAATATAGCTTTTCAATAAACCATTTTGTATCGTCCATATTAGTTATAGTCAGTAGTTTTCCACATCCATTTTGTTTTAATGTTAAGATTATGTTAATGATTAAAATATATCGATTTCACTTATCTGGTGATTTTTAATGGTAATAATAATATGTGACCAATGTTCATTGCCTCGGCAACCTTAAAGCTGTGAGAAATATTAAAAATAGTAAGTAATATTTCATGTTAAAGCAGATTATTCATCATCCTGCTAAATCTCGAAGGTATTCCTAAGACCAAGATTTTGGAGGGAAAAAATTTAGATAAAGCACACAAGAGTTGGCTTTGTGTATTTGCACCGAAATGTTGACGCTCCTTGCGGATTATAAGGATTTACTGTTCTGCCGCGGAAAAGTATTGCGGTGGAACAAAGGGTAGGTATATTTTAATAAAAAACTTAGTAATGCCCTGCTTATGCAATGTTTTTTGGACGAAGAAGTAGGGAAATAATTAAAAATACTAACAAGGGAATACTTACTCTAGATCGCAAAAAACAATGTGTATTTTTTCTTTTAATTATTTACTAAAAACGTAACTTCCTTTCAAAGTAATGGAAGTTTATTTACACGGCAAAAATGTACACCTGCTACACAATAACCCAGTCTAATACAAAAACAGCTTAATATGCTAGTGAGGCAGTCCAAAAATTATTCTCATTAGCTTATCTCCGCACCGAAATTTTGAATTTAGTCTTATCTCAAACGACAGGGCTAAACAGGCGCGCTACGCCGACTACGGCGTAGCTATCAGCTACGACGTAGCTATTCAGCTACGAGAGAAGGTTAACGTAGTACGTGCCCCTGTTGTTGAGCATGCTTTACATTGATAGCGTTTTGTACGAAAAAGTTTTCGTATTTAAATGTATGGCAACTCAGATCGAAGGTACTGCCTTTAAATAGATACGTCATTATAATATACTTATGTGTTACAAGCATGATCATATTAGTTATTTATGCAACTGTTATATAATAAAGGGTATTAAAACACGAATGTGTTTAATTTAGATTTAGATTTACTGTCAAAAGTAGTATGTATAATTTAGATTTAAAAGTAACATTGTCATTCATGACAATGTTCTTTTTTTGAAATGAGTTGCATTATAAAATTCAGTACAACATTATAACACCCGTTTGAATGATATTATGATTACTATGACACTGGCTGTTTTAATGTTGGCAATAAGCTAACTGTTTCAGAAACTTTTATATAGGATTTATAGCATGGGTGTAGATAAAATTATTTAACTGTGGTAAACAAGTTACTAAAGTATAATCTGCCTTTTTTAATCCGAAGATACGTTTTTTCTTTGTAGCTAAGCACGTGTACGAAATTAACGAAATTTTTTTACGTCTTATATGGCGGAATCCTTGATACAATTTCGAAATTAGGATATTTCCATAAGCAGATTTGAGTCATCTGATTATTTGACGAATGTTTCAATTTACATCAAAATGTATGCGGAAGCAAGACGTATATTCTCGTTAAAGCTATAAAAGGTTCGAGGTATATTTACCATACTCTAGATTTTATTTTAGCTGCGAATGCATGAATCAGTTTCGCAATAAAGAGTGCGGGAGTTACTCCCACGTTCTGTATACAGTATGTTACAAAAACCCTGTCGGATCCTTAAGGGTATTATTTGGTATAGTATTGTGTGCCCATATACGTAACCATTTCATGGTTTTGAGATTATTATTTTTCCCCAATGAAAATAATTAATTTAAAAAAATAAAAATAAACTTATCAAAGGCAACACTTATCCTCGATAAAGTTCATGTGTGTGTGTATTTGTTTTCATGTTGTAACGGCTAGGGCTTAGCAGGTAGGCTGCGCAGGCCGTTAACGGATAGATAGGTAGGTAGGTAGGGTAGAGAGAGGAATGAAACCAGCTGGGTAGTTTGATACATATATTAGGTAAATGATCCACAGCTAGGTCGCCGGTAAGGTCACTGATCTTTCCGAGCACTCACACACTTAGGTAGGTAGAAGGGTACCGTCCTTGGTCATCCGTTGTAGTAGGAAGGGGCCTGCCAGCGCAGGCTCAGCTGGAACGGTAGGGTAGCACACGTCGTAGACACGTGGCAGACGAGGAGGCCTGTCAGCACAGGCCTGCAGGTGGTTCGCCGCGGTAGGCCGCAAGTAGATCGCGGCGGTAGGCCGCAGGTAGGCCAGGCCTCGGCAAGGACTCGGTAGCGGGCATTGGCAGCATGCCAACGCGTCCCGTCCTTAGCCGGGCGTAAGAGCCGGGACGTAGTAGCCGGGGTGTAGAAGCCGTGTAGAAGCCGGGATGTAGAAGCCGGGAGGTAGAACCCTGAAAGCGCGTTAGGGAGCGCATGTCAGATGCGGTGCAGTTGGTAGTAAGCCGCGTGCGATGTGCAACCCTCCTTAGCGACCAAGAACGGTATGGGAAGCAGGATAGGCAAGCATAATACATCGCAGCGGCTTACAGGCAGAGAAAGAGTGCAATCACAGCATGGCAGAATGACAGGTGATTTTAGGTTATGTTGTGACAAGCCATGCTTAAAGGGCATAACCATTGCAGATGGCACAAGGAACACACAGTACAGTATATTAGTTATAATAATGATGAACTCACCCTAGACTCGGGGCACATGGTAAATCTAGGGGTTCTACATAACGAACCGCTAGTATGGCCGGTTGCAGATGAAATGAATGAGTAGTCTGTCAAGTAGTGTTGGGCATGTAATTTAGTGTTGTGCTCAACCACTTAGTAACATAGTACTACTCGACTAAGTTCAGGTGTGAAGCCACAACGTTACAATGTGTTCATGTTCTACAATTTGAAGCCGCCCGAGCGGGACGGTTTTTATGATTCTTTGACATGAGCCGCCCGCCTGCATTGTCGCTTGCCGCCAAACAAACTTATAGCTAAATAAACCTACGTTATGCCTACGCGTTGTTATCAGCTGATATGAGCTGATATCGTTTAGGCATAGTGAACTTGACTTCAATTTCTGTTCATCAAGAAACAATTAATTGAAATAAATGTAGCCCAGAAAAGGGCTTTTTAAAAATGTGCTTTTGGCACAGAAATGAAAACAGACACAAGTGAGCTAAGAAAAAGGTACTTACCGAATTTTGGTATTAGTTTATTAAAACAGTAACTTGTTGTTGTTGGATACCTCGGCGATCATGCTCCACATGTCTACCTCCAACACTGATACACATTCGACACCTTTTTATTAAATTGTCACGTACTCTTTGCAGCGCACTTGTGTCTGATTTAATTAAATTGAAAGCTGCTACAATCCGAGCTCTTACTTCGATTTCCGAATCACACTCTTTTTTAAAAACCATTTGTTTGACATGACCCCATAAATAGAAGTCCTGAGGCGTAAGATCGGGAGACCGTGCTGGCCACGAAACTGGTCCCCCCCGGCCAATCCATTGCCTCGGGAACTGAGCATCTAAATACTCGCGCACCGCACGCGAGAAATGTGGAGGCGCGCCGTCATGTTGAAACCACATTGAGCGATGGAAATTGAGGTCTATTAAAGGATCCAACTCTTCACTCAGCTCTTCACTCAAGAAAGACAGGTAGTTTGAACCATTCATTGTGGGCCTCAAAAAGTATGGACCAATAATCTGGTCTCCGAGGATACCAGCCCACACGTTAACACGCCAACGATGTTGGAAATTACTCGGTTTCATAGCTAGCGGGTTTTCGAGCGCCCACACGTGTTCGTTGTGGCAGTTGAATACACCTGTTCTTACAAACGAGCATTCATCGGAGAAAAGCACGCGATTCAAGAAACCTTCATGTTCTTCGACTTTTCTTAAGATCCAATTACAAAATTCCATTCTTGGTTCGTAATCAGTGGGAAGAAGGGATTGAACCCGCCGGTAGTGATAAGGGTGCTGACCATCTCCCTTCAGCACTCTCCAAACCAGCATGTGATTAGTGTCTAGTTGTCGAGCAACAGAGCGTGTGCTTTGCGTGGCGTCCGCCGCAAACATATCCAAAACTTGTTCCTCGATATCCAGGTTGCGCTCTCGTGGTCTTCCAGCATCAGCGCGCTGTGTCTCGTGGCCATGAGCACTGCCTGTGGTGAACACACGGTTATGTAGACGTTGGAACGCACGCTCCGACGGTACTGGCACACCTGGCCTGTGAAAACGCACCTCATAATCTCTACGCGCAGCTGCATAATTACAATCGGCCTTGCCTAAGCACATTAACATATTAAAATATTCCCGATTGGAATATGACATTACGGACGTCCGATCGAAAGGAATCTTCACGAAAGACTGACTAGCAACAAGCGTACATACACGCGCCGCATCGCACGGTAGGCAACCAGTCGGCTACATCAGACAAGTCGGCGACTCGCTAGAGAGCACCGACAGCGCGCCCAGTGTAGGGCGGTATCCTTTGAAATAAAAATAGGTAAAATAAAAAGATTTCCCCGGTGAGTGGAATGTTGTCAATTTATGAAAATTTGCCGTATTTAGTGTGAATGTCGCATGGTTTATAAAAATAAAATAATCATTATCTTTTGATTTTTATGAGTTACATTTTTAAATATATTTTTTATAGTACGTATGTTAACCCAGGAATACGCCTTTAATGGATCGGACAGGGTTTTTGTTACATACTGTATAGGCATCTAGATATTAACAAATATAATACTCATGCACATTTTATTAACTACATGAAATAATGTGTACTTTTTTTTGTCTGTGTGAAAAGAAAAGTCTATTGAACATTTCTTTGTTTATCATATTTGTAACAACGGCTTACGAAACAACAAGTATTTCGAGAACCCCTTTGGCAAAATAATCTAGATCGAAAGGTCAGATTTTACTATCTGTACTTGTAGCAAATAGCTTCTACTTACACTTGAGTATAGACGTAGGTACTTAGTTACAAAGACTGCTATACACTATCAGTTCAAACTTTAGTTTCGCTTCATCTCTAAAAATCCATACCAATCAATCTGCCTAGCCTTTTCACAACTATGTTGGGGTCGGCTTCCAGCCTACGGGATGCAGCTGAATACCAGTATTTTACATGGAGCGACTGCCTATCTGATCTTCACAATCTAGTAACTTGGTAATACGATACCCCTTTGGAAGACTGGTTGTCAAACTTTCGGGATTCTGACGACCCGTAACGACTGTCAAAGATCCACGAATGACAGCCGGGACCAACGGCATAACGTGCTTTCAGGAGGAGGAGGCTCTAAAATCCATACCTATCTCTTTGCCTATCCTTATCCCATTTCATTTGGGGTCGGCTCTCCTCGTCATTCTTCGCCAGATGTTTCAGTTCTGGGTCGTCGAGTCACTCACTTGGCTTTGCTTCAGGTCCTTGTTGACTACAGGATCCAAGTGAGAGACGTCAGAAAGCCAATTCTCGTACTTAAAAACGTTCACATTCAAGTTGCAATCTGTCAAACTTGTCAAAAATGTTGGTAAATTGATTGTATTTTTGACAGATGGCGAATGAGACGCGAATGCGAACGTTTTTAAAAATTACGGGAATTGCCCCTCAGCTCAAACTGACGCAGGTTTGCCTGTTCAGTTTTTCCTCTCCATGTAAGGTAGGCTTAACAGAGGCTGTCATTACCGACGTATCTGTTGAGTGAAGTAAGTAAGTAAGTTAGTTGTAACTCACTGTAACTTGTACTAGAACGAGAGAGTTGTTAAGAGCTAGGGTTTATGGAGAATGTCTTCACGTTCAACGGTTCACGACTTTTACCGGATATAAGTTTCTTTGTTGTTCACACTTAATTGAATGTACAATAAAAACAACATTCAGAAATGACAAACTCATCACAATGAGTTTTGTAATGTAACTGAAGGTTAGGAACAATTACAATTTTATTAATCGACTAGCACTTTGCCCGCGGCTTCGGCCGCGTGGATGACGGGTGTATACTAAAACCTTCCTCGAGAACCACTCTATCCATTGGTGAAAACAGCATGAAAATCGGTGCAGTAGTTTTTGAGTTTATCGCGAACAGGACGACAGACAGATGAGGTGGAGAACTTTGTTTTTTTTTATTATGTAAGGATAACATATTTTTGACAGCGTTTTATTATAAAATGAATGAAAGCTGTCTTTTTTATTTTAGTAGGTTTGTATTTGAATGATCGTTCTTAAAAGAATACATGAACTCCACAATTAAAAGCATTTTGCTACGCTGTGAAAGTAATACAATAGTTACCGTCTCTAGAAGAGAACTAGCTAGCTAATTTAACCTTGAAATCAACTATGCAACTCATTAAGTCAAGACAAAGGTACATGAACATCTCAATCCTACCTACAGCGTGAAAGAAACATACCACGTCTCATACATGAAGAAGTAGCCTTGAACTTAGCAATGTATATACCAGTAAAGTATAGTATAAGATAAGTTATGAACTTCTCAATCCAACCAACCTACGATCGAATTTATCGCACGAGTTCGTGCGTTTACGACGCGACATTACGACTGTGATACAGGCTGCGGTTACCGCCACACGTACAGGATCGCACGGAACCGCACGACACAGAGTTTTTCAAGTGTATTGTTACGTTTATTTCTTTGTGGGACGGATTATTGGGTGTCGGGAGATGCATTGTCTGAGACTGCCACGTCAGAAACTTAACTTAATCTTTTGTAATCCCTGGCGCACGACGATTTACGAAAACATACGACGTGTATTCGTATGTTTTTGTTCTTAAGCAGTCATGTTTTAAAAAAAAAGTACGTCGATACTATAAAGAATCCAAAAGGAAGTTTTGCTGCGAGAGTTAGTTGAAAATTATAAATGCAAACTTAAGTTGAAAACACGACTAGAGACTTAGAAAGTAACATTTTTCCCTCTATAAAGCCGTCCTTTTTAATTAACAGAGTTACTTACTAAAGTGCACCTTACGTACGCTAACTGTAAATCTACACAGCAAAAGGGTATTAGCCACTGGGTTCTTTCTAAGGCACGTTTCACTCACGTGTTTACTCGGATAGCGAAGCTAGATTTTATCTGTGCTGCTCGCCACTTGCGCTCCACGCCGGGCCCCGATAAAAAACCCTTTCACGTTCAACCGCCAGCTCAATGGGATATTCTTGTACAAGAGACTATTCTGTACATATTTTATACGTATTTTGAACATTTTGTGAAACTTTTTCCGCACAATGGAAGCAGTTAAAACGCTGCTTTCATTATCCTTTATTAAGCCTCAATTTGTTGAGATTGCCTATGGTTAACGGTTGTGCAGCTGTTATTGTCACCTTACGTTGCTTTTATGTAAATGCATTTTGCATTTTAATACATTTTTAAAAGCCAATTCATTATTTTTGTCGCTGTGAAAGTCATCCGACTATTAATGTATGGTACGTATTGCGAAATGCTTGGAATAGTTTCTGCATCAATTATGTAGCATTCTAACTCCCTTGAAGAACGACTCAGTAACTTAGGACCATTCATTATTTTTGTCGCTGTGAAAGCCAATTCATTATTTTTGTCGCTGTGAATGGCATCCGACTATTAATGTATGGTACCTATTGCGAAAAGCTTGGAATAGTTTCTGCATCAATTATGCAGCATTCTAACTCCCTTGAAGAACGACTCAGTAACTTAGGACCATTCCATTCACATTCTCTCCCTCATCATAACTAAAACAAACACAATAAAACCAACAATCTAAATCACATTCCCACATCAAAAACACTTTCAAAGCGCACTTACTTTTCAGTATCGTAAATCTCAAGATTATATCACATCTAACCTACTTAGCGGTATTCATCGTGTGTCGGATTTTGTTTGCGGTCGGCCCGGGCACTCAGCGACCGTCGGCGATAAAAGCCTCTTTGTGCCAGCCGTGTATGGAGCCACGGAATAACTCTTTCAATGCAAGATTGCGCCCGGAATATAGTCGGCGCGCGGATTTTGAATACACATCGGATCCTGGTACTAAGTTGGATGCGGATTAAGGCACTCTTTTTAGGGTTCCGTACCCGAAGGGTAAAACGGGACACTATTACTAAGGCTCCACTGTCTGTCTGTCTGTCGGTCTGTCACCAGGCTGTATCTTATGAACCGTGATAGCTAGACAGTTGAAGTTTTCACAGATGATGTATTACCGCTATAACAAAAAATACTAAAACCAAAAATAAAATAAATATTTAAGAGGGCTCCCATACAACAAACGTGATTTGTTTGCTCGTTTTTGTTCGATATTGAAAACGACAACAGGTAGACGCTTGAAATATTCACAGAATATTTAGGTACATATTCACTTTAAAAATAAACAATTAAATTGAAATAAAACAAATAAAAAACGTGATTTTTTTGCCGTTTTTATAAATAATGGTACGGAACCCTTCGTGCGCGAGTGCGACTCGCACTTGGCCGGTTTTTTTAAAGATTTTTCTGTGATTATTGTTTTTATTTTGGTTAGAGAAGGGTTATTTTCATTTGAAGTGTTATGTTGAGATACTTTCATATTAGTTAATGTGCACTGAATTTATTTCTGACTCAACGGTCGCATGCGCAGCTATTGTGATCGTTGGATCCGTGGTTTGATTCTCTAGTTGGGCTTAGTGTTATTGTGGTTGTCTGTCAGGAAATATTTAGCTATAACTCTGAAATTGGATCTATTCTCGGTAAATGGCATTATTATCGCTTCCTATTATTAATGCCATTTTAAATGGGACTACGAGTATTAGAGCATACGAAATGCGGATACATCTTTCCCAAGTTATAGATATTAACTCACAATAACTGGGGGCCAATTCTCTTACTTATAAAACGTTCACATTCAAGTCGCAATCTGTCAAACATGTTGGTAAATTGATGGTTTCTCTGACAGATTGCGAATGAATGAGATGCGAATGTGAACTTAAAACTATGGGAATTGCTCCGCTGGAATTAAAAATTAAATGAAGCCTCACATCAAAAACAGTTTAAGCTTCAACAAAACCGAAACCACACAACGCAAATACGTTTAGAAACAAACCGTTTTCAAAGTAATTTGCAGCACTTGCACTTATTGCTCGTTGGCAAGGCGTGGCACACAACGCTATCCTCCACCGTGTTGTTGTAACTACTAGTCAAGACGCCGACAACGCTCCTTCGACGTGCTTTATTAAATTGAAACCCTACTCGAAATGTTATTTCCGGTGAAGATATTGGAAACGGCATTTGCAGTTTCATTTGAGTGTATTCAATTCCCGGCTGTAGTCAGTGGGTATTCTATTGAGTTGTGAATCTTAAATGGAAGGGGGTGTTCTGTTATCTGAATAGAAAATTATTCATTTCGTGCGGTTTGAAGTGCTTGGAGGTTCGTGGTGAATGTTTCAAGGGTTAGTAGTTCAAGTATATCTTTTGGATTTGCTAATTGGAAGATATAATACACTTTATTATTTAGGTACACCTTAGAAATGGTCGATGTTATCGCTAAAAGCGAAGTTTATTTAAAAAGATAATATAATTAAAGATTTATAAAGAAACTTAGTGAAATGAAGTGAATGAAGTTAGAACTTACTGAATGAAGTTGAGCTCGTGGCTAAGTAATAACAGCCGCTCGGGTCGATCCATCAGGTTAAGCTACGCTTGTCGGGGTTGGTCCGTGGATGGGTGACCATTTTCACATATCGAGACTCCTCCGTGCCTCGGAAAGCACGTTAAGCCGTTGGTCGGCTGTCATTTGTGGATCTTTGACAGTCGTTACGAGTCGTCAGAAGCACGAAAGTCTGACAACCAGTCTAACCAAGGGGTCCATGTAAAATACTGGTATTCAGCTGCATCCGGTTAGACTGGAAGCCGACCCCAACATAGTTGGGAAAAGGCAAGGAACAGATCCGTGGGAAAAGGCTAGGCAGATTGAAAGAAACTTAGTGAAAATGAGTACTAAGCTGAGGTACTAACAAAGAAGCTAAATAGTTTGAAAACTTTGTTATATTTTTATTATTTTTTGTTACAGCGGCAATAGAAATTCACAATTTGTGAAAATTTCAACTGTCTACCTGTTACAGTTCATGCGATACAGCCCGCTGATAGACTGACGGACAGCGGAGGCTTAGTAATAATGTTTGGCACCCTTCGGCTACGGAACCCAAAAATCTAGCTAAGTATTCTACAATTTAAAAGAACCTTCGAGTTCTTTAACTCTATTGGTCTACCAAAACTGCAACTTAGTAGGTACGAATATTATAAATGAAACTTGGAATTTACAGTTTTCTATTGTGAATGAGGATACAATAAAACTGTACCTCTTCCACTAAAGGTGCTACAACTAGCACACTGCACTTCATATTGCGGGGTTGAATTTCCAACGAATTCCATTTGAATTTCAACCCGGATGCATGGAGCGCTAAGCATTCACCACGTTGCATGACTGACACTCAAATAAAAGTGTATTTGTTACAGCTGAAAAACAGACAATGCGTATTTGAACTAGTTCTTCACGCAAACAGACAACATACAATTTGTAAGGATGGTATGTAGTAGGTATATGTAGTCCTGTTCGCGCTTCTGTTTTCTGTCATTCGTTTCAGCTCTTCCACGAGAAAACTGTTAGTGGAACAACTGAAGTTTCTAATAAAAACTCTCAAGGAGACAATCTCCGAAGATGGTCTCCTTATAGATTTTGACGCAACAGCAATCTGTTGCGTCAGTATCTGACACATTTTTGTTGATAGTATTAGTCTACAAGCGCACTAGCGGCCAGGCTTTAGCGGCCAAGTCGATTTCGTTGTCGATCGCACCTGGCCGCTGCAGCCTGGCTGCTGCGACCGGGCCGCTAGTGCGTTATTTCCCTTAAGGTACAGTAGACTATGTGAGGATATTTCTAGTCTATGAAAAAAAAAACACTCCACTCACCCATAAAAACTCACAATAACCGTGTCATGTCCGTGTCGGACACCATTTATTTTCGAAAAGTGAAACTCAAAAGGTGTTTAGTTAACCGTAATGTATGCCGCGTGTAAACTCAATGATAAATGCTTGATACGCGCCGGGCACGCTGCACGCTACACGGATCGGCTTTTAGCGTCGCTGTCCACCTGCGCCCTTATTCTGAATACCCACCGCCATTTTATATTCAAACCACATTCAACAAAAGTACTAACGGACTCATCATACCATTTTGATGTTCAACGAATTGAAAGAGGCCTTTTATTTTGATTATGCTAACTTTATTCAAGAAACGTCGTCTATTTATTTCGACTAAAGATGAAGTTACAATACACTAATTGTCCCTTTTCGTATCGGTTACATGAATTTTGGTGAACAGAAAAGTTGTATAATGTTACTCGAGGCATTAACATATTTACATGATGAGTGTTCATTTAAATATTGCGATGTGTTGTAGCGTTCTTTGGTTACGAAACAAGCCAAGTTTCAGCTTCATGCAAATCTAATAACATAATATGAGACGTGGCGTAACACAGTACGGCGGTAATGTAGTAAAAGTTTATAACGATGACAGATTGCTACTGTGAGCTGCGCGGAGGCTGTTGTTCATCATGTAGTGGCTAGAGTGTGTCAAGTTCTCTTTTATTTTATAAAGGAAGGTTCCATATGGCATATAACGGTAACTTCAAATGATAAGTAACATTTTTTTCAACACGCGAATAAAATAATATTATTTGGACCTATTTACACAATTAATGTGATAGCTTAGGTAAGCTATTTACACATTTTATGTAAGTTATGTTTGTGTTTTAAAGATACTTTAGCATTAACAATAGATTTAAATGTAAATGTTATGATAATACTAAAATTTATAATTAATAGAATATTATAACCGCGAACTTCTTACCCATACCTAATAATATTTAAGGTTACTAAAACTCAGCGCTAAATCTCTTAGCACCTAACGCTTCCAGCTATTTGCAGTGAACTAGGTTAAATTTGAATAAGCTCACAACTAGCGTTAGTCTTTATTCCGAAGTTTCACTCTATCGCCTACGAGGCACAACGTACTATCTACGTTATATGAAACTAGCGACCCGCCCCTGCGTCACAAGGTATTTATGACTTGACAAAACATCGAGATTAATTTACAGTATAAGTAAGTTTAATATTAGTTATTTTAGACACATAAACCTTCAGGAATACATTCTCAAAATGATGTTGAAGACCGCATCAAAATCCGTTGCGTAGTTTAAAAGAACAAAGCGTTCACACAGACAAACACGAAAAGCGTCTTTAGTTTATAATATTTGTGTGGATTTATAGATCATTAAAGAGAGATACAAGATAGTATAAGGAACGGGTTTGAAAAAAATAGAAACGATGAGTAATATAAAAAGTGGTACTTGGAGGCAGAACCTGATGAAAAAATAATATTGGTAATCTTTTATGAGATTTGTGAAAAGCAGTGATTTTGTTATTTGCAGAGTCTGGTATTTTGCAAAGACAATTTTGAAAATAATAATGCAACATTGATTGTGTAAAAAAAGTACCAATCTTTTCAACAGACTTCTGAAAAAAGGCGGGGGTTCTTAATTCATCTGTAGGTTCAAAATATTTTCCTCATTTGTGTACCGATTTCATAAAAAATAAAAAAAATTGTAGAGGAAGCTTGCACGGTGGTACCATATAAAACTTTGCTTGGTAGTTTTTGAGTTAGCCTCAATAGTACGTATTTTTTGCACTAAGTGTAAGTTGATGATGTTATAATAACTTCCTGTCATTGATAATTAAAAAGCATACTGTAAGTACCTATAACAACTTGTGTGGACACCTAAAAAGTGAAAAATAAAACTTTTTTACAACAAAAAAACAAATTTAATTTGGAAATCGGTGTCTTTGCTTTTGTATTTTCGTTTTTTGCCACCGACTTCCGAAATAAAATCTATTTTTCTCTTTGTACTGTTGTTTTTGGAAATCGGTAATAAAAAATAAGTTAATTTTCATTTAATTTCGCTTTTAAAATTCACTCTGTATATGAACAATATATTAACGGTGGATCTTCCTCGTATATATTCATTTAAAGAGGTGAAGAGAAAACGCATGAGTTGTAACACCTTAGATATTCCATTTTCATAAATATCGGCGTGGCTTTTATATCCATGTTATGTTTTATGAAAGTTATGAGTCCTATAATGCGTTATAAGTTATGTGATCGTGGAAAACTGTTTTGATTATGTGCATTGCCAAGCTACTTTCTTTTTTTTTACTTTTTTTTGTTTGACTTTTGTTCGACTTTTATGGTGATATGGCATGACACAACATGTTAATCATAAACAAAACATCATGTTAAATAATTATAAGAGTTTGTGCATTAAGATAAATCGAAAGTTGGTTATTTGATCATTTGATGTCTTTTGTTGTAAAGAAGATACGTTTTTGTGGGTAAAAAAACGTTAATGGTTGTTTTTGTATATATAAATTAACAGAGTAGGTAAATAGAAAGACATTTATCTATATCTTTTCAGTGAAAACTATCGTCGAAAGTAGCTCTGTCTGGCTAGAAGAAAGTAGCAAGTGGCTTAGTCCCTAGGCAAGATCAGTAAAACTAAAGTTGTAAGTTTAAACCCCTAAGCCCTTACAAGATCTAATAGTAAAAGTAACACGTAGCATAAAACCCAGTACCTTTTTCTGCCTTCTCAACCTTTTAGTCTAAGTAGTAGGTCCTCCCCAACTTCTGTCAGTCATCGTTGAGAAGTCTTTCCGGGTTGTCGACAAGAGGGTGTGGTGCGGATGCTACGTGGCGTGTGACGGGAATAACATGAACAGAACTACCTCGTGAAATAGAATTACGCTTCATATGTTAGTGTATAAAGATTGAGAACTATTGATCCGATTATAACTCGTGCTAAGTAAAAGATAGACGATTAGAGCTCGTGGCTAAGTAATAACAGCCGCATGGGTCGATCCATCAGGTTAAGCTACGTTGTCCGGGGTTGGTCCGTGGATGGATGATCATCTTTACATACCGAGACTCCTTCGTGTCTCGGAAAGCACGTTAAGCCGTTGGTCCCGGCTGTAATTTGAAAGAATGAGAGTGTCATTTGAAGATGTCATCAGAAGGGTGGTCTAAGTGTGCAAATACACCCCTTTGCAAAAAAAACGGGCGGTTTTGATATTTGTACATTATTGGTAATCATTTAGTTGTAAAGCGGTTTTAATAGCCAAACTATGTTACTGGTACTTAATAAAGAGTGTGGGTAAGAAAAAAGTTAATTCCTAATTCGAAACTTTTGTTTAAAAACAATAATAATCCCGTTTTCCGTTTGTGACTATTAATAACATTTTGCAGGTTTGCGGTTAGAAGGTTATCCTGGCAACTAAAACTAATTTCTCGTTATTTTTAGTAGAATAATTTATGTTTGTCGCATAATCCAGCCTTATTGTGACTTATAAGTGATATTTTTGTGTCGATTGTAATGGCAGGAAAAGCAATAAGAGCTAGTAAAATTGTAGCGCTACTGGAAGAGGGGTGTAGCCAAAAAACTATATTCTTATTGATTATAACAAATTACTAGTCATTTATGCTAATGACATAGTAAAAATATTAATATTATCCATATAAAAGCCAATGACTGTTAAGGTGCCCGTTTTTTTTGCAAAGGGGTGTATTATTTTTAGCATTTTAATATTTGTGTCCGTATGCTTCCAGCTGGTCACCTTCAGATTTTGGCTTCCGATTTAGTTCGAGACTAGTCGGTCAATATAAATACCTACTTATAACACTTCTACACTATTACAATAAATTTTCAACATAATGTGATCGCTAACAGCGACACAATTACACCCCGTCAACAAATAAACTTCAATTGTCCGCCATTCCCAATAGAAAATAAAGCAGCCATTTTCGTCGATAAACCGTTCAGTGTCTGTGTCCAGTTCTTCGACACGGATTGTTAGCAGTTGTTCAATGTTCGCTGTTCATTTGAGCTCGCAGTCGCGTGACAATGACACTCGCGATGCTGTTCTCTTGCTATAGCAGTTGTCAGCCTTATTGTTGTGAACAACAAAAACTATTCGACGCTCTTGATAGTGTTGGCATGATATTTTCTGAGTTTAATGGGTGGTGACGTTTCGTTTTTGTTTTTTTGGAAGATTTCGTTTGATTGAGATTTTCGTTGTCGTTAGGGTTCTCAGTCTATAAGAATTCTATAAGAACTCTATGGAAACAATGTATGTACTTGGTAATTTAAACCCTAGAAAGCACTATTATAAATTAAAACATGCAATGTTAATGTCGTGTGACAGAGCTGACAGATCGATGTTCCTAAGAGATGAAAGCAAAGAAAATAAAAACAGTCGAAAATTCTGCAAGGGGAAAGTATTTTTGACTTTACAGTCCTCATCCCTTGGCGGCTTGTGAATATTTTTTTGATTTTTAAGGGTAAACATTTCCTTTGTCATATTTTCCTGAAAAAAAAAGACAAAAGCCTACCAGCCTTTTACAACTTGCAAAAAGCTAATAAGTACAGCCAGAATACAAAATTATGACAGGAAAAACAGAGATTAACATCACGTCTCTCGGGCCCTAGCAAAAGGACTACTCAGGAAATGAAGGTTGTCTGTAGGGCTGCGCCATTTCCGGCCGGTCCGGACGAACTCGCTAAACAGGGAGTTCTATTATCGCGGCTCTGTCATCTGCGATGCGCTCTCGCATCGCGCCTCTATTGTGAACTCGACCTTTGTCTGTACTCCTTGAGGGCAGGCGCACACTAAATAGTTTTCACGGCAAATACCGATAAGAATCAGGCTCCTTTTTTTTTAAGCAAGCGTATGTTCCTAAGGAACGGTGGACGGATTGTGTGAAAGATTACAATTATGGCAAGAAAGGTAGTGAATCCTGGGATGATGGCTGATACAAAAGTAAGGAACAAGAAAATGAACTCAACGAATTAAAAAATAATTTTCAATTTGTTTACGCAACAGCATAAGTTCTTGGATAGTACATTGGTAGATATCTAATCATTGGTTTCCGTAAACGCCTCACATGTGTCTCAGTGATCCAGCAAAACATAGTTTGTGAGTGCGGTTTAGCACGTCTGTATGTATCAGGTACGCTTTAGTATGTTTTCATTACTTACCGAAAATGCACATATGTTTTTTTTTTAATAAAAAAACTGAATTTCGCCGATCCTAAAAGTATCGTGTGCGCGCCATTCCTTACCAGCATGTCCCCGGTTCATGTGATGTAAACAGACATTTCCGTACTCCTTACTGTCTGATCTTTGTGGTGTGTTTGCGCCATTGAGCGGAATCACTCGGCCGTGTAATTGTAGCTGGGCTGGAGATTTAAACTACACGCTGTATCTGCAGCAATAATGTATTGTTTGTTTGGCCAAATGTGTAAGTTAAAAGGAGATAAGTGTAGCAATAGTGCTGTGTTTTGTTCGGTTTCGACAATACAAGTCTTATAATAGAATGAGAAATAGAAAGAGAACTATACAAACATGAAACTGTATAAGCAAGGGTACACTTATGATTGGCTCACGAAAAGGACAATTTCATCCTCCATTATAACTTTAAATAAGAAAAATCAAACGAGAAAACTTTCCGCTTCTTTTACCGCGAAAATCTTTATATTGTGTAGATATTTTACCGTGTGACCGTTCAAAATACATTGTCAATAAAGTAGGCAGCATTAAAGGGAATCGGTGGGTATAATCGGGCACAACAGGCTTGAATGCCGCCGAGACGGATACAAGTGCGGCTTATCTGTGCCGGATGTAAGCGTGTGCCGTACCGGCCGATATTACGGCTTTACGTATCGAACCCAGATTTACCTAATACGGGAATAATGTACTACACTTATTTTGTAAAATGTTTGCCGTGTGTGGTTAGGTTTTATGTTTTAAGTTTTCGTGGTTTAGTGTAGTTGCGGGCCGTTCAATGAAACCGTAGATTTTCTTGAGAAAAAGTGATTTCAATAGAAAATATAATTCAGGGGCCGCATGGTTTGCCAAATTGTTTTCACTGATTAAGTACGAAATTTTACGGAAAAGATAAAAAAGCCGACCTTGATCAAAAAATGTATAAGACTCATGTATCCCTACGTTTATATGTAGTGAACTCTTGGTCATTGTTAAGTATATTCTATACTAGCTTCCGCCCGCGGCTTCGCCCGCTTGGTATATCGATAAAAAGTAGCCTATGTCCTTCCCCAGGATGCCATTTATCTCCTTGCCAAATTTTATCGAAATCCGTTCAGTCGTTTAGGCGTGAAAAGGTGACATATAGACAGACAGACAGACAGGCAGACAGACAGACAGAAAGTAAGACAGACAGAGTTACTTTCAAATTTATAATATTAGTATGGATGAACCGATTAGGGAAACTACCGAAGTAGGCCATTACAAGCTCTAAGCTTGAGACCAGCTTAGCTATAAAGCATTGATTACAACATGCTCCAATGCCTGGACTGATAGATGGCTGTGGGCTAGACTGCATGAGACAATGTAATAGGTACGTACTTATTCAAATACCTAAGTGATCTTGTGAATATTACTTAGGTATTTATTTATTTAAGGACCAGCTGCGCCCCGCGGTTTCACCTGCATAAGTCTCGATACCGTGGGAATATCGGGATAAAAAGTATCCTATGTTCTAATCCAGGTTATGGTCTACCTATGTGCCGTTTTAGCGTGAAAGCGTAACAAACAAACAAACTCACTTTCGCATTTACAGTATACAAGAGTAAACACCGTTGTCACTCAAACCATGGGTAGTTGACTTAAATATAAAAATAAATGTCCCAGTAAAAACAAAAAGAAAACCTTATTTTCATTAAAAGATTTTAAAAAGTAAATATCCGTCACTGTCCCGATACTCATGGATACGCGCTCGAGAGAGCTGCGAAACAGCTGACTGAAGAGGGTGTAACGTCCCGCCCGCCCCCGCCAACCGCCGCCCGCCGCCGTGTCGAGACGCAAGTTCGTTGCCCTTGCGTATAGTGTGAAATATTCTTGTAGAAAAATGTAGATTTTCTTTACAAAAAGAAAGTTGTTTTTTTTCCATTGATTTTACGTTCTATAAATGAAACCGGTGTTTATGTTGAAAAGGATAACGGTGTTTACACTAACACCCTGTATAATATTAGTTAGAAGCTAGTGTATCTATAATGCACACTTAATTATTACAGGTAGAGCTTACACATTATCGAGTACACATACTCTGAATACATAATTAAATTGATTCGTCAAGCACTTTCTAATTAGTTAAGGTAAGTTTTGGCACGCGCGCGGTCCGTCTGGTAACTTAGATAAATAAACACTCTTTTAACAAATAACAGTTGCACTTACTTTATTGTTTAAGGGTCGTTCTGACCCGTTACGCAACAAAAACGTGAAAAACATTGTCTTAAGACAGATTTAAACATAAATGGTGATTAAAAATCTAAATCTTTTGCTTCTGGCTGTGAAGTTCTAGTCACTGCACATTAAACTAAAACTTATCCGAGAACAAGACTATTTCTCAAAGTACAAAGGCATGGAGCAGAATAAAAAAGCCGAAAAACGAATAGCAATTAATTCCAACCCAGTAATCGTCTGTTAAGTCACACTGATTCTAAATAGTATCCCGATACGTTTCCAAAGCGAGGGCCTTTAGAGATGGCCGCTGGCTCTTTGTTTTACTAAAGCCGAAAGCCGATAGATTTAGTGAGACGAAGGACGAGCCTTAAGGAATTAGTACCGGCATGAATAAAACGTTCAGTTCTAACACTTGATGGCGAACGGCTTAATAGATTTTATAAAGCAAACGCTCTTTAAAATGTTGTCTCAATAAACTTATCCTCGTGAATATATCGAAGCGTCTCCCTATTTGTGACGGAGATTACATTTTACTTAGGTACCAACATTATTGTACAGGGAAAATGTTGTGTTTCTGTTTACTGTTCACAAACAACTGAACATTATTGATGAGTTAGTTTTTCGTAACTTTTATTTTAGCGTAGTTTTTTTTTTGTGTATCTTTGATATGCTGTCCATGTGCTCTTTGATTTGATTATGTTCAGCAGCATGACTGTATCAAAAAACATTTGTTTCGTTATAGGCCTAGTTTTGCAAAAAGTTAATCCCAGTGGTACGTTCCCGTGAGATTCTACGCGGGCGATGCCGCGGGATAAAGCTAGTCATAAGTAAACGTTGCATATCGTTTCTGTGAATTCTGATAAACCAGATCTTAAACAGACGCCTCTATGTAGTAATACTAAGGGCTGATTTCATCAAAGTCAGATATCTTTTATCAGTGGAATAAAATTGTCGTCTGACATTTTTTGTATGGAAAAACTGACAAAAATTCAAAATTTATTCGCAGGATTAGACTTATACTCGGTATAAAAGTTTGGTGAAATTCGCCCTTAATGTGGTAAATTCCGTCACGTGGTTTCTAGAGACGAGTTTCAGCGAAGTATTTACTGAAAGAGCCTTTTACACTTGTATGAATATTAAAATAGACAGTCTTCTCTGTGGAAGGAACTTTCTTGTTTATATAATTAATGCATAACGTGAAGTACTTATTGCTTGACTTTATAAACATTTTATGTAAGCAATGTTCATTATAAGGTATGCTTTGTTGGGTTTTCGCCGTATTTGTTTATTATATTGAACCAACGAGTAGTCAAATCAATAATTCGGTTTTGGGTAATTCTCTTTCATTTATCAAGTTGGCCAATCAAAAGTTGCTAGTTAGAAAGTTGGATATACTCTCATTTATAATATCTGTACCTATAAACAAGCATAGTAGTGATAGCCTAGTGGTGTGACCGTCAGACTGCCAAGTCATAGGTCTCGAGTTCGAACCCAAGCTTCGCACCTCTGACTTGTCGGATTCATGTGCGTATTGTATAATTATCACTTGCTTCGAAAATGGAGACGGAAAACATCGTGAGGAAAGGGCATGCCTGAGAGATTTTTCTCGACGGCATGTGTAGCCAAGTCACAAGCCCATGTGCAGCATAAAAACTCTTACTCACTAACCACACGAAAAATATAAGAACGACAAACAAACTAACTCATAGACAATCTAATACGCATAACAGAAACTCAATTGGCGTTTATGTCTTAATTTAAATAAAAATAAAAGTTATAAAACTAAAACCCAAATGCGACAAAAAAGTCAACTAAAAACTAAAAATGTAAACAAGACATCGCAGACAGACAAATTAAAAATCCGGAGTCACACGTGTATCTTTCTTTGCCCTTATTAGTGTCCTTTTTTCTTTGTTTGTTTTGGGTTTTTTTATATAAATAGTAGTGTCCTTTCATAGTCAATTGCATATTCTACCCATTCAAATCATCATCCAAAGTTGGGTTTACTTATTCTTACATCTGTAACAAAACAACTCACAGACTACATAATACTATAACATTGACAGAACTACAGAATCTCGAATAATGTTAATATCTCCAATACACGGTTACCCAACCTCTTAGCACTGCCCTTTGACAGCCGTAGGTAAAGTTTAGCGAGAGTGCGACAGTGCAAGTTGCCGACAGTTGCACTAACTGTCGAGGAGTGCCCCTGAACTGAACTGAATTCTGTTGCCGCCACAGTCGAAGAGATGTAATTTAGACCGTATCAAGTTGTGTACTACGATTTGAATATTGGCTGTATTTTGGCGAAGTTTGAGGTTGTGTCTTGGTTAAATCTTATGTAAGTAAGTAAATATAAATCTACTAGATACGCTTCGAGGTTTAACCTCTGCATAAATCTCGATCCCGTGGGAATATCAGGATAAAATCCTATGTGCTAATCCAGGTCATGGTCTACCCATGTCTATTTTCTTCCAATAAAAGTCCAAGGTAGAAACATAAATGCAGTTGTCTATTCTGGGCATACCGTTACTGTACCAACTCGGACCGGGAGAAGATTTATGCTCACTACGACATTATTAAGTACTCAAAGTACTTAGTTGCGAGCTAAAAGGATTGCCATCGATACGGCTACTAAGTAGCGAAGTGTTTTTCCTTTAAAAGCAAGATCAGTACGTCTAGACCTTACCTGGGGGCATTAAGTTGAAACTACCCTCGACTCAGTAATGTGTTGTATTACAAAGTTTCAAAAGTGAAACTTCTAAATTTACATGGAACATGATTGCAGGCTGAAACTTGGTAAACTGCTTCCACATTGAAAGAACTTAGTCGCAGCGAATTTAGTGACGACGACCGTTCGTTTCGACACGAAATATTACATGGAACTTTGTTGGTGTCACAATAACTTACATACGTGGGAGTTTTGTATGGGGGAACTAATTGATTTTAGCTTGTTATAGTAACTTGGACAGCGGCAATATTTTTGCCGATATTCTATTAGGGAAGAGTTATCGACTACTGTAATACGGAATAAGGAAACTTCCAATTTATGTATGTATGTCACCGTAAGATTGTAAGAACTGGTCTGAGGTCTGGGGTCTCTTTACGATATTCTAGAGGTACGAAGACTTGCGAACCATTTTTTGGTTTGAGCCCTATCATTGTTACGTCTACTACTTAAACAACTTTATGTCCATACTGAAACTTGAAGTACTTCCACAATAATACTAAAGTATTCTAGCAAATTCCAGGAAAAATCCCAATATCATCCCACAATAGGTACTTAGGGTACTTATGTGTCCACAACAGTTGCTAACTTCCTATATCACAAGTACACCTCAGTTGGAACACAAAGCAGAGAAAAGCCAATTATCGATGGAAGCCGGTTCTTACCTGCGAATTTTGGAATACAGTAGCAAAGTAAATGAAAATATACGAGTTCTCGTTAGTGTTGGCTGTTCGTTCCAACTTGGATACACGGATTTTACTGGATTTGGTTTAGTTATCGACAATGCACGATGGTACTTTGAGGTTTAGTATGCCAATAGTTTGTTTTGTCGGTATACCTACCTATTTATTTATCGCTATGTCTGAGTAGTTTGAGGTTTAGTTTAAAAAAATGAGACGACTAACATTCAATTAGTTAGTGTTTTTATTTTGAGATTTTCAGAGGTACCTAACTGCCTATTTTTAAACAGGTTTGAGAACTAAAAGAGTTTGCTTACATACTGGCGATTTGTCGCGCGACGCGACGCCGCCGCATTGTTCGCCGTGAAGTTTTCTCAGAAATTGTTTTGTTAAAATTCGCGTCGCGCGACGAATCGCGCCAGTATGTAAGAGCCATTTCAGCTCAGAGTGATAAGAAGTCCTAGCAATTAATACAATAGAGAAAAGAAACAAAAAAATCTTCATTGACGTTTAAAAATTGCGCTGACTTTTTTCCAATTACTCTTTTGTTCTTTACTGTAAGATTTTTACTACAATATAAAAAGGAACCAAACAGCTATAAGGTCTCCGTTTAATTAAGAATTAAATAAAAAATGAACGGCACAGGCATTTCTCTCAACCAGCCGCAGAAGCTATAAAAGTCGCCGGCCTGAATTGGGTCATTACGGCGCATAGTAGCTAATTAACTTGCAATCTGCACTACTTAACTGCTATTGGATCCTTTATGTTCATGATATGTGTTTAAGCTTTATTTATTTATAAGATTAAGACTAAGTACCTTTATTTATATTATAATTGAAAAAAAAAATACGCCGTAGTTTTAAAAGTAAAAAAGTTGTAAAAATTACGAGCATTCGACCTACTATAACTACTTTTTTTTCGGAATCAAGTTTTTTTAAAACAGATCTGATATTCTTGACTTCTGTTCATTGGCGAATGGAACCATTAATGCATAAAAGAAAGAAACTTTGTCGTTTGTGAAAAATTGAGATCAATATTTTATTCCGAACTTTATTTTCCACGGGTAAATTATGTCACTCAAGTATACAGTGGCCGCTCACAGCTGCTTACAACAAAGTTAAGAATAACGATACTACAGTTTTGGCGCGGAACTTTTGCATAAACCTGCACTTAGCGCCCCGACGACCAACTTGACTGTTAAATAATAAACTTTAATGGACTTTTGGTCATTCCACTTTATTGTTATTTTTTTTTCGAGTACATGACGGAAGGGACTTTCTGAAATTTTGATAGCATCTTTCGGAGCTGAAGTTTTAACGAGGTTGAAATTTAGTAGGCTTTAAAAGAACGTCGTGAACTTGGGATTGTATTACGGATAAAAGATTTAAGGGAAGTATTTTTTAATATCTATGTGTTTTTGGTCAAGAAATCGATTTGCGTGGCTTAGAGACTTTATTACGGTTAGTACGAAGAAGGGTGGCCGTCAATCAAAAATATAATAATATCTGCTAAACATCGGGCGATTCTCGATGACCTATGTGATCAAGTAATGGAAAACTGTGACAGTAAAACATCAACTCGACAGGATTTAAAACATTCCTCCGTTTAACCCAAAATGCAGGGTGAAATTGGATTCATGGGCACCCTCTTAAAGGGTCATTGTACTCATCATTATGAACAACTTTTACTATGGGACCAAAACCTGAATTCACGCAAAAAAAAAGCTATGCGACCATAAATGTAGGACAATTTTTTTTTCGCGAGTTCAGGGTTGGTCCCGTAAAGTGCGAAAGGGATACAAAACCCGAAAGGGATACCGGGACCCTTGGCAACAGGCAACTGAAGGAACACGGGTGGGTTTTAGTTAGTAAAAGTCTGACACGCCCTCCCGCTCCGCCCAGAGCGGGATGTCATAAGTCAAGTCAAGGGAAGTCATTTGATGAATTCCCAGCCCCATAATGAAAGTTAATCCTATTGGTGAGTACAATGACCCCTTATGAGGATGCCCATGAATTCAATTACACCCAGTATTCACGGCAATGGCAAATGTTGGACACTTGCCATTCATTACATGCAATCACAATATCGCCCTAATTATGATATTCCCGGATGAATAACACTGTTCGCGTATATTCCCACTCATTGAGCTTTAACAGCATAACTGGGCCGTACTGTCGGCATGTGCCATACTATAACGGGTGAAATACGTTCGAATCATCACGTCCTGCTAAATTGCACCTAACTAGCTAAACAGTATTGCATACACAAAGGCTGGAATCATTAGTAATTTGTACATACGTACGTGCTTGTCATGCATTATCATGATTTGGCTTATTGTTTGCGCATTTTGTGTAAACTTTTGTAGATTTGTTAACGACCAATTTACTGATAATTTCGTCATTATGAGACACTTATTTCACCTAGACCTTTCTCTAACTAAATGAATGGTCAAAGAAAATGCCTCAATTAAGGCCGGGACGTAACCAAAATTGCCTGTCTTCAATTTGATTTTTCATAAAATTGATAAGACTTAGGTATAAAATAAAAATAGTATGAGTAACTACATGATATTTCCAAACTTTTTGTGGAACAGAAACACAAAATATTAAAATTTTCTCTATAAAAAAATATCACGAAGTTACCTCTAATTTTCACGTATTTTCGATTTGTACTTAAAATGCTAATGCCTATTATGATAAAAATTAGATGATTATATGTATTAAAACAAGGCAAAAAAGTTGTGTAGGCTTTTTTTTTTATTCCTTTTATTTTTGGTTTTATTACGAATCAAAGCTTGTAGGACTTACGACGTTCTTAGTTCGTGGAAGAAGCCATCTTCCGTCGCACATTACGGGAACTTCAAGCATATTTTTGTTTCACAAATCAGTCGGCGTCGCTCTGTTGAGACGAGAGGACTGCGCTCAAATTTTTAGCTGCGCTGAGAATTTATTTATTTTCGTAAATAATATTTTCGTAATTTATCACATTCCACAAAAGAAACTGAGACATAGAAAACATGAAATAAACACTAAAACCACTTCCAAAACGAATATTACAAGTGTTATTGATTGATAAATAAATAAATACCGAGTCTAAATAAACATAATTATAAAATTCAATGTTGATATTTGAAAACTCAAGATGACATACATTTTATTTGACAGATTTTTGACTGATATATTAGCACGGAGTATAGAGAAGAAGTAGGTACAACTAGCGCCATTGTTCTGTATTGCGGTGAATTTTCTTGCGGAGAAAATTTACAACGTAGCCAACGAGCCCATTCTACGTTCATTTGAAAGTTCGCACTGGAGATTAAATCTTATTGCGAGGTACTCAGGATCCAAATTCGTTTACTCCCACTTTTTTTGACAAACTTCTTGTAAGGTGACGGTGTTAGACGAACAATTGGAGCGACTGACCTAAATAAGACTTGTTTAGAATAATACCTTTATTCTTCGGTTATCGAACTCGAACAGATTACGTATGACTCCGGATTTTTAATTGGTCTGTCCGTGATGTCTTGTTTATATCTCTTTATTTGACTTTTTTGTCGTAGTTGGGTTTTAGTTTTTACCTGACTGCGGCGAAGCAAAAAGGTGGGTTATGATTTTGACCGGTTTCTATGTATTTATCTATGTCTGTTCCCTCATATTATCTTCTAAAAGACTCATCACAATTTGACAAATGAGGTATCGTTGGAAGCTTCTTGATCGTCCGCTGGTCATCGGCTATATGAAGACCAACGCACAATCAGTCACACACACACACATACACTCATACACACACAATCCTACAACACACTCACGTACACACAAAACACACAAACATACATAAACCACTCACGAGCAAGCATGCATGCACTAAATTTATATTGTTTTAATTTTATTGCATAAATTGTTAAGTTTAAAAAAAAAAACGGATGAAGACACTGGCTCCTGTAACACAGGTTCCACCTAGCTCAGGAGTCAGGGCTTCAAATTAGAATGTAACACCTTTTTATGTGAATAAAACATTTTTTATTATTTTATTTTTATTTACATTAAATTGAAAATGGCGCCCTCTAGGTGACATATCATGAACAACAAAACATATTTTTTAATCATACCATGTTAGGTATCAAATGAAAGGTTTTAATTAGCACATTTAAAAAATATATATTATAACCCCAAAAAAAAGCAGCGACAATCAAGACGTATACTGCCATATGTTATGTTAACGCGTGGGATGATAAGTGCCGCTTCACGCGCCGCCGCACCGTAAACAGAAAAAACGTCAGACGCGCCGCGTGACGCCACACTGCACGCGACGCGCCACGCCCCGCGTCTCCGTAAATGAGGCCTAAAGTTATAATGCAACTTGGCATGTTTTCAAAGCTACAATTTCAACAGTTAAAAAGAGGGACCATACTAAACTTTCTACTAAGGGACTAGTTATAATAAGCGCCCGAGACGCGCATTTTGTACGCTGCGTTTCGGGCGCTCAATAAAATTGTATGAATTCCTATGTAACGAATTTTATCAAGCGCTGCAGTCTAAGCGAGCGCCCATGCCGGGCGCCGTTAGGCCTGCACATGTCGCAACTTGCCACTCTCAACTTGCATCTCCGTTGTGCGATTTACAAATAAGACTGGGAGAAGGTATGCCGCGGGCATCGCTTCATCGAGAATTGCTGCTGTGTGCGCCGCCGTGATGAAACACCGCGTGTGACGCGGCTATGCCATTCGCGGGCTCCGCCGTAAAAAACGCTCCATTTCAAACAAACGCGTGTAAAATCGCGTCTCCGTAAACGCACTCATACAACGCCATATGTTTGAATTCAGTGCGGGCCGCGCCGCCCAAAGCCACGCGCGACTCCTCGCGTCTCCGTAAATGAAGCCTAACCGTGCCCTTGACGCTTGGACGCGAGTTCCTTTTTCACTATTTTTCCTTGTCATTTTCTCCGCATTAGTAATAAACTTAAAAGAAACACGGTTCAAAAGTTACAACAAAATGTGAAAATCTTGTTGCGTTTGACGAGCGTCCAAAACGCGCCGGGCGCGCGCCCAAAACACAGCGCAGGTACTGAGCCGCGTACCTCGGGCCCTTGTTATAATTAGTCCCTTTGGTACTTTGGCACCCATTTACATAGATGAATAAATGTCAATTCTTTTAGTGGTGAAGCCGACAATCCTTCATTTATTTCTTTTGTACAGAACTCGGCCTCTTTTTCACATGTTTCAAATGTTTTCGAAGGGGATTGTTCGCGTTTGGCGCAGGAAAGGTTTTCATGACACATGCCATATTCATTGCACAATACAGTGCAAAATTCATTATACGAATATTATTTTTTACTTGGGTATCACTTTCCACGATCCTCCAAAGAGAGAAATCCACGATATAGCATTATATTTATTACTTGGTAACATAGTTTTCCACAAAGACGTCATTAGGTACAAATTGTACAAGGTCCTAAATAAAATTTGGTAACATTTAAATTTGAACTTTTTCACGTCAACATTGAGTTTCTAGTTCCAAAACATGAACATGATCCATAGTTCTGAATTCAAGCTTAGCGTATCGTATAAGCAAAATAAACTACAGAAGATTGAAATTCGAATTCTATTAACGCCAGATGAAAAGTTTCTGCTGGCGGGAAGGCATTGTGTTTTGTTTTCGTCGTGTTTAATGAGAGGGGTAGGTAAGGGTTGCGCGGGTGAAATATGATTTTTTGCTGTCAATACACGCCCCCTTAATACGCTTGGTGGACGAATTACTAAGCGCGGATTTCATGAACGCGGGTGACATGTGCTCAGTTTCATTGGTGAAATTCACCCTTAGTGATCACATTTTGTTTTAAGATAGTTAATTAATTCAGGCGTGACTTTGCGGAAATCCATTATAATATACAATAGACGTAGATATACGTAATATAGCACGTTTACGCTGCGTCCAGCGCTCGATGTGGCAACAAGTCGTGTTCTGGTTTGCGACTGGTCAATCGTCATTCTTAGGATGCCTCGTTGAGAGGTGTCGATTTCTTACAGGGTTTTTTATGACTCTTGAGGAATATTTAAGCGGAATAGGTTACTATATCTACGTCTATTGAATTTTACCATTTGTTTTAGTAGAAGGAGGATGCTGCTCTCCGTCCTCTTGACATATTCCAGCTGGCTTTTTTTTTTTTTTTCTTCTCTTTTGACTACTCCCGCTCTGGGCGGACCGGAAGGGCGTGTCAGACTTTTACTGACTAAAACCCACCCGTGTTCCTTCAGTTGCCTGTTGCCAAGGTCCCGGTATCCCTTTTAGACTAACCCGCAACCCTGGCAGATATTTCAGCTGGCTTGCATCACAAATCACTAAATGCGTTTAGCTCTAAGCATATAATTAATAATTATATTTAAAACATCATTGTGTCTCTGTCATCTTCAAACAATTAATAGATACTTAGCATGTTTTAAATACGTTTAGCGGTAAAAGTATAGATTTGTGGTGCAAGCGGACCATAGTAACCTTCATGGCGACTTCCATCCTGAATGCAGACATTGATCGTAGTAGTGACTAATATTACATAACATACATAATCAGCCTATAATGTTCCCACTGCTGGGACACAGGCCTCCTCTCTGTGAGAAGGAGTGGGCCGTAATCTACCACGCGGACCCACTGCGGGTTGGTAGATGTCACATGTCTTCGAATTTTTGGTTCTAGGACATGCCGGTTTCCTCACGATGTTTTCCTTCACCGTTTTGAGAGCAGTGGTGATGAAATTATTTACACAAAGTAAAGCGCCTGTCAGGGTTTGAACCTACGACCTACAACTCGGTAAGTCGCGACCGTTACCACTGGGCCACCACTGCTCACTAATATCCCCACTGCCCACTGACTATCTTTAGCAGGAAGAAATCCATGATTGTTCACTCAGCAGAAACATATGGTATACGCACAGACAATATTAGCATATCCCTTCCAATATTCCCAAATTCTATCCACTAGAACAAGATAAAATAAGTTAGTGATGAGGCAAAATTATTTCAACTTCTCACGCTGCGAATGAGAATCTTTCACGCCCGCATTGAAAATAGATGGTGAGGTAGCGAACGTGTAGGTAACATTTCGCTGACTCAGCTCACCGAAGATACACTGTCTACGAAGAGCGGTTGAAATTCCGGGAATATTGCCTCCAAATTGAACGTCCGTGTAGCCTAGATCTTTTAGCCTGAAATTGTAGTTATCGGCAAAGTGAAAAGGGTTATTGAAATAAAATGTGTTTAGTAAAACAAAAGTAACTACTATTTAGTCTAACAGGCGGGTTTTGTATAAGGGGCAGCATAATGAATAGGTTACTAAATATATCTACATCTATTTTATTTTATAATGGATTTCCGCAAAGTCACGACTGAATCAATTAACTAGCATAATTACATTTTAAAAAAACACTACCTAACTATTTGATTCACCTGCCATGAGCCTACTAGGTCATCACAAAACTTCATCAAAAATCTAATTTTGCATTGAAGGTCTTCTTGTTTTCGTGTGGTTAGTGACTAACCTGGTGTATGAGTTTTAAAGCCACTCATGGGCCTCTGACTTGGCTTCACATGCCGTTTACAAAAATCTCTCATGCTTCCTCACGATGTTTTCCTTCACCGTTTTTGAAGCAAGTGATAACTATACAATACTCACATGAATTCGAAAAGTCAGAGGTGCGGGTTTTGGGCTCGAACTCGAGATCTATGACTTGGCAGTCTGACGTTCACACCACTAGGGTATCACTGCTAATATTGAAGGTATGTAAGTATTATACGAAAAGTGATAAAATGTCGCGATTGTAAGGGAATTTCATTTCTTGACATCAGAATATAATACAAAGCAATGCAAAAAAAAAATGGTCAGAAGTTTCACTCACTTTATTTACCTACAAAGCGAGAAACACAAACTGCAATATTTAATTGCAATTTATTGTAATGAACACAAGTAAAAGTGATTTAGTACTTAATGGTGTTCCTAAACTAATAGATTATAGTGTATATCAGGAGAATATGCTTTGATGATTTGACCACATTGAGAGGATGAAAGAAAGGTGACTAACAAAAGAAGGTAGATGTGAGTAGAAACGCCGGGAGAGGACGCCCTGGCAGGACATATAGTAACCTTGCCAGTGTTGATCTTCAGAAAGGTCAGGTGCGTAGTACTCGCAACCGGCGCCGGCGTGCGTGTAAGACCGGATGATTGAACGTAAACGAAACAAAAGGAGTATGTAAGGATCGTAGCAGGTGGCGTTCCGTAGTTTCTGTCTACCTTTATGGGAAGAACGCGTGAGTTTATGTATTTTTATGTATATCAGGGACCATACCAAGTGTACCTTCTATACTGTATTGTTACTTACCGAGTGGAAGCATCGCCGTTCAACTTTGTTTGTAGTTCCCCCTTCCGTCATCAGCGTAGATTGACAGCTTTGATGTCGGTTTGCGTTGTGTAATGATATTGCTTCGTTTGTCATGATACGTTACTTATTGAAACTGCTTTGTGTTGTAAGTTGATGCCTTCTATTATTTTAAATATAACAGTTCTGTGACTGGCTGGTTTAGAGACAATGGTCATTGGTCATGAAAGATGTCTTGCTTAGAGAATTTTTCGAAACACCCTTGGCGGGCCAAACAGGGGTCAAAGTTTGTTTGTGAAAGAGGTCAAAGATATCTAGCTTCCCTTTATTAAGGCTTGTGGAGACTGGCGCGACTTGTCGCGTGACGCGACACCGGTAATTGTTCCACAGTGAAGTTTTCTCAGTCAATTTTGTTAAAGTCGCGTCGCGCCTGTTTGCGGGAGCCTTTATACCACATGTACTTAGTATCGGGAATCAGTGGTGGCCCAGTGGTAACGGCCGCGACTTACGAGTTGTAGTTCGTAGGTTCGAACCCAGACAGGCGTTTTACATTGAGTCAATTATTTCATCACCACTGCTCTCAAAAAGGTGAAGGAAAACACCGTGAGGAAACAGGCATGTCCTAGAAACAAAAAATCGAAAACACGTGACATCTACTAACCCGCACTGGGCCCGCGTGGTGGATTAAGGGCGGGTAGTAAGCAAAATTGCCTGTCTTCAATTTGATTTTTCATGAAATTGATGACTTAGGTGTAAAATAAAAATAGTATGAGTAACTACATGATATTTCCAAACTTTTTGTGGAACAGAAACACAAAATATTAAAATTTTCTCGATAAAAAAATATCACGAAGTTACCTCTAATTTTCACGTATTTTCGATTTTTACTTAAAATGTTAATGCCTATTATGATAAAAATTAGATGATTATATGTATTAAAACAAGGCAAAAAAAATTGTGTAGGCTTTTTTTTTTATTCCTTTTATTTTTGGTTTTATTACGAATCAAAGCTTGTAGGACTTACGACGTTCTTAGTTCGTGGAAGAAGCCATCTTCCGTCGCACATTACGGGAACTTCAAGCATATTTTTGTTTCACAAATCAGTCGGCGTTGCTCTGTTGAGACGAGAGGACTACGCTCAAATTTTTAGCTGCGCTGAGATATTATTTATTTTCGTAAATAATATTTTCGTAATTTATCACATTCCACAAAAGAAACTGAGACATAGAAAACATGAAAAAAACACTAAAACCACTTCCAAAACGAATATTACAAGTGTTATTGATTGATAAATAAATAAATACCGAGTCTAAATAAACATATAAAATTCAATGTTGATATTTGAAAACTCAAGATGACATACATTTTATTTGACAGATTTTTGACTGGTATAGTAGCACGGAGTATAGAAAGAAGTAGGTAAAACTAGCGCCATTGCTCTGTATTGCGGTGAATTTTCTTGCGGAGAAAATTTACAACATAGCCAACGAGCCCATTCTACGTTCATTTGAAAGTTCGCACTGGAGATTAAATCTTATTGCGAGGTACTCAGGATCCAAATTCGTTTACTCCCACTTTTTTTGACAAACTTCTTGTAAGGTGACCCTTAGACGAACAATTGGAGCGACTGACCGCCCCTAAATAAAACTTGTTTAGAATAATACCTTTATTCTTCGGTTATTTGTATAACGAACGAACTCGAACAGATTCCGTATGACTCCGGATTTTTAATTTGTCTGTCCGTGATGTCTTGTTTATATCTCTTTAGTTGACTTTTTTGTCGTAGTTGGGTTTTAGTTTTTACCTGACTACGGCGAAGCAAAAAGGAGGGTTATAATTTTGATCGGTTTCTATGTATTTATCTATGTCTGTTCCCACATATTATCTTCTAAAAGACTCATCACAATTTGACAAATGAGGTATCGTTGGAAGCTTCTTGATCGTCCGCTGGTCAAAGGCTATATGAAGACACATTAAATTGAAAATTGCGCCCTCTAGGTGACATATCATGAACAACAAAAAATATTTTTTAATCATACCATGTTGGGTATCAAATGAAAGGTTTTAATTAGCACATTTCAAAAATATATAGTATAACCCCAAAAAAAAGCAGCGACAATCAAGACGTATATTGCCATATGTTTATGTTAACGCGTGGGATGATAACTGCCGCTACACGCGCCGCCGCACCGTAAACAGAAAAAACGTCAGACGCGCCGCGTGACGCCACACTGCACGCGACGTGCCACGCCCCGCGTCTCCGTAAATGAGGCCTAAAGCAACTTGGCATGTTTTCAAAGCTACAATTTCAACAGTTACAAAGAGGGACCATACTAAACTTTCTACTAAGGGACTAGTTATAACAAGCGCCCGAGACGCGTATTTTGTACGCTGCGTTTCGGGCGCTCAATAAAATTGTATGAATTCCTATGTAACGAATTATATCAAGCGCTGCAGTCTAAGCGAGCGCCCATGCCGGGCGCCGTAAGGCCTGCACATGTCGCAACTTTCCACTCTCAACTTGGATCTCCGTTGTGCAATTTACAAATAAGACTGGGAGAAGGTATGCCGCGGGCATTGCTGCTGCGTGCGCCGCCGTGATGAAACGCCGCGTGTGACGCGGCTATGCCATTCGCGGGCTCCGCCGCAAAAAACGCTCCATTTCAAACAAACGCGTGTAAAATCGCGTCTCCGTAAACGCACTCATACAACGCTATATGTTTGAATTCAGTGCGAGCCGCGCCGCCCAAAGCCACGCGCGACTCCTCGCGTCTCCGTAATTTTTTTATTTTTATTTTTTTATTATTTTCTGTAACTTGGCGATCTGTGTTAAACACAATAAGCCATTCAGTTGAGGTGTCACGTTCTGTGTTTTATTAGCAGAAGGAGCTCTACGGAGCCCCTTTCATAAGGTGCGATCAAATCTCGCGGTAAGCGAAGGGACACTGTGCCGCTTCAATCTGGAATGTGTGACACTTCCCGTGCTTACCAGTACTGATGCCAGTTCATTGACGTGAGTTGATATTCTCGTCTGATAGCTTTCACTATGTTTAGCAATCTCTTGTCTGACGGTGTTGATCTTAAGATCCTCGTGTATGTATTTGTTGTTCACATAGTAGGGTATATCTAGCATGACTCTCAATGTCTTGCTCTGAAATCTTTCGAGGATCTCTATATTGCTATTGCTAGCAGTTCCCCATAGCTGGATTCCGTAAGTCCAGATTGGTTTGAGGATAGTCTTGTAAATAGCTACTTTGCTTTCATGTGACAGGTTTGGTTTACGACCTATCAGCCAGTACATTGATCTGAATTTCGGATCCAGCTGTTTGCGTTTGGTCCAGATGTGATTTCTCCAGGTGAGTCTTCGATCCAGATGCATACCCAAATATTTGGCATCATCATCCTGGGGGATTTCCTCATTATGGAGTTTTATTGAGGGACAGGTCTGCCTTCTCAGGGTGAAGGTCACTTGGACAGATTTTCCCTGATTAGCCTTAATACGCCATTTATGAAGCCACTTCTCCACTTCATGGATATGGACTTGTAATTTGGCTGATGCTGTAGTAGAATCCTCATGTACCGACAGAAGGGCTGTGTCATCCGCATAAGTGGTCATCCGTAAATGAAGCCTAACCGTGCCCTTGACGCTTGGACGCGAGTTCCTTTTTCACTATTTTTCCTTGTCATTTTCTCCGCATTAGTAATAAACTTAAAAGAAACACGGTTCAAAAGTTACAACAAAATGTGGAAATCTTGTTGCCTTTGACGAGCGTCCAAAACGCGCCGGGCGCGCGCCCAAAACACAGCGCAGGTACTGAGCGCGTACCTCGGGCCCTTGTTATAATTAGTCCCTTTGGTACTTTGGCTCCCATTTACATAGATGAATAGATGTCAATTCTTTTATTAGTGAATCCGACAATCCTACATTTATTTCTTTTGTACAGAACTCGGCCTCTTTTTCACATGTTTCAAATATTTTCGAAGGGGATTGTTCGCGTTTGGCGCAGGAAAGGTTTTCATGACACATGCCATATTCGTTGCACAATACAGTGCAAAATTCATTATACGAATATTATTTTTTACTTGGGTATCACTTTGCACGATCCTCCAAAGAGAGAAATCCACGATATAGCATTATATTTATTACTTGGTAACACAGTTTTCCACAAAGACGTCATTAGGTACAAATTGTACAAGGTCCTAAATAAAATTTGGTAACATTTAAATTTGAACTTTTTCACGTCAACATTGAGTTTCTAGTTCCAAAACATGAACATGATCTATAGTTCTGAATTCAAGCTTAGCGTATCGTATAAGCAAAATAAACTACAGAAGATTGAAATTCGAATTCTATAAACGCCAGACGAAAAGTTTCTGCTGGCGGGAAGGCATTGTGTTTTGTTTTCGTCGTGTTTAATGAGAGGGGTAGGTAAGGCTTGCGCGGGTGAAATATGATTTTTTGCTGTCAAACTACTCCCCCTTAAGGCCCACTCCCTCATAGAGAGGAGGCCTGTGTCCTAGCAGTGGGAACCTTAACTTCAAAACAACAAACCAAACTCTCGTTTGTTTTAGTACCTTATTTACTTTATATATTAATTATTAATTTACAAATCAGTTTTTGAAACAGTTTTCATATAAAGCATTACTGACTCATCCATTCACAAAATGTTTTGTAAACACGCGTGTTTCGTATCTCTTACAAAAATACGAAAATAAATGTTTTCAATAACTGCCGAAATGTAAATATGAAAGGAGATTCTTTAGTATATTCGGTGTTATAACAGGTGAAATGTAATATCTGTGAATACGGAAAACGCATTAGCAGAATTAATGTTCTGCTTTTCAACTTTGTTCGCCATTTTTGGGCAAATCGGGGCTCTGCCGATGGATTGAATGAGGAGTCGATAATCTTGAGGGACCTTGTAATGCCTACTTATTAGATGGAGCAGGAACGGATTGATGGCCGCAGGATTTAGCTTATCTGCTGTTGGGGAGGCGAAAATGATGATAACTTTCGGTGTAGGTGTTAAATTCTGTGTGATTCAATTACAAAGGTTGTTGATGACATGAAATCATATTATTTTGCGACCTAGACTAAGCCTTTAATTAACTATAAAAATAATATTATTTCGTTTCCGAATAGCATCGACCTTCTTTGCATTGAGAGCATAGCAAGTAACCTGTTTAAAAAAAAAAAGTTTTTTTTGCAACGATTTTTTTTAGCGGTTGTGTGCAAGGCTGCCAAACCGTTGCCAAACCGAAATAAATTATTGAAGCATTACCGGTAAACAACTTTGTTCAATAACTTACTAGTTAATTGGTTGCGCGCGCGCTCCGGCCAGTTGTTCAGAGGCTTAATTTTATTGAATGAAAAATTATTTTGTACAGGGTTTTTATTTTAGCAAAATGTAGTTAAGCAATATTTAACCTCGGCAAAAAAGAATAATAAGTTTAAAAAAAAGAACTGATTCTAATTATGTAAATGATTGTCTATGGTTGCTTTTTAATCTGTAGAAAGTAAAAGTTTTGCGTTTTGCGTGGTCTTGCACAAGTTATCCGAGTAAAAATATTAAAAGTTGACTTATCGAAGATGAGCAAATAGTCGAAAATATATTCTAAAATTTTTGACTTTAGAAGTTTCAACCTCATTAAAAATTTGGTAAGTACTTATGTAAGAAATTGTACCTAAAGAATAAGAATATTTATTCAAAATTGTTTTAATTATTACGTTTAGCAAAAAATCGTAGGTTTCATCTACTAAAAATGCAAAGCCTTAAATAGGACGTAAATGTCAATAAGAGACTTTCTGAGCATTAAAACAGGTAATCTGTCGTTTAAATTGGGTCCAATAAATTAATGCGTCGAGCGACAACGGCGATCATCGTCCTCGAACACTTTTAATAGAATTAATCTATTTTAGCAAAGGCTTTAATAGATGCCGTTTATTTCGGACTCATTTGAATATTGTAATTAAATGTTTATTATGAAAATTTGGGGCCCTTAGTTTCGTTACCTTGGCATTTTACTTGTATTATTATGAAAATGTATGTTTTCTTCTGTCTTGACTCATAAAATCAGGGTCTTCCATCCTTTCAGGTACTAACTCACCTATACCGCGAATGTGCAAAATATTAAACAGCAGGGACATTTTGTAAATTAATTATTAAATACTACTCGCACAACTAAGGCATAACCTAAATTGGCAATTTAATTTATTAATTTACTTATTTAACCTTATTTAATTCAGTTTAATTTTCAGTCAACTTTTAATTTATTGTCTAATGTATACCAAATACTAAATTAACCTTAGTTTTATTTTTACTTATTTATCTACCACTCTACTATCACTAAATTTGAGGAATGTATATACTTATAGATTTTTAATTTAATTTATTCTTGATTTGTGTGATAACTTGCTAGAGTTATGCTTCGTTGTTACATTATTTTTAATCAGCCTCTCATTCTCAATTAATTAATTGCAGTAATTAAAAATGTAATTCTATAGTGCATGTGGTGTTAGCCTGTAAATAATTGTTGCACTTATAAATGTACATTGTGTACTTTTATATTAAATGATATGTTTAAACAATTGTAGGCTAACCTATTAATAAATAATAAAAAAAAAACAGTATTGATTTTACCTTCGTTGGGGATTAATTTTCAAATTCTTTTGTGACTAGGAACTAGGAAAAGGAACTTATTGACAAAAACTTACTTTGGCTTCAGCAGGTGCTCTAACTAGTTTCATCACTGCGTTTTTAAATCAGTCAAAAAACTAGGTTGTTCTAGCCTAATAATATTGAAAGTAGTAGATGGCATCCCGAGGAAGGACATAAGCTACTTTATATCGACATACTACGCGGGCGGAAGCTAGTAATATTATAAATGCGAAAGTGAGTTCGTTTGTTTGTTTGTTACACTTTCACGTTGAAACGGCTGAACGGATTTGGATGAAATTCGTCACTGGGGTAGTCCATGATCTGGAATAAGACATAGAATGCTTTGTATCCCGATATTCCCACTGGATCGAGACTTACGCGGGTGAAACTGCGGGGAGTAGCTAGTATTATTATTATATAAAATTCGAAAATATCTCAGTCTGTCTGTATGTTACCTTTTCACACCTAAACCACTGAATGAATTTCGACAAAATTTGGCAAGGGGATAGATGGCATCCTGGGGAAGGACATAGGGTAGGTACTATTTATCGACATACTACGCGGGCGAAGCCGCGGGCGGAAGCTAGTTCGTTATAAGTAAATAACAAATCAAAATAACCAAACCCATTAGAAAATACAGCACGAAACCCGCAATTTTCTTATAAGTACATACGGTGGGTATATCCACATTTACAATCGCATTGCAACCCCGAAGCGGTTTGGACCAGTAATAACCGGTATGAGCCGATTTGAATGCAACTGTGCCCGCTGCCCGTTTGCAATTAAATGTTTCCATTTCAATGGCGAACTGAAATAAGACAAACCTTGAATGGCTTTCAAAGTGGTTGTGGGATATATTTCCTTTATGTGGTTTAAATGACAAGAGGTATACTGGTATTAAATATCTATACATATAATAAAATAGTAACAATGTCAAAACTGTACATTGAATATTAAAAAAAAGTAATTGCTGCGAGGTGTGGGAACGACTCTGATGCCGAGAATATAGTTTTAAGAATTTTTATCCGTTTGTCTGCTTACCTGTTTGTATGTTCCGGTTTGGCGCAAAAACGGCTGCGGTAATTACTATCCAACTAGGTGTTGCCCGCGACTTTGTCTGCAATCCAGGATAAAAAGGAGCCCATGTTTATTTCCAGGTCCTGGAATTGTGCCCGGTTAATGGCAATAGGTTCGCCCCCTATTACATGGGACTTAAACATAACTTGCGAAATGTGGGTGTAGGTATTTGTAGGTTCACATCTGCCTAACCCTTCAGGGGAAACGGGCGTGATGTGGTTTTTTTCTATTAGTAACTGATATTGTGCAAAACTCAGAGCTTGATTTTCATTTATGATTACTTATCATCGGATACCAGTACAGCAAAATGATCCTTGTCGCCTTTACAAAGGAATAAATGACAAACGGTAATATTGATATCAGACCTTATTGCACATTTAAAAGTAATAATTATAATAATGATCATGATCACTCTTGTGATGCTGAAATTCAGCATTAATTTGGCGTTTCACTACTAGTAAACATGTTGATTGCGCACGTCGAGTCCCCAGAGTAGTGCGATGACATCACAATTTAATTGTGTTGTAGTAGCAAAATCTGCAATAAATAAATCAACCTGTTTTATTATTTATTACTTTGTTTTTTCCGAATTTTATGACCTTTCGACGGTGGGAATAATTAAATTTTGCGTAATCAACAAATATTTTAGTCCAAATGTTATAATAATTTTATGAATGTTTTGGACGGAATGCTAATATTATTCCTACAATTTGAAAATCAAAGTAACGGCCTCAATATACTTGACGAGTTGTGAAACGCAAATTCGCTACTAATTTCGTATTTCAAACTATTCGGTATAATTATTCAAAAGTTAAAGCAGATTGACCGCGAGCGCGTTCCAATTCGCACATAAAATCAAGCTAAAAGGCTCCCGCAGACAGGCGCTACGCGACTCTGGTGGAGTTTCTATGAAAACTTCACGGAAAGATGTCGCGTCACGCCTGTCTGCGCGAGCCTTAGTCGCTATTAAGTTGAGTAGAGAAGCGTATCAGTTGGGAGCAGTCGAGTACTCGAAGGCGGGATTTAAGTCTCGAGCGCCCAGTCCGCGTGCGAACGCTGCCCGAGCAACACGTGTTTATATTCTTGCCACTTTTGGAGGGAAAACTTTGAACGATCTCCGGGAAAATGCATGGTTAAAAATTGTGTTGTTTGTAAAATAAAATGACTTTGGAACTGCAGTGCGTAAGGCATGTGGATTTTTGTTATGAATGTGTAAAAATCATGTCTTAGATGGATAGTTCGGAAAGTGGTGTTCAGTGATTGCGGACATAATGAAAGGTCGGTTGTAACATTAATTACTTTTTTTTAAATTAAATCTTGTTTTTAATTTTGATATAAGACATTAATAGTTAATTTAGTGAGCTGTAGGTAGGATGAGATTCACAAAACATCTTAAATTTTTGACTTTCATCGATAAAACTGAACTACAGTTTTATCGATGAAAGTAAAAAATATAATGTCAAAACAATGTATCTCTCGCAAGCGTAAATCTCAGGGGTGCTCAAACTTTTCGCTTCTTTCTTTGCAACAGTTTTACATAATTTTAAAGCTTTCAGGAATAGCGTGAATTTCCTTGACTCCACATAACGTTATCGTTATCGGTAACTTTAGTTTTTGGTTAATCTCAGATTTTTTTGGATAAGGAATTTTACTGAAACTTATGATGGAGCACCCTACCTACCATGTTATTTAAATTGATTGCTATATTTCCGCTCAGCAGACTAAGACAATGTATTATTGTACTAGCTTCCGCCCACGACTTCGCCCGAGCGGTATGTCGATAAAAAGTAGCCTATGTCCTTCCTCAGCGTACCATCTATCTCCTTGCCAAATGTCGAAATCCGTTCAGTGGTTTAGCATCTTGTCTGTCCGTTAGTGAGCTCATAAGGCAGCAGAAGGGAGCAGTGGCTATAATAGTAAATTAAGTAGTTCATAAGTTTTTCGAGGGCTCGGCCAGTTATATATAACTAGTAGCCTGCCCCTGCTTTGCACGTTTTTAACGTTTGTGACAAAACATCGAAATTTCTTTATTGTATAGGTAATGTATTTATAATGTATCTATACATATACCTCCTGGAATAAATTCTCTGATGATGATCTCTGGTGATATTCATCAAAATTCGTTGCGTCAAAATCAAAGATACGAAAACATTACCCTCCTTCTGGGGCAGTCGGGTGAAAAGAGACTTTAATGTATGCTATCTAGAACTAAAAAAAAAAACGAAATTTGCATTCTACCATAACACCAGCAGTGTGTAAACTAAAAATCTCATTTTAAAAGCTGAGCAATGTTCCCGGCAACTGGGTCGCAGCCCGGTAGTAAATATACCGCCGTAAATATAGACGTTCATGCGGTGTGATTTATGTTATGAGCCACTATGAACGACACCGACGCTAAATCTTAGAAAAACGTAAGAAAATCAACATATCTTTACGCTAGCATAGGCACTAAAGGGGAGAGGTGCAGTGATGCTGAAGCACGTGTTCCTATCATGCCGGTACTATAGGTCTGTTGCATCGTCTGTTGCATTTTCATCACCAATATTTTGAAATTAGGATAAAACATTTTACAAAAAAAAAAACAACCGAATTCCAAAAATAAAACACAAAAAAAGTGAAAAATAACTTTAATTTCGGAAGTCAGTGTCTTTGCTTTTCAGTTTTCGTTTTTTGCCACTGACTTCCGAAATTAAAGTTATTAGTTAGTATTTTTTTAAACCACCTCTGAAGCATGACCTACCAAACAAAAAAGAATCATCAAAATCGATTCATATATGGCGGAGTAATCGCGTAAGCAAATAAATTATTTGATTTGATTTGTAACAAAAAAAACATAGACGAATTGAGAACCTCCTTTTTTTAGAAGAAGTCGGTTAAAAAGAGTATTAATTTCAAAATATTTGTGGTCCATGCAACAAGACTTCTTCTACAACTTTAGAAGTCACTACCTTTTCGAGCTATATTATCTGACACACAATACATCCTTCGTTTCTATTTAGGTCTCTTTTTATTTACCGGTGACAATTCTTACACTTTGGTTTATTATCGAAAAAATCTTTACAAAATATTCGTAGTAAAGCTTGGCCAATCGAACTATCGCCCTAATTTTTTGCAGTTACTCAATCTACTAAAACGGCAGTCCATTTCAATACAGTGAAAAGTGCTGACTGCAAATATTATACAAAATGTTCCTTTAATAAAGTTTTAAAACGCGACTCAGCGTTCGATCCGGGAGTTGATTCGTTCTGGTTCAATTTTGATGGATTATGCTCAGACTTCGAGCCACGTAAATGCAAAATGTTAAAACGCGCCAAAGGAAATTAAAACTAACTTTTTGAAACAAACATTTTCGTAACTGTTTTCGTATTTCTGGCAGGTTTGTAATTATGATTTATGTATCGTTGGAAGTTAGATAATTAATTGTAGGTAATAAGAGTCCGTTTGTGAATATTTATTTCTTAGTTTGACCTCGATCTGAATGAGTATAGATGATGAAGCTCCAGTAGTGTTATTCTTTTAACAACACTACAAGATCTGAAGGTTTCCAGAGGGCCTAGACAAGTGACAATCGCTTCGAAAGCGTTTCCTATTTCTACAACGACTTTCAACAGGATTGACATAAGCTTTTCGATAGCTTACGCCAGTTCTATACATTTTTACTTTTTCCATCATCGTTGTCGTTGATAGAATGTCACTTTGTCTAGGGAATCAGGTGTTAATTAGGCTAGGGGCCTAATTAACGCGCAGACGACGCGCGTTTCAAAGTTTTTGTTCGCCATCCGAAATGAAGTTTCAAGTTCTTGAAACGCGCGTCGTCTGCGCGTTTAAAATACGCCGTGTGCTAGGGGCCTTAGCGATGCTTTACTTCAAAGAAGAGTCCATTTTCGAACTGCGTGCGATCACTAGGGTTAGAATAAGACAGATAAAATTAATGTGATTTAAATACAAACTCTATCTTACTATTAAAATCTTTTTTTTTTTTAAGAAAATCTTATATTCTCTTTGAAGTCTAGAGAACTATTGAGTCTTAACTTTTATCATTAAATTATTCGTAGGAATCAAATTATACCAAAAAGGCTTTATTTCAACTGCTAAGTATAAATAAGAATATTTAATTTAATCTAGAAATACTTGCACAGAAAAAGAAAAAAGCATCAACTTAAAAATAATCCGACTCACGATTTTAGTATTACGCGGTTCGTAATTTGTCTTTTTCGTTTTGCCGTTTCTCTTCGTCAGTTACTCTAGCGTTATTCTCGCATTTTCTTAATTACTTTAACTTCCTCGGCTTTTTGATCTTCACGATATTTTTCCGTAGTTTTTCAATAGTTTCTACTGTAATAAAAAGTAGTGCTCATCTACGTCATGCTGAGAACAGCATGACGTAAATTTTTATACTTTTTTTCAATTTCATTATTCAACGGTATCAAAGTTCATAGGATAACTATGTATAATTTAATCGGAATCTTATCTTACTAAACCTAGAGTTCAATATATCGTTTATAATATTTTCACGTTGCTAGGGACGGCAGATATCTGTTTAAAAACCGAACTAATTGATATTCTTAATTGACTGCGTTCGCGTGTTTTAACATAAAATATATTATTATTCTATGGCAAAAGTGTAGCTTCCAGATACTTCTTTTTATAAACAACTAGCTTCGGACAGCGGCTTCGCCCGCGTGGTATGTTGATTAAAAAGTAGCCTATGTCCTTCCCCAGGATGTCATCTATGTCCTTGCCAAATTTTATCGAAATCCATTCAGTGGTTTAGGCGTGAAAAGGTAACATACAGACAGACAGACAGACAGAGTTATTTTCGAATTTATAATATTTAGTATGGATTTTACCTCTTAATAATATTAGTTTAGTGTAATTTGCCTGGATATTCATATTATAAATCGAAATAAAATTTATTACAGAGTACACGCTGCCATGGATGCTCATCACCGTAGCAATGTTAGAAGCGGTGGGAGCAAGCGACAAGCGGCCGCGTTTCGTCACAGAGCCGCCCGCGCGCGTGTTGTGGCCCGCCACGCGTGGGGCACACGCGTTGTGTCGTGCGACTGGACATCCGCCTCCAGACGTGCATTGGGTCACCGCTGAAGGGCAACTACTCACTACTATACCTGGATTGAGGTAAGACTTGGCTGTAAAGCTTTTTTTTAAGGATAAAAATGTAGAATTAATAAACGCTATAGGAAATTAAAAGCACAGCGAGTTTTGGAATGAGAGACTCCAAAAATCGATCCAGAAATCCTGAGCAGAAGATTAATAATGATTCTTTACGACTGGATTCTACGAATTTCTATGAAATACCTTTCGTAGCTAGCGACGCGTCAGTTTCATAGAAATACAAAGAAACCAGTTGTGTCGCGGCGACACTTCGCATGCAGTTGCTGCCTGCGGTCGGCTACTATACGGAATTGTACCTTTCATTGAATGTAACTTTTTCGTAGCCGCGTGCTACAAGTTTCGTAGCTATGTTCTACGAGTTTCGTAGCCATCGTCTACCAGAGCTTTATTCTGATTTCAATGGTTGATCGATAAAAGCACTTAACTGAAGTATTCGTTTTGTTGTCAGATTAATGTTTGACATTGCATTTTGCCAATTGCTAACCCACTAACAAACGAAAGCAATAAATCAGTCGCAATAAAATTTTCCTTTTTGTTTGTATTCATATTGCCAATTCGCCGATTGACCAATTCGCTGCACATTGGACTATTACATTTTTAACACGCCAGAGCATTTTAGACCACATGACGGACGAAATGGTTTTCCATTAAAATTGTTCGACCGAAATTCCCAATTATTGCTCAATTCGGTGTTAGATGAAATATAGAAAATACTAATGACATTACCGATACATCCTCTATATTGTTGAACGTGTGCCGCGATACTGCCACATTTGTTAGTTCCCCTAAGTTAGATAAATTATGATTACATAATTAATATTATTTGTGATTGAAAATAAAAAGTAAATAAAATAAAATTCGTTTAATTCAGACTATTTAAATGTCCATATTTTGTTACTATAATATTATGTATATTTTTAAATGTTTTTTAAATTTTTTATTCGAATATTTAAAAATATATTTTTTAAGTAATTAATTAATTAAATACAGGAATAGTATATTAACTTGAAGTTTTTCTGCAATTTTCTGATAAATTCTCTTAGAACTTCCTTTTAGGATTAAAAGGTCAGGCATAGCTACTTTTAATTAAAGTAAATGTAGATGTATTTTTCCTTGTAAAAGCATGCTAGTTGCATTTTATATTTAAGTAGTATTTGTTGGAAAATCCAAATCACCTGGGAAGACGACATAAATACATAAATTCACGACTGTGATCCCCGAAGGGTTGAGCAGAGGTGTACCTATAGGACAGTAGTATCCACATTTCACATTTCGCCAGTTATAGTTTTTAGTCCCATGTAATAGGGGGCAGGTCTATTACCAACAACCGGGCACCCATCCAGACTCCAGGTTGCTAATGATAAATTCCAGATGGAATAACCCAATAACACTGCGCGACCTAGGAATCGAACTCAGGACAGGTAGCGCTTGCGACCCAGACAACATAAATACGGGATATATACAACGTGTTGTTTTTTATATCCCATAACTCTAGGGTTATATTATTTAAGTAAAAAGAACACAAAATCTCCTAGAATAATAGCTGGTCCAAATTGCATAGTTTCGAAGATATAAAATAGACTCTCGATGTGTATAGGTATCTAAGTTTCATTGATAAATAAGAGTAATAAATTTTTATTCAAACCAATCATTCATATTTAAAGCTAAGAAAATGCGACGTTGTCATATTTCACGAAGGGTGTTTTACAATAATAATCGTGACTTTATCGAATTATTTTGTATGAAAAATGAAAACAAAAAAAAAAAGATGATTGAAGAATAATTCATATGCTAGTTGGTTCTTTGATATGGTCTCAATCATACCCTAGAGTTATGGGATATAAAAAAAAACACATTGTATATAAATACGAGCGGGAGTCGACAACATAAATACATTTATTTAAATATCTCCAATACATTGACAATACTGTATCTAAGTGCTATTTTGTATCCAGTTTTACGGAACTCTCTCGGGAGCTAGAACGACTGATCGTCTGATCGGTCTTTAGATTGCTTCGGGATTGGGTGTTAGTGGTACCTACAGGCGAAACTCGGCGACGGCTACATTAAATAAACTACTCTAACTTCACCTATATTTCACAAGAAAGCGATACCGGAGTGAGCAAGTTAATATTTACTGCGAGCACCCCAGGCTGAATGAAGGAATGCCTTTGCTACGCTTAGGAACATGCGTTCTTACTAGTTGAATATTTGTCTTGAATTTGTCTTAGATATTAATTAGGAAACTCGCTCGTTTAACTTAGTTTAACGGAGCATTTAGACGAAGATGATGCATCAAATATCTGAAGCTGTTTCTATACTGAGTCTTGAGAGCTTCTCAAGTAACTTATACATACATTCTTATATAAATAAACTAGCGACCCGCTCCTTCTTCGCACGGTATTAACTACTTGACAAAACATCGAGATTTCTTAGTTATGTCTAATTTTAATAGTAACGTATTATACACATAAACCTTCCGGGATAAATTCTCTAAACTATGGTGAAAACCTCATCAAAATTTGTTGCGTGGTTTAGAAGAACAACGCGGACATACAGACAAACATGAAAAGCGAATTTATAATATGGCAAAATACGGCTCCACTCTCAGTTTTAGAATTAATGTTTTCTGAACTTATAAAAATATTTTTTCTCCCCACAGCGAAATATAAAAAATACTGTTGTATTTAATTAAAAGGAAGTAAGCAGTGATGCTTCCGCAAAATAAAACATCCATCCGTAAAAGCTTATGACAAAGTTGTGTCAATTAATCTTGGTTGAAATTTCACAAGAAAAATGTATCTACATTAAGCAAGCACCGGGTGTCCCAAAGTTTTTGCTTCCACAGTGTCTAATGACTAACGGCAAGCGACTCGAGTTTTGTATTTTTAATAAGGCCTTGTGTAAGTGTGCCGGCGCGGGCGACTGCGCAAACTTTACTGAAGAGATATTTAAAACTTCGCAGTGAGAGTTTCTTAGCATTTTACTTAATACTTTAAAGTTATTTTCAAAGTGCACTATACAAATCTTTGGATTGTAATTGATTGGTGATTAACGATAATTATTGATTATTTTTAAGGTTGATGCGCTAGGGTAGCCCGCGAAAATTTAAATTTTCTTACGTTTTTTGCAATTTGCAGGTTAGTATCAGGTTGTATGTTGATCTAAATATTATTAGCGCTCGTAACAAATATGGATTTACAGAATTATAAACATTAAAATCAGCAATACAACTCACTAAGTTCATGTAAGTGTATTGAATGACTATTTCATGAAATCATGACATTTGGCACTTTCATGAACTTAGAGAGTTGTATTGCTGATTCTAATGTTTATAATTCTGTAAATCCATATTTGTTACGAGCGCTAATAATATTAAGATCAACATACAACCTGATACTGACCTGCAAATTGCAAAAAACGTAAGAAAATTTGAATTTCACGGGCTACCCTAGCGCATCAACCTTAATGGCTCCGTTTATCACTCTTCACTTTGGAGATTTAATCCTTGTTATAAAACTCAAACTCCTTTTATAAATAAAGCCCTGCCCGGCTTCATGGGCCGCTCTATAAATATTTGGCGACGATAATACTGCATTATTGCCAAACATTCAAACATCAATTTCTCTAACATTCATTTTACGTCCATCTTACTGAGTAGCAAATAAAACTAATCCAATACTCAATTAACGTTTTATGGGAAGGATACTTTATCACAGTAACAACAAAGTCACAAAATGATGTGTTGGGTAACTAATTCGTAGTTTCCCTGTGGAGTGCGAGTAATAAATTGGCTGAGTTTCCGATCGGAGTCCGTTAGGGGTAAGTTGTGAGGCGCAGACGTGTGAGAGACCTACCTATGTGTTGAGTTGAAAACTTTATCGATCTCCGATACACTTCCAAAGCGCAATTACTAAAGTCTTCAGTGTTCGCTAACTTCACTTCACGCTTACAAAATTTCTCAGAATTAGAATGTTGATGTACTTGTCTAGATTATGTAAAAATACCGACGGTAGCCATTGGAATAACATTAGTAACCGATCTTATAACTCATAGGGCGCGTTAGATAGTTATAGTACTTGTTATGTACCTATTTATTTATTTACTAGATGTTGCCCGCGACTTCGTCTGCTATCCAGGATGAAAAGTAGCTTATGTCCTTCTCCAGGTCAAGGTCTACCCATGTCCCAAATTACATCCAAATCCGTTCAGTCGTTTTAGCGTGAAAGAGTGACAAACAAAAAAACATACTCACTTTCACATTTATAGTATTAGCTAGGACTAGGATGCACTAGCTTTTTCCTGTGGTTTCACCCAGGTGGAAGTTGGAAATTATTCCACGAGAACGTAATACTGCAATACCGGAAGCAAATGACCTAGATTAAAGACGTAGACATAGGATACAATCTATGTTTTAATCTAGGTTATTTGCTTCCTGTGTGCTAAAATTCATCAAAATCTGTTCAGCTGTTAAGGCGTCAAAGGGTAACAGAAGAAGGACAAAGTTACTGTCGCTTTTATAATATTAGAATGGACTACTTACTGTTTTACTCAAATCTCTGGCTTGAAACTAGTCTCACGAACCCAAAATAAATACATGAATAAAACCACAAACATACCTACACAAATAACAACCAATCTTTCTTGATTATTTGTTATTTTTGCTGCAAGTTTAATTGTTATTTCCAACGTTGTTGACGACGTACACGCAATAATTTACAAGCAAACTCACTATTTCGACAGTTGTTAGGAGCATGACGTGCTATGTGTTACATTGCGACTGCTCAAAGGCAAGGAAAGTTCCCGAGCACGGAGCTCAGCGAAAGTAGCGACGAAGTATTGAATAAAATGAATTTTACAATATGTTACAAGTTTAACCTATTGTGAGAGCGTATGCAACTTTAGCTTGTAAAGGATTATGTTCTTTTTTGCAAATCGGAGTCGTCGTATAGATGTCTTTTATTTTTAACCGACTTCAGAAAGAAGGAGGTTCTCAATTCGACTGTATGTTTTTTTGTATGTCTGTACGCGACTACTCCGCTGAATTTGTAGTTTTTTTTTAGATTATAGTAGAGTTGCCTATTACTAGATACTTGTAAGAAAAAACAATGTTAAAATTTCGGTCCAGATCTTCATTTAGTAACGTACACATTTGTACATGACGATTTTGGATCTGCCATCCAAAATCATTTATACTTTCTTTCTTTTTTGTGTAATTATGCCGCCCCATGGTCTAAGGTGAGTGATAATTATACAATACGCACATGAATCCGCGATAGAGGGTGTAGGTAGAAAAAATTGTAACAAGAAAATAAAAGTTAATTGAATGGGAATACAGTTCAAATTCAAGATGAGAAGCAGGAACTCGAGAAAATATATCAGAGCACTGGTGAAACTCATTTAATCCTTAAAACAATTCCCATCTCCGCAAGTAAAATATTACGTAGGGCACTTATTCTGTAGAAATGTAACAAGACGCTTGTTCGGCGTAACGTGCAAGTAACTCTCAATTGCCATACACTCCACTCTCGGCGACGGCAAAGTGAGCATGAAACAAACGATTATGGTGACAGTTGACTTATAGCGAGCGAGCAGCGATAAATGGCCACGGCACGTTCTCACGCTACCATATTTTTTCAACGATAGCAAGCGCACTCGTTTCAAGTAACATTCTTATTTCGTAGAAAGACTATTTGTTTGAAAGAAATCGTGGAAAAATACTCACCGACGCTCCCTGGATGAATGAACTCATTTTAAGCTCGGTTAAACATTCGCCAGAGGTTGGTTTAGTATAAAGTATCAGTTAATACTTTAGGTGTCAGCCCCAATTGTTTGATCGCTAATGGAATCTATTGTTACACAGCTGATAGTGGCTAGACAAGAGGGATCTCGTTTAACGTGATTCGACATTCCATTATCGGTGTGATTATGTTTGGTCCCTTGACAACAGAGGGGATATTACGTTATTCACGAAGTATCAAGGTTTGTCCTCATGGCCGCTTTAAAATCCACAAGAATAATAAAGTCTTTTTGATATGACACAATGTCGGGACAAAGTTTTCGCATACTGAGTGGGAGTGGCAAGTTACCGTCGCCAAGTAGCGAATAACAGAACTAAACCTTGTACCTCTCTGCGAAGACATAAGGGTCGTTTTTCTATATTCTGTTCGGTAAAATAAACGTAGTTTGGGTTAGTTACGTATCACGTCCAACTCGTGTCAGCAGTAAGTAGTAACAAGGCGTTGTTTACTCGTGTCGAGTTGGAAACTTTGGACATCTCACCTGTGAACTTACTTTAAGGTTTATTCGTGAAGATAGCTCAACGGAGTGTGTTCGCGGTAACCAGAATTTAAAATTACTGAATGAAACTTGTCGGACAATGGGAAAACACCGCGAAAGTGTTTTCCTTGTATCGTATTATTCCGCTTAGGTACACATTGCTTACGCATTGAAACTTTTTCATTAAGAAACATCATAATTAACGCAAGAATAAAATAGAGAGGGGTGATTGAAGTTGTAAAAATCATAACTCTCCGTCGTAGTCGGGTAAAAATAGACGTAAAGGAAGAAGGAATTCCGTTAAAAAAAATTGCGCAAATCCCATTATGAAACGTACAGTATTGGCTGAATTCACCGTCGTTCCGAGAAACATTGAATGGTTTTTAATTTGGATATAGGCTATTTGATATTGGTAGGATAAAACGCCAGGGGCGGATAAAAAATACAAATACAATAAAAATGTCCCCAGAATTTGTACCCTTTACCGCATCCAAAAGTTTAAGCCTAGTTAGGAATAGATTTTTTACCTATAAGCCGGTTTCTGACTTGAGAATTTTAAGTTGGGAGTTGTCAAACTCCACTTTAGCGTAATTTAAGGTGTAGGTGAATTTCACTGACTTGACAAGTAATTCTCAATTCATAAAACGGCAGAAAATACCTATAAGACAATAAGCTGTATTTGATGTAGCTTATCACTTCTGTACCATGATCTTACACATAGCCTCAATAAAGCCAAACTCGACAACAAATCCATGTTAACATTTTCCGCGGCAGAATTAACTTGAACGAAATTAATAAAACGACTCCCTCATGTCTTTCCAATTTCATTTCGGAAAAAACTACGGCAACAATCAAAACGTTGGAGTAGAAAATTAGATTTCCATATCAATATGCGGGTAGAAAAAGTTGTATAGGATGTTAATGTCAGCAGAAAATTGGCAATGATCGAATATCGGAACGTGAAGATAACCTGTCAAGGCGAAGACGGCGCGATGACGGCTAGAGATTGAATATAATGGGACTCTTCATAGTTATGATCACGTAACATACGTTCCGTAACGTTTTTGTGTAGGTATTTATTTTTTACATTAGGTACATAACATCACGCCTAGTTTTCATATTTTTCCAGTTATGTTTTTAAGTTCAATGTAATATTTATTTATTTAATACTTTAAGCACTCAAATGTACAGGGGCGGACTTAATGCCATAGGCATTTTCTACCAGTCAACCTTTGGGTGATGCAAAGAAACAGTGGTAGGTGCAATAGCGAAAATTGTGGAATAAATATTTATTTAAATACGTAAACCTATTAAAACTACATATATCTATATTAAACCTAAATATATATAAATATAAGATACTGGATACTGGTATTCAGCTGCATCCGGTTAGACTGGAAGCCGACCCCAACTTGGTTGGGAAAAGGCTAGGCAGATGATATATAAATATATAAGAACAAATAAATACACATAACTACGCGAACATACTAAAATAAATAAGACAAAAAATGGGAAAACATTACCGTTGTGATGATACCGCCAGCTCTTTGCGCATGTGCTCTCGAACTTTAACTTTAACGGATGGGGCGAGCCGGGCACAAATCCAGACTCCGGGCTGCAACTGCGAAATTCCCGATGGAAAAACACAATAACACTTTGCTCGACCTGGGAATCGAACCCAGGATCTCATGTTCAGCAGTAGCGCTAGCAACCGCTAGACAAAAGAGGCAGTTTTTTTTTTAATGTGATGGAAATAGGATAATATAAATAAACGCTACTACGTACCTACTCGGAAAAATTGAATATAAAATTACGAAAAAATCCAAAAGTAGATAAAGTAGTATAGTGTAGACCTACTCCTCGCCGCTCGGGTCGATCCATCAGGTTAAGCTACGCTTGCCGGGGTTGGTCCGTCGATGGGTGACCATTTTCACATATCGAGACTCCTCCGTGCCTCGGAAAGCACGTTAAGCCGTTGGTCCCGGCTGTCATTTGTGGATCTTTGACAGTCGTTACGAGTCGTCAGAAACACGAAAGTCTGACAACCAGTCTAACCAAGGGGTATCGTATTACCCAGTTACTGGGTTGTGGAGGTCAGATAGGCAGTCGCTCCATGTAAAATACTGGTATTCAGCTGCATCCGGTTAGAATGGAAGCCGACCCAGCCGCTAGGCAGATGATGATGATGAGTGTAGACCTACTCCTAGTTTAGATAAAGCAATCAAGAAGTCTTCCTTAAAAAGTTCAAGTAACGAAGTATGACTGATAAAAATTACATAAAAATCCAGTTTACGTGAATTGAAACGAGGAAAAAATTACCGGCAGTGTAGGAGAGGCAATAATTATATAATGTAAAAGAATTTATCGTATCTGGTTTTCATCTTATAAGATTATGGTCGCTTGATTTTCGTAATTTCACTATGAGTAACTGGCGACATGTGGGTATAGGGTCAGCTCTGAATAACCCTTCGGGAAAATAGGTGTACAATGTTATGTTTATGTTATTAATTACTAACTGTTGCCCGTGACTTCATCAGAATCCGTTCAGCCGTTTTAGCGTGAAAGCGTTACAAACAAACAAGCAAACTCGCATTTCTAATATTAGTATTATCTAAGTTAGGGTTCATTTCGATAACAAAGCCAACGGAGTAATGAACAATAGTTTATGCAAAATAAGTCATCATTGACTCTTCCTTATTTTCTTGTCTATTCCTTATTTTCTTGTCTATTTATTTCTGTGCTAAAACCCAACGATAGATAAAATACTTAACTTTAATTAATATGATTGAGTCGCGACTGTGAGCCGGTAAAGTAATTTGTTCTCGCACATTACCCTCAGTTTTACGGCCTATCGTTACAATGAGTCACAAATTAAGTTACTATGAAGTTTGGAACTCCCGTAAATGAAGTTACGGCAGACCGACTTAGAATACTGACGATCCTTGTGTGTTTTAAAGGAATTATTTTGTTTATAATTATTTTGGCAGTTTGACTTATGATCTAAGTAATACACAGAATACTATACTACATGTTTTTTAGATACATGAGAAAAATAAAAAAAGTTACTGCAATTTGAATATTCACGATTAAAATATTCACGTTTTTAGTCCCAAAATTACCCCAATTTAATTATAAATTAGCAAATTTTCTACAGAGGTCATAAGTTATGACTTCTTCGCTTTGGTAGCGAACACGTTCTAATTTCAAAGAAAGACATTGTTATTTTTAGTTTACGCATAGCTAGCTACAGCTTATTTCAACTTCGTCGCAAATGTAAAAGGTTCAAAATTAACGACAATATAATGCATGAACTCAAAAAGTTCGTACTTAACGAAATAGCTGTATCTACATCTTTACGGTAGGCGATTACCGTCATAACGTACTTTTATACGAGCCAAGTTACATCGGAGTCGGCTGTTCCGGACCGATACGGCCCCGGTTAAAGTTTTGACGTGTCGTAAACGAGCCTGTTACCTCATGACAAATGAATGGAAATGAAATGTTATGATGACAGTAATTCGTTCAAGTTTTTCTTTTGGAGAACTGGATTTGTAAATGCATAGTTGTTTGAGGTAGCGATGAAATATCGTAGGCACGTAAAGTAAAATTCCTAAACGTCGTAATCTATACTAATATTATAAAAGAGGTAAAATTTGTTTGTTTGTAAGTTTGTATGTAGGGGTAATATCCGGAACGGATAGCCCAATTTTTGAGGAAGGTTATAGGTTATGTAATCATAGTATCCTATGTCCTATTCCCGGTCATGGTCTACCCCAAAGAGTATTAAACCACTTGAGAGCTGATAGACCGATTTCGCCTAGACACACGACTCACCACTGCGGGCCTGGGGACGCAAAAATTACAGCGGTTGTGATTGGCTGATGCAACAATGTCAGGACCAAAGTCCCAAACATAGTGATGCACAAGTCAGTTTTGCAACAATAATATCGATATCGATAAAATCGACGTCGATTCGACGATTTCCTAATTGAACAATAATTAATTTGAATTTCACTTATGAGAATTTATTGTTCTATCCGAAAGGAAATGCTATTACTTATTTTTAACAACAAATTTATTTTTAGTAACAAACAACGCTATATTTATTTCGAATAAAATTTTCTCTGTGAACTGCATTAATCCACTTTTCTTTAAGTTACAGAATATTTTGAAATCTAAAATGTAAACATTAAGTACTTAATGTAACTTTTTAACTAAATTTGGAAACATCGTAATTTTTATCGTCAATAATTTAAACTTAAGTTATCACAACACTCTACAGTATAAGTGCAGATAGAAAGGGACAGACGTATTGCAATACCCTAGTGAGAGAAAGGGACTTTTCAAAAAGACATCAACGCGGTGTACGTTTTTGTGCCATTTTACGTAAACAACCAGTTTAGCTTAAGCCCTGCAATTATTCTTAATAAAATATTTATTTTACTTACCGATGAAAAGATATGCAATCTTTTTATAGCTGTATGTTCTAGACGATTTCCCACACCTTTTAAGTGAACAAGAACTCATAATTGTTTTTATTTATGCAGAAATGTTTTAAAAGGTATCAAAATAACCGCGTGTGCAGAGATCCAATAACTGGTCAAAACTAAAATGGCCACTCATATTTCCATCTAGTATCAGTGCAATTGTACTGATGTGTCGTGAGTCCGAGTCGCCCGCATGAGCAGTCAAGAGGCTTTATAGTCATTGGTCTACCCCTATGCCAAATTTCATCCAAATCCGTTCAGCCGTTTTAGCGTGAAAGCGCAACAAAGAAATAAACTAACTAACTCTCTTTCGCATGTATAATATTATATGTTAGGATCTCTGTCACAAGTGTTCTGATGCATCGCAAAATTATTGTTTGATTCATTACTATTATAATGGCTTTTTTAACTTATAGTACGAAGGAAGTCCGCTGCTAGATTAAAACAGTTAATAGGTACGTACCTACTTGTAGCGGCCACTGCTTTTATAAGTTCCTTATTAAAGTCCCTGAGTATCATAGCAGTCCATTTCCTTCAGTCAACTCCTTGCGGGAGCAATTATATTGCCTTCCATTTTATTAATTAAAAAACGCCCTCAGAATAACACTCTTCTGTTATCAATTTAGCTAAAAGCAATTTTCTGTCTGATGCAGAACTACATTCTGCACTCCCACCTACTGTTGGGTTCGATGGATAATTATATTTACTACAAGTAAATCAGTATTTGTTGCTAACAATATTTAACTACTAATATCCGCTAATTATTATTATCGAATTAGAGATAATAAGGTCCTTCCATACCATTTTTCCCCAACTTAGGAAAGCCATTTTTGCAGTGGGATCCTAAGGATGATATTTTATTCTCTAATCCAGCGGATCTCAATTTTTTTTGGCGACGGAACCCTTTTTGAAAACGAAATTTTTGACGGAACCTTAGAATAATCAAAACCGTTCGTCGTTTTTTCAGATGTTGCAAAACTTGTTTCAAGTTTATTTTTTTTTAGACGTAGGAGCAGTATCGCATAAAAAGTAAAGCGCCTACTTGTAGTTCCATTGTATCCTGCATAGCGACGTGATTAAATGTAAAAGTAAATGCAGCCAAATCTAAAATTAGTTCTTGAGGAAACTGGGCTCATCAAACCCTCTGTGGGGGCTCCGCGAAAATACTGGTTCATTGTGACCAGTAACTTTGCCGAGCCCCCACAGAGTTTTTGTGGAACCCAGGGGCTCCGCGGAGCACACTTTGAGTAACACTGCTCTACACATACATCTACAGTGAAAAGTTGATCTTGCAATACGATATTAAAGAATCATCTTTTGTCCCACCAGACACGTGCTAAGCGACGGCAGACTAGTAGTTGGAGCCAGACGGTCGCTGATGGATGCTGGTAGCGGCGCCGGCGCATTGCTAAGGTGCCGAGCATCGAACCGTGCAGGCACAGTTCTCTCCAGGCCTGTCATGTTGCAACCTGGTCAGTTTTATTATGCTACTATAACATGGAGATTGTATGAATGAATGATGGTCAGATAAACAACTCTCAAGCAAACAAATATTATTGGTACACCTACACTGCAGATGTTCAAAAAGGATTGTCTCCAATTTTTTTAAACATGAGGGGTCATTTAAGTCAGATTGGGTTTACAAAATCTTTAGGAATTATACAGCGTTTTACTGGGACGTGTTAGGCAAACCCATTAATAAAATAAATATTTGTCCCACGTTGTAGAGATCCGAACTGATTACAAATATACCCTAACTACTTGTGTTACTTTATTACCATAATTATAATACGAAATTAGCCGGTTTCAGTCCTAACAAAGGTTATTTATTCAAACAAAGAGATTTATCCGAGGGTTTGACCTCGTGAAGCAAAATTTGTAATGAATAAATAATTGCGAGCCCAAATATTTATTATTTTGATTATCGCTCCCACGTGCCTTCGTCTATAGTATATCTTCTATCTCAATTACGCGGAGGCCATAATGGAAACTGTAAACAACGGACTTGTGTAATAAACAGATGTACGGCAAGAGGGCGAAACAAATTACAACTTCGAGTCGAGTTGGACCAATTAACTTTCCGTTACAGCGAGGGAAATATGAAATAAAATGAAAAACAGCCCACGGCTCCCGAGTTTTTTTTACACGGGAAAACTTTTAATTAAGGGATTAAAAATGACATTAGAGTGAGTTCGCAGCAACGTAACTTACTCTTTGTTTCCGGAATATCCGTTAGGAAGGCGGCAAGGCACAAATTATAATTACGTAAATAGATAAGCACAGAGTACTGCTTTTATTCTCTATTAAGTCTTGTTAAAACCTTACCTCACCGCCCTTGAGGAGCAAGGAAAGAAAAATAATCTACAAACTTAGTTTCCTAACATTCATTAAGAAAAGAGAATGTCAGAAAGTTGGAGGCACTTTCCAGGGCCGTTAGAAGCAAAAGTGGGTTATTTATCAACAAATCTAATTAAGTATTAGTAATTATTCTACTTTATTTATACTAACTTTGGTCTTAATTTAATGCAGAAGTTAAAAAGTTAGCTAAAACATAGAAAAATGGTAAACACGGTTTTATGGCAAGCTTGACTTTATAATGTAGGGGTATGAGTAACAGGGTGTAAAGTTATGGTGGATGGTGGAACTTTACACCCGAACAGGGTGTAAAGTTCACTCATCCACCATAGAAAAGGGAGGATCCTCCGACTAGACGGGTGTAGTGTCTGGCGAGCTACTGCCCAAGGATTGTTGTTTGATTCTTGTACATATGTTCATCGCGCGGTAAACTCTAATTGCGCGATGCAGGATTTATGTGACGTCAGGTCTTTGATGCGTAGTTCGCATGTGGCGATGAAGATACCGCCACAATATGTACCTATACATAATTATGGTTCCCCCAACCATCCACCCTCTTGTCTAACTATTAAGAGCCGCACGGTCGATTTTCAAGATTAAGCAACACTTGCCGAGGTCGGTCCACGGATAGGTGATCGACTTCATACCGAGACCCCTTCGTGACTCGGAAAGAAGCAAGTTCTCAAGTTCAAGGTCGTTAAGCCGTTGGTCCCGGCTGTCATTTGTCGATCTTTGACAGTCGTTACGAGTAGTTAGAAGCCCAAAAGTCTGACAATCAGTCTTGCCAAGGCGTGTTACCCAGTAACTATCTGTATGATTTTGTTTTAAATTTTTATCTTAGTCACTTTATTTTTTTATTTTAGGTGCGTAGTTTTTAAATTTTGGAATACTGTACATAACCTACCTTTAAAGACTGTAAGCTTTCTGAATAATAAATAAATAACTGGGTGCAGTCAGGTGTGCAGTCGCTTCATGTAAAATTCTGGTATTCAGCTGCTTCCGGTTAGACTGGACGCCGACCCTAATATAGTTGGGAAAAGGCTAGGCAGATGATGACATAATTATGATTGTGTTAAAAAACTTACCTACCTAGAAATACACAAAATAAAGGAGAATGAAAAATAATAATACCAGTGATTTTAATAGGTACAAACACCGGGTTAGTACTGCGCATGTCGGCAACTCAAAAGTTATTGTGTGATCAATTTGTAGCCGTGTGGTTTAGGACCACGAACGTATTAATTACAGTACTGTAAATTAATGTTATGATACCACGTAACCACTAAATATATGGTTATTACTGCTGAAATCTCAACTAAGTTTCAGTTTATTCATACTCAATACACTATCACACATTCACACTGCATGCACTCACTCACTCTCTCTCATGCGCCCTTAGAAGTACGCAGGCACTCCCATACTCACCACACATACACTTACACATACTTGTGCTCACTCACTCACTCACACACTCTCTCCTAAGATACAGGACTACCTAGTTTAGGAGACAGGGTTACATGGTCCGTGTAGGTTTATGTAGATATATCATGTCATTTTGTACATCTGCTCTTGTGTATCATGAATCTTGTGTGTTTCATAATAAAGATTATTCTTATTTAACAATATTATGTCGAGAAGCAACTTCGTAGGTATACCTATCTACCGTGCCAACTCAATACTTACTAATATACTATTCATAACATCAACTTTCAGTTCCAGTTACTTTCAAACCTTACTATTAGGTATTGGAAAAGATGAATATTTTTCAATTGATGATCAAGATTGAGCGACATTATGTCCCTCATCTCGGAAAAATAACCTTGTTATAACGAAGCCGACGCTCTGTTATTGAAATAATTTTGTTTCAGTAAGCCTAGCCTTCATATTTAATGTTGTATTGACTATACCAAGTGAAGTGTATTTAGACAGTAAACCTACCTTTTTGTTTGAAGTGGTATATTAAGCTTTTGTACACAAGAGAAGCTTCTATTATTCTATGACTTATTATGTCAAATATTATTTTGGCACATGAGCAGTGAGCGATGTGTTCTCCGGAGAATAATGAACAAAATTCGATTACTTGAACATTGTGCTTCTCTTCATATTGTTTGGCACATTAATCAATTGAGACTGTCAGATAAGACAACTCCACAAACAAATGCTCAAGTGCGCTCGTTAACTGGATGAACTTCGTGAAGGAGCACCGATACAATACGAACCCAGATAATGTGGAACAACCAAGCCACGCTAACGAGTTCCACAATCGTCTATCGTAAGTGGTTGTAAGAACATCCCTTTCAAACTCATGAACTAGCTCTCAAGTTACAGATTTTACTTACCATATTTTAATATTTTCCCCTACAATGAAGCTGACTACAAAGAGAAAATTGAAAGGCAACAAATGGGGGCGCAGGAGAAGCTTATTCTCATTCAAATGAGTTTCGAAGAAAGTATTCGACACTTTGATATTGTGATATTTACTTACTTACCTTGTTTTAGTATTGCAATATTTTTGCATTTCCGTGGTATGACGACATAACAAGATAATAAGAGACTTACATAATTTTAAACACATTGAACTTTTATCACATACAAATAAAAGTTCTATAAAGCTCTGGTCAAACTTAAGCAAATACAGGATATTATCCCGTGTCGATTGTGTTTGTATGTAGGTGTTTAAACTGCCACGTGTCTTCCTAATCAATCAATAAAACAATCGGCGCGTGCAGTTCCCGGGCGGGATTCGCGTCAGTCTGGCCAGGGCTTTAAAGGGTAATAATAATACCAGTCAGTTATCTCTCCACTGCAGGGTAAAGGCCTCGACTGATACAAAGAAATCATGGGCATAAATCACCAAGATTGCTCACAAAAGTGTGTTGCGTTTTGCATATTTCAAGCAACATGCGTTATTTATGTTTGCACATCAATTATACTTTCCAATATATTTCAATTTATTTCTTACTGAATATAAAAAGAAGTCGTAAAAGAATTACACAACGGGCGAAACTTAAATTTAGCTTGAAATTGACGGAGTCAAGCTTAAGATGGCTTCACAAACAAAGCCACGTCGGACGCAATTATTCCTTTATTTATTATTCCATCTCATTTTTGTTTCGTTATTTCTTTTGACAAGTTATGAAAGTCTCAAGTTACGCATTATTAAAATGAACGGGAAATGTTATATGTCTACAAAGCGAAAGAAATGAAAAAATATCCTATTCTTTTTCCCTAGATAAATAAGTGTTATAAACCAGTGCTAGACAAAATACTAAGAGATGAGAATTAAAAACTTTTGCTCCATTTTTGTCTGATTTAAAGCAGACCCCAATCTGGACATAAATAAAAGAACATTTTTAATATTCCAAATGTAAAAGTATTTTGAATGGGAGGTCCGTTTTTGTGTTCATTCTTTTACTACGTTCGAGTTACAAAGTTTCGTAGTAAATAGGTAGTCCATTACTACGGCGTATTTTCGTTTGGATAAGTTTACGTTTCGTAAAGAGGCACAGTTATTTTATTTTGCCGAAACAAACAAACAAACTTTACCGCTTTGTTTTACACACCAAGGGATTATTGAATTACAGACGTTGGTTACTTTATTTTTTAACCCCCGACGGAAAAAGAGGGGTGTTATAAGTTTAACGTGTGTATCTGTGTGTCTGTCTGCGCCAACTAGAAAAGAGCTGATAATTTCCAAACGGCTGAACCGATTTTGATATTTTTGGTTTTGTTTGAAAGGTGACTTAATCGAGAGTGTTCTTAGCTATAATTCAAGAAAATCGGTTCAGCCGTTTGGAAATTATCAGCTCTTTTCTAGTTGATGAATGGATGTGAGCATCTTCCACAGGTCTAATCGATTGGAAATTTAGAATTCTCTTATTTCAATGATATGAAAAGAATATATGTAGTAACCTTGAGCTGATGCTGCAGCATCAGCTGGAATTTGCAGGATACCCAACTCCCTCACGAACTTACAGCAGAGGTATCGTGTTTAGACTCATTGGAAAGGTCTCAACAAATAGGTTACAGATAGATGGTGATCAAAGTCTGATGATGGAGTAGGAAAGATAAATGAGAGTGAATTAGTAGGTAACAAGCTTCACTGTGGCAAAAAACGTACAGCTACGCAGATTTCGGCGAGCTGCGTCTTGATCGTAGCGTTTCTACTAGTGATATAATATAAAATTTAAAAAGCTGGAAATAAAAATTAAATTTAAAATTTAAAAAACCCCCGAGAAAAACAAAGCGTCTAAAAAGTAAAAAATTAACCCCCGACGGAAAAAGAGGGGTGTTATAAGTTTAACGTGTGTATCTGTGTAGCTGTGTGTCTGTCTGTGCCATCGTAGCTGCCAAACGGCTGAACCGATTTTGATTTTTTTGGTTTTGTTTGAAAGGTGACTTAATCGAGAGTGTTCTTAGCTATGATTCAAGAAAATCGGTTCAGCCGTTTGAAAATTATCAGCTCTTTTCTAGTTGATGAATGGATGTGATCTTCCACAGGTCTAATCGATTGGAAATTTAGAATTCTCTTATTTCAATGATATTTATTTATTTATTTATTTCCAACTTACATCTATCATTACAGGGTAACCTATTGCGATAGTGTACTTGTCTAACTCTTATCCTATAAAATTTTGTAACTTATTACAAATAAAGCATTCTTTGTGAACTCACTCAGAGAACAACAGAATAGGTCCGAGTCATTAGCTATGAGGTTGAGAGTGCGGAGCGCACGCGTCAGTGGCGCCTCACTTAATAGATTGGTCCGAGCGCGCGGTTCCGCCAGCAGCCGTGGCTGTCGGCGTCGCCACACGTACCTGTCCGGAACACACAAACCTATGTGCCCTAAAATGCTCGCATTATGTACTTTCCCTCTAAGTACCTTGAATATGTACGATATGAGTGCGAGATCCCTCCTGACCCTCAGTTCGTTATATCCAACCATACCCAAAATAAATAAAGTTGGGTACATAAGCGGATAAAATGGGTATACACCATACAAGCGCAAGTACAAGTACCTCACAAATTTGTTTTGTACTCTCTCCAGCATGAGTCTATATTTAGATTCGTGCGGAGCCCAAATGACTGCGTTACATTCTAATTGACTTCTAACTAAAGCATTATATAAGGCGATAACCGAATATGAAAAGAATATATGTAGTAACCTTGAGCTGATGCTGCAGCATCACCTGGAATTTGCAGGATACCCAACTCCCTCAAGAACTTACAGCAGAGGTATCGTGTTTGTACTCATTGGAAAGGTCTCAACAAATAGGTTACAGATAGATGGTGATCAAAGTCTGATGATGGAGTAGGAAAGATAAATGAGAGTGAATTAGTAGGTAACAAGCTTCACTGTGGCAAAAAACGTACAGCTACGCAGATTTCGGCGAGCTGCGTCTTGATCGTAGCGTTTCTACTAGTGATATATTATAAAATTTAAAAAGCTGGAAATAAAAATTAAATTTAAAATTTAAAAAACCCCCGAGAAAAACAAAGCGTCTAAAAAGTAAAAAATTAACCCCCGACGGAAAAAGAGGGGTGTTATAAGTTTAACGTGTGTATCTGTGTATCTGTGTGTCTGTCTGTGCCATCGTAGCTGCCAAACGGCTGAACCGATTTTGATTTTTTTGGTTTTGTTTGAACGGTGACTTAATCGAGAGTGTTCTTAGCTATGATTCAAGAAAATCGGTTCAGCCGTTTGAAAATTATCAGCTCTTTTCTAGTTGATGAATGGATGTGATCTTCCACAGGTCTAATCGATTGGAAATTTAGAATACTCTTATTTCAATGATATTTATTTATTTCCAACTTACATCTATCATTACAGGGTAACCTATTGCGATAGTGTACTTGCCTAACTCTTATCCTATAAAATTTTGTAACTTATTACAAATAAAGCATTCTTTGTGAACTCACTCAGAGAACAACAGAATAGGTCCGAGTCGTTAGCTATGAGGTTGAGAGTGCGGAGCGCACGCCGAGCGCGCGGTTCCGCCAGCAGCCGTGGCTGTCGGCGTCGCCACACGTACCTGTCCGGAACACACAAACCTATGTGCCCTAAAATGCTCGCATTATGTACTTTCCCTCTAAGTACCTTGAATATGTACGATATGAGTGCGAGATCCCTCCTGACCCTCAGTTCGTTATATACAACCATACCCAAAATAAATAAAGTTGGGTACATAAGCGGATAAAATGGGTATACACCATACAAGCGCAAGTACAAGTACCTCACAAATTTGTTTTGTACTCTCTCCAGCATGAGTCTATATTTAGATTCGTGCGGAGCCCAAATGACTGCGTTACATTCTAATTGACTTCTAACTAAAGCATTATATAAGGCGATAACCGAATATGAAAAGAATATATGTAGTAACCTTGAGCTGATGCTGCAGCATCACCTGGAATTTGCAGGATACCCAACTCCCTCAAGAACTTACAGCAGAGGTATCGTGTTTGTACTCATTGGAAAGGTCTCAACAAATAGGTTACAGATAGATGGTGATCAAAGTCTGATGATGGAGTAGGAAAGATGAATGAGAGTGAATTAGTAGGTAACAAGCTTCACTGTGGCAAAAAACGTACAGCTACGCAGATTTCGGCGAGCTGCGTCTTGATCGTAGCGTTTCTACTAGTGATATAATATAAAATTTAAAAAGCTGGAAATAAAATTAAATTAAAAATTTAAAAAACCCCCGACAAAAACAAAGCGTCTAAAAAGTAAAAAAATAATATCATAAAAGTTGTAGGTAATATTTTGATCCAAGCGTCGTCGTGTCGGGGGACGGCTAATGAAAATAGGAAGTTAACAGCAGCTATCCTTTCTACAACAGCATACATTAATTATGCCTAGTGTGTGTTGGCGTTTGCATTAGCCGTCCCCCGACACGACGACGCTTGGATCAAAATATTACCTACAACTTTTATGATATTATTTTTTTACTTTTTAGACGCTTTGTTTTTGTCGGGGGTTTTTTAAATTTTAAATTTTATTTACTCCCGATTGCAATATGATTATCATGATGTCTTGTTTGTGTAGTGGAGGACAGTGTCTTGTCCCACACTGCTCGTCAACTGACTCCTGCCAAGATCGGTGGTTCCGTGGTGCTGAGATGTGAACTGTCACCACAAGTCGGTTTGGTGGACATCACGTGGCTGCAAGATGGACTGCCGTTGTCCTCAGGATATTTGAGTGGTGGTAAGATACAACTGAAAATTGCAGGATTTTAAAGGCGTACATTGACAAAAAATGCCTCTGTCGCACTTGCTTTGTTCTACATTGCAAAATGGAAATGAATTCTGCAAAAATGTGACTAATATTAAAACATTTTTGACGTGCTATCGCTCTGTTTATCGTCGTCGCGAAGTCGAAAGGCGAAGTTGCCAAAAATTACTTCGCGACTGGGCGCAGTCTGCAAAGTCGCGAAGTAATTTTTCGCGACTGCGCGACAGAGGACGGGTTAAATAATTAAATAAAAGCCTATATTAAAACAGAACCTGATAAACAGAGCGATAGCACGACAAAAATGTTTTAATATCAGTCATAAAGGTTCTTTTGTCGTTCCAAATGACGTTCACAGGGGGCGCTGTTGGTAAACATTTGTGCAATTGTTTTATAAAATGTTATTCGACAAAAAACAAGATGGCAGCTGCGTTAGTTCCGATTTTGGCTACGCGCCAAAATGTCTTTGTAGCACCAAAAAATGAAGTTGCTGGATTACTTTCTTCTTTAATAAATGCAAATTTACAAAGTTCTATGTTGTTTTAGAACCTCGTTGGGTGTCCGCAGCCAGTGGTCTCCTTCTTGGCCTGGACCTGACTCAAGCGGACATACAGGCGGAATATTCATGCGTTGCACTCGACACTCCTAGCCCGCCTTTGAAACTCACTACAGACGGTCAGTCTAATATAGCTTTATGCATTTAGAATGTCTTGAAATTTAGTCTGCTGAAATTGGTGGGTCCGAGACGAATACGCATGGCTGATAACATACCTAGGTACACAATTATTTAACGGTCTCGTAGAACAAACATTTGAATTTCCTTTGTCGTTTGCCGTCGCCGGTAAACGTACTGCAAATAATAATTTCAAATTGTGTTGTTAATTTTTCATCCGTTCAATGTGTATTTTTTCTCCTGTAGATAGTAGCTGGCTGGAAAATATAGAATTAAATTCGGTGGAAGCCCGTGTTGGGGATACAGTTGTATTACCGTGCATTCTACGACATATCACTGGACATGCAGTGAGGTAAGTAATCGTCAATCGTTCCGTAACCATTTCTAGTATGTTCTCTATGTTCTTAGTTCGATTATTGAGTCACAAACAGGTTATTTGAAAACAGTTTTCGAATAACTTTGAAACTCCTCTGTATAAGTATAATTTATTTTGGTGATACCTAATTTCAAGCAAATTATGTTCCACGTTTCTTTTTTTTATAATAAAGCAGGAGATCTTGCTTATCTGATCACTGTGAAACGGGACCTAAGAAAAAACCCTCATTTTTCTATAAATAGGGTCTACTGTTTAATTTCTGACTTAGATTACATTATGGCCAAATTAAATCATCAGTTGGCAGCGGCAGGAAGCATCTGGAACCTGGGCAGCAGTCTCAGGAGAAGGGACAGTTCGCGGTGGTTCACTCGTCATTTCATCTGCGCGGGCACATCACGCTTCAAGATACGCTTGCTCGTCCAATCCGGAGGCACCATCGAGAGTACTTGTGAAACTCGTCGTGTATGAACCGTTGTCTGTTACTGTAGCACCGAATCCATTGGTAAGTTTCATTTTTTTTATTTATTTTAGTGGGCACAGGTCACCACAATCACGTTTAGCACCATATAAGCCAATTTCAGTGCACCTATTAACAGTAATAGAATTAAAAACACTCTCACATGAGGACCTAGAAAATGTGACAATAATGATGATGGTAAAGTAAATAAATGTATGGGACTGACATAGGCTACCGAAAAGCTATGTCAATCCTGCTGAAAGTCGTTGTAGAATTACGAAACGCATTGAAAGCGATTGCAACTTGTTGTATCCATCTCGTCACAAACTGTTCCTTATTGTAGATGGTAGGTACAGGCGGTTCCGGTCACCTGAACTGCTCAGTCGTAGGAGGACGAGGCGGTGGTATCACACTGAGCTGGCAACACGAGGGCCGCCCCCTGCACGCGCCGCAGTCTCGCCTCGCACTTGGTCCAGTTCGGTCGCATCACTCTGGCCTCTATCAGTGCACCGCTCACGACCATTCTGACTCCGCTGTTGCTGGTGCCGAGTTAGTTATTGCTGGTAATAATAGCATATCATTTTTGTCGCAGAAGGTAGCCAAAGATTCAATATCAGCACCAAGAACACTGGTGATGAGAGACTTTCTCCAGTGTCTACAGAGACTCAAACATCTCTGACCATGGTGCACCAACATTTTACTATTCGTTCGTCCATTCACTTTGATCACACGATCTAAAATTGTATTAACTGTATCAATTTGATCAGTGAAACCGCCGTTGGTCCCGGCTGTCATTCGAGGATCTTTGACAGTCGTTACGGGTCGTCAGAAGCCCGAAAGTCTGACAACCAGTGTTACCAAAGGGTATCGTATTACCCAGTTACTGGGTTGTGGAGGTCAGAAAGGTAGTCACTCCATGTAAAATACTGGTATTCAGCTGCCATCCGGTTAGAATGGAGGCCGACCCCAACGTAGTTGGGAAAAGGCTAGGCAGATTGATTTTTGAATTTGATCAGTGAAAATCCTAACAGTTAGATCGAGCAGGTAGGTAAATTATTGACTAAATAATATCGAGGATTTTTAACAACATGCTTTGGTTACCTTACTGCGAGACTTCACTTTAAAACTGCACATTCTGGGCACCCGTTTATCTTTAATCTGGTTTTCAGACAGACCGCCACGGCTGGTGTCGACGTTCAGCGGAGCGGTCACCAGAATCGGACAGAGTATAGTTATTAGATGTGCAGCCACAGGTGTTCCATCGCCTCGTATATTGTGGACTTTAGATGACAGACCGTTGCCAGCTGCTCCTGACAAGTAAGAACAAAGATACTGTTTATCTGAAATTTTGTGGTATGTTGTATTTTACCACATCGTCATCAAATCAGCCTGGAATCGCCCATATCTGGGTATATGGGCCTCCTCTACAGCTCATGATAATCCAGTCAATAAAGTGATATCGGGCTGACTGCCCAAGATGCGTAACATTAGCAGCTTTTTTATCGTCTTTTTGTAATTTCTTTTTATAGATACAGCGTTAATACAAGGGCAGAGGCAGTACCAGGAAGTGAAGAAGGAACTATAGTATCGACCTTAAGTGTGACGATTAGAACGGCAGATGAAGGTGGTAGATACGGCTGCAATGCCACAAATTCACAAGGATCTCATGCGCATCAAGCAAGACTGAATGTTTATGGTAGGTTAACTGTGACAGTAGGCTTTTCTGGTGTTATTTTGATGATGGGAAATAAATTTATGATTTTCGGTACAGGTCCTCCCAATATCAGATATTTACCAGCGTTACATGTTAAGACTGACACGGATGTGACAATACACTGCCCATATTCAGGATATCCCATAAAGTAAGTGCCATAAAGCAAATGCCCTAATTCTTTTCGGCAAAAGATATATAACGTAAAGCACATTTTTTCGAACACACCTAATCTTCGTTATTTTTTTAGAGAAGTAGTATGGAAGCGAGAAGACGGCTCGTTAGTAGAAAGCATATTGGAATCAAATGACGAACGAGGAGTTTTAAGACTGAATTCAGTTAGAAGCGCAGCGGCAGGAACTTATACATGTGAAGTGAGGGCTGAAAGTGGGGAGCTTGCAAGAAGAACAGTACGACTTGACGTTCATAGTAAGCGCTTTACTTGCTTACCTGCAGTATTCCAACTTTCTGGCAATATTTAAACATTCAGGTTATTGTCAACAGAGCCACCGAAAATAGCACCGTTCCAATTTCCCGAGGAACTCGAAGTAGGAGGCAGCACTCAAGCGACGTGTAGTTTGATATCTGGAGATAAACCGATACAGTTCACGTGGCATAAGGATAATTTGCCGATTCCTTCTACACTCAAAGTAAGTAGAGGGTAGTATATTATTTTTCCGTTTTTTCAAACTTCAAAATATATACAACATTATTTTTTGTTTATGCTAAACCCGAAAAGGGGTCATTGTAAACTTGAAATCGCGAAAAAAAATCAGCTGTTCCATACATTTTGTCGATTTAAGTGAACACAAATGTATGGAACAGCAGTTTTTTTTTCGCGATTTTTTAGATTTCAAGTTTGGTCCGATAGAAAAAGTTGTTCAAAATGTTAGTACAATGAACCCTTTTCGGGTTTAGCATACAAAAAATAATGTTGTATATGTATAATTACCATTTATTTTGATATAAAAAAGTATCAAATGAGTACTTAGCATTGTGCTCCGAAACAATAAAATTTATATATATCCATCTACTAAACTGTTTTTAACTGTGTACTGGGCAGGTGTTCACCTGCACAGGAATAGGAAATAGACGTAAGGTATTGTTGTGTAACTTGTGTTGTTTACTAACAAATTACTAAAACCATTTTATTTTATTTTACTAACAGATTCTTTATTTGTATAATTTTTATGGACTGTGTGTCTGAAATAAAGATATATAAATAAAATAACACTGATTTATTTGAAAATAATAATCAATACTTCATTGTTATCAGGTCGAACAGAAAAACATGGACTTTTTTTCTCTCCTGATCATTCAAGACCTAACTTCGGCTCACAGCGGCGAGTACACTTGCAGAGCTACAAACGACTTCGGAACAGTTAGCCATAGCGCTTCGTTGATTGTCAAAGGTATTTACTGTCTTACCTCTAAGTTTACTCTGCCGTGTAACATACGTGCCCTAGTTTACGATAGTTCTTGACTGAACTTGATTTTGGACGTATTTGGAATCGAGCTAGTTCATCGACGTTGTTTTAAGGGTATGTTTTTGACGTTTTTACGGTTGATCCCTAAATTGTAAAGTTATATTTCTTGTGACAGACTGTAGATAGATAGCCAGAATGCTCTCTTTTATAGAGTATCCTTATCCTTACATATTATAAAACAAGGTCCTCCGCCGCGACTGTCTGTCGTCCTGTTCGCGATAAACTCAAAAATTACTGCACCGATTTTCATGCTGTTTTCACCAATGGATAGAGTGGTTCTCGAGGAAGGTTTTAGTATATAATAACCGACGTGCACGCGGGCGAAGGCGCGGGCATCAGGTAGTATCATATAAGTTATAGATATAAATGACTGGTACACACGGCTACACATCAAGCTATACATTTCCAGTATAAGCTGACCTCGCATTGTACGGAAATCCTATACAATGCGGGATCAACATAAACTGGAAATGTATAGCTTGATGTGTAGCCGTGTGTACTACACTTTAATGAAATAAATAAAATAAAAATTTGGAACGAACATAACATTTTGACAGAAACTCGCAATTTTGAAATACTTTTGCAACCATTGCTGGTTTTATTTTAAAGTCAATTATTAGCATGTGTCATTTCCATTCACAGCACATTACAGTTTCTTTACGTTCATTGTGTTCATTTAATGGCAGCAGGCCAGATACACAGTCCATTTAGAATGAAAATAAAACATTGTATGTTACGAGTTATGGACGACTTATCTTGATAGTCAAATGTTTTCCTTAACAATTTTTATTGATGGTCAGATGTTTTTTCTTTTTCCGTACTTTTTTTATTGTTTGATAATTAAACAGTAGTTCTACTTCTTTACTCTTCTTCCCCTACTTCTTTATTCTTCTATACTGTTAAGAGGGCCAGCGTAACATATAAAGCAGTCTCTCCGCACAGAATCGCCGACATGGGTGTGGCGAGCTCAGAACACATCGGTGTCGGCGGGAGCAGCACTACTCCTGGCTTGCTCGGCTAAAGGACAACCCACGCCTAGGATATCATGGGAGTATTCTATAGGTAAGGGTGAACAACTGCATAGTATGATTAATCTTTTTTCCCCTATCTTGGGTTCCGACTCTATAAATAGCCAGTCATCTAAAAAACTTAATTACTGTTTTGTCATATAAGTCAGACAAGTATTTTATCTAAATAAATTGCCAGTACAAAAAAGTTCCTCATACGAAAAGTTTTATATGGGAATCCCGGGCCATGTTCTAACGGGTGTAAAAAGACACTAGCCGACAGTCACTTGTTCTTGCCGTCATTATGTTTTTTTTTTTGTACTGGACCAGCTATGGGAACCTTCTGGTTACGGAGTTATTGAAGGTCAAAGTTCAAACTATTTCCCACGTTATTTTTCGAAAATAAGTTTCTAACTTAACTTTAAATGCCCACGACCCCTGTTGCACAATGTTTTGCGTGCGTTACATTGAGAGCTACAAATAGCTATTTTTCATACCGAAAATAAAAGTCGTTTATTTTTGTGCAATGTTACTTAATTTGATATACAGAATGTACGCTTTTTTTTATGCATTATACCATATTCTATCGATCGCTCAACCGGTGTAGGGCCCATTTTTAAACCTATTCAGCAATTTTACTAGGAATTAATTATGATTTATAGTCAGACTCCACTGACGTCATTTCGTTACAGAGGAGCTTACCACGCCATTATTTGTAATATCACGAATACGGAAAACTGAATTATGTACGTAGCCAGTAATCAGATTTCTGTGGTAGCGTCATTTCAGGTATTGGCATTTCCAATATTGCGTTTTGATTACTTTTAATAGAAAATAATATGGCATGGGGTCCTTAGCGGATTATTTTAAATTTATCTTTATTATGATTTATAGTTATGAGGTTATGATCATTTTACAAACAAAAACAAGATAATGTGGATAACAATGCAATTTCTTCACACATGTTCACTATGTTCAGGGTTCAGGTAACATAGAAGTGGCTTCATTAAACTGTGTGAGAAGGGGAATCTTTGTTTGCCAACAAAATAATTACCCAAGATTCCTTCCCGAAAGACAAAATACCTATTGTAATATGTTGGTACAGATGGTGACAACTGGCGACACGTTCTATGGGGCCAGTCAGAGGCCACAGACACTAGCGGGGGCTCAATACTGATAGACGGCACTGTGTGGCTCAGAGCCGCCAGCCCCGAGCACGAGGGCTGGTACCGATGTACTGCGCGCGTGCAGCATTCCTTCTTGCATCACTCGTTTTATCTCGATGTTAGAGGTAAGTTTGCTCTACGTTAACTTCAATAGAAACATAAAATCAAAGATGAGAATCCAATAGTTTGGCTAGTTACTGGATATTTGCATTTTCAATGCCCAGTTCAGATTATAATAAATTAGAATAGAATATTATTGATTGTTGCTATACAGCTATTTATATGTAAAGGTCAAATGAAAAAAAAAATGGGTCTCGCAATATGGGGTTTATTTCATTTTGATCTCGTTCAGTTTAATCTGTTTTTTCCAAATAAAGATTATGGATAGTTATGTAAGTACCTATCCGTGGCTAAGCTGGATTAAAACAACTTTTTTACACTACAAAATTTTATTGAGTTTTTGAACTGCATAAAAATCGAAACAGCTTTACATTGCATCCCAATGGTTTTCATCCCAATTTGATTTGCTAAGCCGATACAAAAATTGGTCCCGTTTTTCACTATTGTTGTGCCTTATAAGTTCTACATTTAAGTTGTACTTCATAATAGAACCTCCGAGACTGAGCAGAAGTGGTAGTGGTGAGACTCGGTGGGTAGTGAGGGGAACCACGGCCAGGCTGTCGTGCACCGTCAGAGGGGAACCAGAGATCCATGTGCATTGGACACACGACTCCAGGCCCTTGTCGTTACAGTAAGTAAAAGCATTTTCAGGTCTAATTAAGACGAGTTCGAGACGACTTCAAAGATAACTTTGGAATCGTCTCGAACGATCAGTTAATTTTCGAAGTCCGTAATAATATACAGGGTGTTAGGGTAAACTCCGTTATCCTTGAAACCCGTGGTTTGGTTTCAATTATAGAACGTAAAATCAATGGAAAATTACAACTTTTTTTTTTAAAGAATATCTACTACGCGCTAGGGCAACGAACTTACATCTCAAAACGGGTGAGGGGCGCAGGACCTGACCTGACCGGCCGCGAGCGCGACCTCTATTGTGTATGTATTCATATGTTGTGTAGGTAGGTAGGAGGGGCGGCTATAATGTTTTTTTTTTGGTCATTTATATTTAATTTATTTTATTTTATATTTAAGTCAACTACCCATGGTTTGAGTGACAACGGCGTTTACCCTTACACCCTGTATAATAATAAATCTATAATAAATCGTGATCTTTGATTTTTTATTACAGATCTCAAAATTAAATCGAGTTTGTCTGTGCACGGGATATCTAAAAATCTTCGATTAGTTATTGGCGTGGGTGTCAAAGACAATACTCAGTTCTTTCAAATGGAAGGAGTGACGATTGCGTCATATTCTGTACATTTTCAATCAAATCTTACAATTTATACGATTGATTAAATCTGTGAAAATTTCACAACTTTATTATTTTGCGTGAAGACTTGACAATTTAATTTCCTGTTTTGATATTGAATTCTGATAACGCGTCCCGATCAATTCATAAATCAGTTTCTATGCCTGTCTTGGAAAATATTGAATATTTTTAAACCGACTTCTTGAAAAAGAAAGAAGATGTTGATGATGTTATAATAAGTTCCTGTCACTGATATTTAAATAGCCAATATTGGTATAGGAGTTAGTGTGAGGTATGTACCACAACTAAAAAGTAAAAAACGTCCAAAAGAAGAAGGAGTACCTTCAAAGTGAATTTCAGAAAAAAACCTGTGGCAAAATCGAAAATACTAAACGGAAGATACCGACATTCGAAATTCAAGTTATTTTTCATTATGCAGAGCTTTTTAAATCTTTTTTAAATAATAGCTTTAAGAACATTAAAAAGAAAATTATTGTAAGTCGCTGTTGGGTTAGCGACCGACTTTTCACCAACTTTTTTTCTGATAGTGGTTCGGGTGGAGTTGAGAACAGGGAGACAAGTGCTGGGGCGATGACGTCAGAAGTGACAATACCTCATGCGGGACCAGAACACGCCGGGGAGTACCGATGTCTGGCGCGAAACCTGTATGGAAGTGACGAGCTGGTGTACCGACTGTTCGTAAAAGGTAAGATAGAATACTGAACTTAATGAATGGTGATTAAAAAAAACCTACGAATCGGCCGGATTAAATTTTATTTTAGCAAATATTTTTTATTTTATTATTTTGCAATCACAATGCAAAATACTTTACCTACTTGGTAGATTCATTATAATCCTATAGGTACTTGGTTTGACTTTATTTACTTATAAATACATAAAGAACGACACTGAAACCAAAAACATAGAATTTATGTTCATATTTTAAATCCTTTCACGTTAAAATAAAATAACAGAGCAGAGTTGCAGTTTGCAGGAGTTTGGTAACGTCAAAAATGAGGATAGAATAGAGCCGTGGAAAATGCTAGCGCCCCTATGTAACTATGTACAAAACGACTCTGGACTATTTATTTTGTAAATCTAGATACCAGTATGTAGTAGTGAAGGGTAAATATGGAAAGGGAAGCATGTACGGACGGTTTTTTATGTGTGCAGTCAAACGACTCTTTAATGCTCGGTTTCTATAAACAAAAACGTATCGTTTTGCTTACCAATGGTAGCATTTTTTATTTACCAAACCGGGCATACAAATAGATTCGTAGGCTTGTGATAGCTACTTCCATATAGGAGGGTCTTATACAAAGCTTTGAGATATTTGCTTCATTACGGATAAAGATGCAAGTCTTATTTTTTACCAACAACGAACGGTCCGTATATTATAGAAATCGGCAATAAATGTAACTCTAAGATTTTAGAATACTGATTGGTATTAAATACATTAGAATAATGATACAAAATACTATAACCACCCTAACCTAACCCAATAGTAATTAAAAACTTTTTACCCAAGGCAAATTATTTCGAAGGCTGTTCACGATCACTTGTGGGACCTATATGTATGTATATAATTACATATTTGATTAATATGTATGTATTACATATTTGAACAAAAAAAGCAGACAAACTCTAAGGTAGAAATCGTGTTCAAACACTGTCCTATGTCATCGACATGCAAGTTTGGGTAAAAAAGCCGCTGTTTTCAAGCCAAATTCACTATCCAGGGTTTTTGTAGTTTCAGCGTAGTACAGTATGTTCAATAGTCTCGTTTTCTAATAAAAAAAAAGTACGGTAGTAAGTTGAGTAGGTACTTACATATTTTTCGTAGAATATCAAGTATTTACGATACTTTTGTATACTTTACATTGAGTATGCTTTTGGATAAGCTTTTAAAGCCGACTCGATTATGTTGTAAATATTATACATCGCCATCAAGCGAGCATGTCATGTTAGCGTCGTCCGCCTTGCAAATAAACCTTATATTATACAGTCCACTAGTTTAATTGAAGAGTACCAAGAAACCATCCAAAAACATAATATAACTATTCCAATATTCGGTTAATTTGTTTCTTATATGACACATTATATTGATATTTTTTTTTATATTTTATTCGGTCAAACTATTTGAACTGTTATTGTTAACGTTCATTTCAGTGCAGAAAAGTGTTTCATGATTTAACGCAATTGATTTTTAGCCTTTTCTACTACCCTTCTACAGGTTTCTGGCAATACTTTCATAATTATAGCCGTTACGGATCACATCCCCCCATTTAACATGTAAACAACATTAAGTTAAACAATACTACCTCTGTAGTGGTTGTTTCCGTGCTGTTGTTCTGTGCAGTCCAGCGGTCGTCATGTACTCGCGTCGAGGGCCATAAAGCGTAATGGGCGCCCGCGATAATACTGAATACGTGGCCCCACTGTACTGTTACATTGAATAAGCAAATTGGTACAGAAGGACCATTTGATTGTGTGGTGGCCGCTTTGGTACAATAAAAATGAAACGTACAAAATGCACTAGAAGACTACATAATAAAAAAATATGTGCTAAGTGCTGCGGCGAACGTAGGTAGGTACAAATAAATAGGTAAAACGTCTGTCTGTGTGAGCTTAAAATTGGCGAAGTTGAAGAAAGTGCAATTTATAATGATTATACATCTCTAACCACCGGTTTCTAAAAGCTTGTTCAAATTAATCTGTTGTCTTAAGTCGTGTCAAAAAATGTGATAATGGCTCTTGTTATTTATTAAACCTATATGCAACATAAAAGGTGCAACACTGGTGCATTATTCACGACTATCCACAACAGCTCACGTTATCCCTGAACAAAGACTGGATCGGCTCTTCAGAAACTGGGTGGTGAGGCTTTTTGCCTCGTTGATCGCGTACATTTTTTTTTTGAGTTTTGGAAGTCATCAAATGACTTCTACCATTCTGGGCTTAGTGGGGCGTGTCAGACTTTTACTGACTGAAACCCACCCGTGTTCCTTCATTTGCCTGTTGCCAAGGGCCCCGGTATAACTTTCGGACTTTCCCGCAACCCTGGCAGGTGATCGCGCACATCACCTAGTCATGTGTGAAAACTTGTGGAATGGGTCTTCTGGCTTTATTTTATGTTGGTGGCCCTTACAACCATGTAATTTATGACTTGTGATGTTTCGTTTATGGTTGTACATGACGTTAATAAAATATAGGAAGTTTAAAATTTTCGTTTTCCGAGCGGAAAGAGTGTGACCAAATATTTAGTATCTTCATAATTTTATATGGAATGAAGATACAATTTATTACTGGACTGGGATCCCTGGATGTCTTGTCTGAGAAGTTCCAGTCAAGTCATAAGTTCATGTTTATTTAGGCATGATGAAAAGGTATATGTTCCTAAAAAACTTCCTTCCACACAGAGCGTCCAAGCGTGCCAGAAGAGGTGCGCGTCTCCGAAGTATGGTCACGTAAAGCTCGTGTCACATGGCGAGTCGCGCGGGGAGCACTCGTGTCGCACTACTCGCTGCAATACCGCGCCTTGACGCGCGACCTGTCGCACGCACCCCTCGACGCTCCGCTACCCGCTCTGCTCGACAATTGGGACACACAAGACGTCCTCAATATAACATTGGCTAATTCTGATCTACTACATGTTGCGTAAGTTTTTACTTTGTTATTCATGAATCTGTATTTTATTAATGTGTCGTTTTGGGTATCTGTAATAGGATTTAACGGTGTATGTATTAGGTTATTTTTTGTCATTGGTTTTAGACGAAAAAACACCTTATTTTTGAATGCATGCATGCAACAATGGTTGGCAACTTGCATCAGCGATCCCTGTTAAATACATACCATGTTTATCTATAAAAAAAAAACCTTTCACATTTAGAACATCCGTAGTCAAATCGGTTTATTTCGGTAACATCACTTTTAAATGAGACTGATACCTATATCATTTGTTGGTATTACGGGCCTGGTATAAACCTATTGCAGCTGTACCGTACCAATTTATACCGATTTGATCGTTGTTTCAAAGTAGTTAGAAGTGATATCTACTAACGGGTGTAGTCACGAATTATCTATTCAGAGGCATCGTGACGTGTTAGGGTAACTTTATTACCATTTGATAGCTATAGATAACTTTAGAACTTAGTGTCGAACTTGCTAGACTAAGTTAATTTGTAAGTTTTTATCAACTGGAGTGGATTGATACATCTACTGACTCATTTACGAATTCAGACTTTATAGACGTAGGTACGAAGAATAATTGAAACTCAATCATTAAAGATTCTCATTTAATTCATTACAAATAAAAAGTTTGGACTACAAGAAATAGCTACCTTGTTACTTTTTCGTGGAAGGTTTAATTTCAGCGTCTATTGAAGTATTTCCCGGAAAACTAGATCGGAAAAATCAAATTCTTTTAGAAACGAGTGCCGGCAGCGATGTACCGTGTTAACAGTTGCTTTGGATTTAAATTTTAATAGCTTTTAGGCCAAAAGGGAGCACTGAAATTTAAAAGCGTTTGTATAACTTGGGTACTCGGAAAAAAATCAAGTACAACCAATTAATGTTTCTGTAAATTTTGCTAAGTTAATTTCTAGGTTTTAATACGATGTTGGAGTAGACTTTACAAGTAGGTTCCTACAATGTTTTAGCTTCGGTATAGACAAAAAAGTACTAAAAGTAGAATTCAAAGTCAAACATTAGCTTTTAGATTGAAAATAAAATTGATAAAGCCAAGGTTTTTCAGCAAAGGTCAGGCTCGTAAAGCCGGTTAATTAAATTTTTGTAAAAAAAAAACGAACAAGTGTGAATTAGACGTATCTACGAGGGTTCTCTTTGTTGAAGAGTTAAATAAAATAACACGTTTTTCCTGCTTAATTACTTTGATATTTAGACCGCTCATTAAAATTTTCCTGTAGGTGAACCTTTGATATGAGTATTTATAGATTTAAGCAACATCGTTACCTATTACTAAAATACGTACGTAAATTAAATAATATAATTAATTAATGGTTTATTTATGTGAATGAGCTCGCCAGTTACTACTACTATAACTTTTGCAGCAGTCAAGCAGCGTTTATGTCATCTACGGCTTCGACTTCAGCTTAAAATATTACCAACTCTATCAATATTATTATGAGATTTAATTTAAAATTTCAATATATGTGACGTCACACCGTGGAGGCGGGTCACACAAATATAACACCTGTGATAACTGCCAAGGACAGGGGGACTCCGAAAAGCATGAAATTCGTGTGATATAATTTATTGATGACCTATTGCTGCCTAAAAATATTAAAAGAAACCTTTGCACCTAGGTCTGAAGGGCCAGGTCGTGCCGGCGCGTCTGTGGCGGGTCTCTCTCCGGACACGAGATACGCGATGCGCATGGCTGCATTCAACGATGTCGGCGCCTCGCCGTACACAACGCCGCTGCATTTCACAACACGGGAGGAAGGTAAGTCATGTTGTTATACGTGCATGATATGCAAATTATTAGTTTTACCGAATAGAAGCGTAGGGAGGAATGTGTGTAAAACTATAGCCTGATTTACACGGAGTAATTTAATTGCTAATGGCGCGCTCAAAAGACCATTTCAGACTCTAATCTACGTGGTCCTCATATGGCCTGTCCAAGATCATGTCTGGACTTTAAAAGAGACTGTGACCTCTGAATTTGTTTCGCCCTTTCTTAGAGTAGTCAGATAGGAAACGCCGACCTCATCTAGCTTATTTTTACTTTTTTTTTTTTACTATGACGTGTAAAAGTGATTCCAATATCCTTTTTACAGAATAAACAATTTCATTTCATTTCATTTGTGGCAATCGTCTAAACGTGTTAAGAGGATGCAAGTCAGTTGCTTCAATTTTATTTTCATTTAGGCAAGAATCTTACTCTCATCTTATCATGTAAATCGGACTTAATCAATAACATTGCTTCATTGTCATAGCTTGAGGTAAGCTAGCTAGCATATATCTTTCTGGTTGTCATAGAACAAGAAAAGGTCAACCTCTTGTCCAGAACCTAAGTTTGATATGCCAAGCTCATGTTCTGGACTAGACCCTAGGCAAAACAATAAATTACCGTTCGATAGTTCAGTTTAGTTGTGTTGCTAATTAGAGAGAGATTTGATTCCATTATTATACAACATTATTTTTTGTTTATGCTAAACCCTAAAAGGGGTCATTGTACTCATCATTTTAAACAACTTTTTCTATGGGATCAACCTTGAAATCGCGAAAAAAGAATCAGCTGTTCCATACATTTTGTCGATTTAAGTGAACAAAAAATAATGTTGTAGAAAAATACAATCAAACGGCTGTCTAAGTTAATTAAACATTCCTACCTAATATTGACCCAGCCTAGAGATTGTTAAACACATTTCTCACTGCCATTTGCTTACAAACTCACAAAGTACACACAATGTGCGGATATATCATTAATATATTCCTGAAGGTCGGCTGAAGTGAGAGCAACTTGAGGCTTTCCCGTCCATTAAAAAACAGTGCTGTGCAATTTCCGCAGGAAGCTTCGTAAATGTGTGTGGATGTATGAGAATGTGGTCGTACTTTGTTCACAGGATAAAAAAGGCCCAAGTAATTTCCGACTCTATCTTGTGGGACATAAAGTTGATTGTTCCTTGATAATGGTGTAGTCAATGTGTTGGAGTTTTTTTTTGTGGGTGTCGCTTTTAACAGTGGTTTTTTTTTGCCAGCGCCTGGAGGAGCGCCTCGTGACATTACGGTGCGGGCACTTAGGGCGCGAGAACTTCATATCACTTGGCAGGTAGGCATCTTCACAACTTTTTTTACGTAGATATTTATTCAGCATACATATTTATTTAAAGGTGGTGCCAAATATATGCTGATGGGAATCGCACGACATGTCTATTAGTATATTCGAGACAAAGAAGTTCTGCTTGAACTTTTATAATTCTCAGAACGGTTATGAAAATTGATTATAACCTACTTATTCTATTTTACCCACTTTCTATAAACAAAGTTCCGTGAGTTTGCAAATGAAAGCTCATTTGCGTCGGATACATTTAGATAGACGTTGCGGTTTTCCTCAGATCGGAAACAGGAAGTTTAATAACGAAATAATAACACAAATGGCTAGGCATATTTAATATAATTATTATGTTTTAAATAACACTGCTTACTGTTCTAATAAATAAGTTTAATTGGTCGTTCGTTTTTCTTAGTTTTTGTTTGCCCTTACCCTGAAAAGCGGTCATAGCACTCATCGTTATGAAGAAGTTTGACTAGGTAGGGGAAACGCCCTGAAATCTGAAAAAAAAACCTCGTACATTTTGTCGATTTAGATAAGTATTATACAACCACAAATGTATGGAACAGCTGATTATTATTCTCGATTTCTGTTGGTCATAAATAAAATCATGCTGTAAGCCCCGAAAGGTTAGGCAGAGGTGTACCCATATCCGTGGGTGTACCTATATATAGTACACCCACATTACGCCAGTTTAAAAGTAAAAATGGTTTATTTCAACATTTAAATTACAATATTGAGATACCGTTGGTCCCAAACTAGGCACCGTTGGTCCCAAATTAGCACAGCCTGTATCTTGGGCACCATCCTAACTAATATTATAAATGCGAAAGTGAGTTTGTTTGTTAAGCTAAAAGGCGGGCTGAACGGATTTGGATGAAATTTAGTACAGGAGTAGACCATGACCTAGGATACCTTTTATCCCGATATTCCGACGAGATCGAGACTTATGCGGGTGAAATTGCAGGGCGCAGCTAGTTATAAATATAAATCATTTTGGTTACTTTCAAATAAAAATTTGAAATTGGTGACAGTCAAACTAGTTAGCTTTTTTGAACCTGCTAAACTGAAAGTACAAGTTATGTTTAAGTCCTTTGTAATAGGGGGCTGGGGGTTGGTCAGGGTTGATCCTATAGTAATATTTACCATCTCTTTTAGCCTCCGCCGCGAGAAACATGGCACGGTACGTTACTTGGTTACACCATCCGTTGGTGGGAAGTATCCGAAGAGGGCAAGGGAACGTTGAGCGACAGTCCCGGTTCCGAGAGTGGCGCCAGTGCTGATGCTACCAGTACTACCCTGAGAGGACTGAAGGCGGCTACACGATACGGAATCACTGTGAGGGCGTATAATGCAGCTGGGACGGGACCACTGTCACCGCCACATTATCGGCACACACTTGAATCACGTGAGTAGTTCTCATTGCTTATTTTCTAGGAAACGTTACTCCACACTATGTTGTCTCAATTTACTTCTTCTTCTGAAAAAAAGGTCCTAGGATGTAAAGCAAAGTTGAGACAGTAGAACAAAAGATTTGATTTGTCAAAAAAGAATTATTTCTTTAATCGCGCGCGGCTTTAATCCGCTCAATTTGTCAGAACAAAATTATGCAAAGAAGCATAATGAGCCAAACCACCCACAAACTCCCTGCAGATTATTCCTGTTTTCGATAATCACTTTGAAAGCGCGATAAAAACGTAAAACTTGGAAAATGAAAGAGATCGATTTCTTTAATGTTCCGAACAGTCGGCTGCAGAAGTGTATCGGAGTTGAAACTTCGACAAGGCAAGTTTTGTAGTAGTAGTAAATAACTGAGCGCGGCTATCGACGTGAAGCGACGATCGTAAATTTTCCCATCAAAATGCAAAATGGCTTAATTGGACTGTGGCCTTCTCGATCTAGGTCAAACGATTCAGTACAAATTGATGGCACTTTTGTATTCTGCGTTTGTTTCATTTTTATTTCTTCATGCAAAAAATAGAAACTCCAATTCTTTTTTAAAGTTGGCGCTATATCTGGGAGGCAAAAAGAAATATAGTTTCAATTGTCCGTCTGTCCGGTTGTCCATCTGTTGCTGTCTCTCTCTCTGTCAATCGATCAGAAAGGTTTACGGTGGCGCGTTCTTTTTCGGTTATAGGAGAATATCGCTCGACTTTTTAACACCTTTAAAAAGTCGAGCGATATTCTCCATTGCTGATTGCTGTTTGGAAACATTTATCGTATAAAATGCAGACGCATTTTAGATGCTAAGATGAACTACACTTCAATACATCCTTTAAATACAAACACGTTTTTCATGAAGTCGTTTATATAGGTATGTGTATGTAGGTATGTGTCTATGTTTTTCGTTCTCAAAATTAAACGGTATTAACTTGAAAAGACTTAATTAATGCTGTTAATAAGTCACATGTGCGCCCAACAACCTTTCCGGTAATTAATCTTAGAAGATTGTTATTAAGGAATTGCTTTGCAACCGTTTGGAAGAGATGAAAAAGCTGTTTGAATTATTCTCACTCTTGAGCATAAAATTAATACAAACATTATTTAAGAGGTATTGTTTTGGAACTTTGTGAAGTTTATCCTTGAAGATCCTACTATCCTACTAATATTATAAATGTGAAAGGTTGTGTGTTTGGATGTTTGTTACTCAATCAGGCAAAAACGGCTGAATGGATGGCTTGGATAAAATTTGGCAAACGGATAGCTTATAACCTGGATTAACACATATGATACTTTTATCCCGATATTCCCACGGGATCGAGACTTACGCGGGTGAAACCGCGGGGCGCAGCTAGTACCTTATAAGTCTTAAGAACTCGAATCATGAATGCTGTGTGATGCTGCTAAAACAAAAACGCTCATATTTGTTTCTAGAAAATTACATTTTTATTTATCCTAATTATGTAAAAGCTGGTGACGACTTAACAACAATGAAAAAATTTAAAACTTTCATCAAAAGTTCTTAGTTTGTAACTGGACAAGCTAATATTGAAACTTTAGTTTTGTAGTGAATTGGGGTTTGAAAATTGCACAAGCTCTTTTCACGGTTGATAATATTTTTTAATGCGCTGCCCTCATCGATCAGCAATACATTAATGTTTTTCAATCAGCACCAACGGGTAGTCCAGAAGGAGTGGCCTGCATATCCAGCGGGTCCACATCACTCCGGGTGTCATGGCGGCCACCGGGCATAGACAACAGAGGAGGGCTCATAACCCACTATACTCTACAATACACGCGACGCGACGCCGACCCTATGCTGCCCACGCAAGACGCGTATCTCAGGATACAGGTAGGATTGTTTTTTTCTCCCTTACTATCCTTATTACTTCAATAGGTAAGACGGGCCAAGAACACTCGTCAATACCGTCTATTAAAAAAAATGTTTATCGTAACTGTTGACGTGAATAATAAGTGTTTACTCATACATATTGATGATGATATTGTTATTAAAGAAAATCAAAGTAGCAAGCAAAAATATTCTTATGAATTATTTTGTAAATGTTATAGGAATAATACCTACGTAATTTAGACAATTTCTATTTCAATTTTTTTCTGTCTCCGGTCGTGTCGGATTACCGTCCCATCGGACTATGAGAGTGAGGGAAGAGAGAGTGCACTTGTGTCTGCGCAAACACTTGTGCACTATAATATCTCCCGGATAGGAGATATTATAGTGCACAAGGCACTATAATATCTCCCGCGCCGAAGGCTAGTCTCCGTTGAGATTGGCCGCCGTGGCCGAAAATACGGTCTGGAGGACTATTATTATTAATTTAGACAAAATAATGCTTTTATTGAGTGTGTTATTTCATCTTTCGGAGTGTTTTTTTTTGCCTGTTCATTAGGGCGAGGAAGCAACAGTTTCACGTCTAACACCGTATGCTGAATACGAGATTCGAGTGCGGGCGCATAATGCCGCGGGCGACGGACCTCTGTCGGCTGCACAAGTTTGCAGGACTGATGAAGACGGTAAGTCAAGGCTAGAAATATAGGTGAACATCAGAATGACTGGCCAAAATGACCGATCAGCTTTAAAATATTACTAAAATCTAATACCTATTTGCTACTATTTGATACCTTTGGTTAAATAATTGGTACCTAATTAACAACTGAGAAAATGAATTTACAAAATGGGCAGTCATTCTGATGTCAGGGTGACTGCCCACATTTAGAATCTCCACGTAAGGGCTCCAAAATTTAAATTCGCCTTTACAAAAATTTAGTACCTATTTGATACCTAAACATATATTTTTTCTAGATTTTTAGGGCAAATAATAAAGATTTTTTTATAGAATGACTGGCCAAAATGACCTAGCCGCTTTAAAATATTACTAAAATCTAATACCTATTTGCTACTATTTGATACCTTTGTTTAAATAATTGGTACCTAATTACCAACTGTGAAAATGAATTTACAAAATGGGCAGTCATTCTGAAGTCAGGATGACTGCCCACATTTAGAATTTCCACGTAAGGGCTCCAAAATTTAAATTCGCCTTTACAAAAATGTTGTACCTATTTGATTACTTAAACATAATATATTTTTTCGAGATTTTTAGGGTAAAGAATAAAGAGTTTATTAGAGTTTTTTTTTTTAGTATGTTATATAATACAGAAAGTCAAGTGATTTTTTTTCAATTCTTTGCAATTAAGTTCAATTTACACGATTATTAATATTACTACTAATCAATAACAATTTCCGACTGCGAGATACTGATAAAAGCTAACATGTGGGTAGAACTATATTTTTTTTTATATATAAAAAACCTCTAATAAAATCTTTATTATTTGTCCTAAAAATTTAGAAAAAATATATGTTTAGGTATCAAATAGGTACTAAATTTTTGTAAAGGCGAATTTAAATTTTGGAGCCCTTACGTGGAGATTCTAAATGTGGGCAGTCACCCTGACATCAGAATGACTGCCCATTTTGTAAATTCATTTTCTCAGTTGTTAATTAGGTACCAATTATTTAAACAAAGGTATCAAATAGTAGCAAATAGGTATTAGATTTTAGTAATATTTTAAAGCTGATCGGTCATTTTGGCCAGTCATTCTGATGTTCACCTAATAATTGGTACCTAATTATTTAAACAAAGGTATCAAATAGTAGCAAATAGGTATTAGATTTTAGTAATATTTTAAAGCCCATCGGTCATTTTGGTCAGTCATTCTGATGTTCACGAAATATAGATATGTCAGCCCCATGATTGATTCGAAAACAATATTTTTCCTTTTACAGTTTTTTTGTTTTATTGGGTGTAGAATGTGAAGAGTTTAAATGATTACAGACTTCTCACTGAATTTCTCTGCATTGCAAATATTTAGTTTGATTCTGAGAAATGATGTCAAAGATGGTTTCTATTGTTTATAAGGTAGGTATTTTTACAACCTGTTTCGCTTAGTTTTACTAGTTTTATTTTAAAGAAAAATCGCATTGACGACGTTAACGTTTCCAAATCTAAATTCATAAAAAATAAGATACAATAGAAGTAGATATATTTAGTAACCTATTCCGCTTAACTATTACCCAACAGTCATAAAAACCCTGTAAGAAATAAATTTTTAAGACACTTGAGGAATAGGTAAGCGGAATAGGTTACTAAATATATTTACGTCTATTGTATCATAAAATGGATTTCCGTTTTAGGGTGTCCATTAAAATTGCTTTGTTCTGATCAGTGCCCAGCGCCCCGGGTGGCATGAAACTAATAGCCCTGGGCGAGCGCTCGCTAAGGGCCTCCTGGCTGCCCCCGCCCGAGCCCAACGGGAAACTGACTCACTACACGCTGTACGTCAAGGATCTGTCCGGGTAAGTCTTATCACTGTGTTTTATATTTTATTAGTTTACTACCGACCCGCTCATGCTTTAACAGCTCGAAAAAACATCGAAACTTTGTTATAAGTAAGCTTAATATTCATTTATTTTACACATAAACCTTCCGGAATAAATTCTCTAAATGATTATGAAAACCACATCAAAATCCGTTGCGCAGTTTAGTAGAACAATGCGGTCATACAGACAGACATGAAAAGTAGGTACAGTTCATCCTCGTAAATACTGCCGCGCTTTGAAAGCTATCGCGAAGCGTGTGCCGCTGCCCGACATGCCCGTCGGTGGCAGCAATAAATACTGTTATTTCGTATCGGTGTATAATAAAGTAAAATTAAAGTTTAATTTATTAAGATAAATAATTGTACTACATACATTCCTGCATGCTGCTTGCGTGTAGCGCCACTATTTGACCAATTCCACCGACATCTTCGAGTTTTGAATCGAGTCAAAAGTAGAAATAAAGGTCGAATTGATATTAATTGATTGCAATTATAGGAAAACTTGAGACTATTTCAAATCGTAATCGATCGTTTAGTATTTCAGAATAATATAGGTACCTCCAGTTTTCGTGTAATTCCGCGTATGACGTTAGAAATTAATTTGCTGACTACAATATTCTTCTATAGACTACATAAATACACAAAAATGGAAAATTTGTTTTGCAACCATTCAAATTGTAATCTAATAAATTACTTGGATTCATCATCTGCCTAGCCTTTTCCCAACTATGTTGGGGTCGGCTTCCAGTCTAACCGGATGCAGCTGAATACCAGTATTTTATATGGAGCGACTGTCTATCTGACCTCCACAACCTAGTAACTGGGTAATACGATACCCCTTGGTAAGACTGGTTGTCGGACTTTCGAGCTTCTGACTACCCGTAACGACTGTCAAAGATCCACAAATGACAGCCGGGACCAATGGCTTAACGTGCTTTCCGAGGCACGGAGGAGTCTCGGTATGTAAAGATGGTCACCCATCCACGGACCAACCCCGGCAAGCGTAGCTTAACCTGATGGATCGACCCGTAATAAATAACTTGGATTATTTGACATAATTCCCGAAAACCAATGTACCACTATTGACCGGCAACAAATCAGTATAGTTCAATGGTTCTACGTAGATAGTCTGTACGGGGCTCTACAGAGCGGAGCGTTAATGAGATTACACGGGACGACGAGCTCACTGAGATGAGTGACAAAGCGAAAGGGATATTGCGTTGCAGCCCGGTAAATAGTTGAGGCATCCGTGCAGCATCTCCGGTATATGTTTCTATTAAATGATGAGTTATGAATGAAGTTTATAGAAGATGGATGGAGCAACGAGTTTAAAATATCATTCTGTCAATCGTTTGAAGATGACAGAATTATGTATGTATTTAGTGATGAATTTGGTGCAAGTGGGCCATAGTTTAGCAACATTAAAATCGATTTAATCGAACATTAAATTCGATAATTTATATTAAAATCGAACATTAAATTCGATTTTATTGAAAACTAGATACATATTATAGAGACGCTGTGCTATATCACAATACATGTACAGAGATTTTACAACCAGCTACAGCGGATTGTTGTCGTTTACCTAACACTATGCCTTTGCATACGCTTAGTATACATTTTTAATGTCAGAGGACAACGTCTGTAGTTTTCTAAACCCTCCAGCTATTACAAAACCAATTACATAGTTTAACCGCTGTAAGCTGGAGTTAATAAATAATTGAAACGGTACCCCTACCTGGCAGAGGAATAAGCGAAGTTGTTCAGCAATCAAAGTTAAATACCACATCAATTGATCCATGTCTAACCGCTTTACTAGTTTGTTCCGTTACCTAAGTAACTCGCGTAGTGTTGTTTGGGATCGACAGAACTATAGTTTCGTCAAAGCCTTCCCTTCCTCACAAGACTTTATAGGCTTTCACATATGACTAAAGGGCTTTGCCTTACAGTATTGAATATCTGCATTGATGTTGTGCACACCTATCGGATTATAAAGCTCTGTGCTGTCAGAAACTGGTACTAGGAAGATGGTATGTGATATTTCACGTGGAGTTTCCGTTTTCAGCTTAATCAAATCAAGGCGAAACGCTGATACTAAGCCGGTTTCATGTTTTTTTTATGACCTACATTATTCGTTGTTCAGGTATCGAATTGACATATTTTGACTAGAAAACAGTGAGGCTAGTATATAAGCTAGTTAAGTAATATAGGCTTGTTGACGGATTTTGAAAAACGAATTAGTAATATTCTTTGTGGTTTATTTACTTACCTCAAAATATGATTTTTTCTTAGAAATATTAACACTGAACAAAGGACAATGCTACGGAATGTATAGACCAAAAACCCAGAGTCGATTAAAATAATTCAAGCACGGTGAGGTAGGGCAATCATAGTACGTCTCCTGTAAACTTTTTTTTTTTGGTAAAACGTTTCCCAGGGGACAGATCTCGGGGTTCTAGAATCATATTCACATCTACGGAATGGAATCTTTTCATCAACTTCTAAAGGCTCTTACATACTGGTGCGATTCGCCGCGCGACGCGAATTTTAACAAAACAATTTCTGAGAAAACTTCACGGGGCGGCGGCGTCGCGTCGCTAGACGAATCGCCCCAGTATGTAAGAGCCTTAACTGTCGTATCGAAATGAAACTTTGCATAAATATGTAGTTTGGATAACAATACTATAATTTGGAATCTTGGAGCTGATCTGATGATGGAGCCAGGAGGTGGATAGTAGAACGTTTCAGTGGCTACTAGTAAACCTCTCGAGTTTGAGCTCATATGATTCGTTTTAATGAGTCCAATAGATTGCACTTGGTGTCGAGGGTCTGATGATGGAGCCAGGACTTGGATAGTAAAACTCTATAGTGGCTGCTAGTAAACCAATGAAAGTAAGTTAGAGCGTTGTTGACAACGCAAAACCAAACTACACCTCACTAAATGTTTACGAAACCGGCCTCAAGTCACTGTTGATAGCGCTCTGTCTTAGTGTTTTATTTGGTCTGAGCGCGATTATCTTTTGACGCGGTAGGACGAATCTTAATGATTTAAATCTTTGCCGATGTCATCATTTTTATGACGAGTACGGTCACCATTTTTCTAGGAAACCGTAGCTTTAGGAAGCTTTCTTCCTCATCGTTTGGAACTTCAAATAAGTGATAACCGACACTGTGTGATTTTAGACCGTTTTTTGGCACGTAGAAAGCATTATGTATTGACAATGAACTTTCTCGACTTTTTTTAATAATGTGTGACCTGACTCATCATGTGTGAGCTCACTCTTCTCAGTATAGACACTTTTTCTTGTGACTGAGTACGGTGAGGGCAAATCTAACTATTTAAATCTTTGTAGGGCGGAGTTTGCTTTAGGTTGTCAACAACGCTCTCTTGGAAAACACCAAATTACTTTCATACTGGTTTATGGTAGCCACTGAAGAGTTCTACTATCCATCTTCTGGCTCCATCATCAGACACTCAACACCAAGTGCAATCTATTGGACTCAATAAAACGAATCATATGAGCCCAAACTCGAGCGGTTTACTAGTACCCACTTACAAATTCCAATATCCACCTCCTGGCACCATCATCTGACCCTCGACACTAGGTGCAATATATTAGACTCGTCAAAACGAATCTTATGAGCCCAAACTCGTACGGTTTTCTAGTAGCCACTTAAACATTCCACTATCCACCTCCTGACACCATCATCAGACCCTCGACACCAAGTGCAATATATTGGACTCATCAAAACAAATCATATGAGCCCAAACTCGAGGGGTTTACTAGTAGCCACTGAAGAGGTGTACTATCCAGCTCCTGGCTCTATCATCAGATCAGCCAAGATTCCAAATTATAGTATTGTTATCCAAACTAAATTATAAATGCAAAGTTTTATTTCGATACGACACTTAGAAGTTGATGAATTAGGTACGTTGAAAAATTCCGTTACATAGATGTGAATATGATTCTGATATCTATCTATCTCTTGGGGATAGTTTCAGTGAAAACAAATAGCATATATGTGGCATACTATGTTTGCCCTACCTCACCGTGCATGAATTATTTTAATCGACTCTGGGTTTTTTTGAAGCATCCTCCTTTGTCGTTTTCAATTCTGAATGTCAAAACGGGGTTATTCTGCCATTCAGCAAGCATTGTATCTGGGCTGACTACCCAAGGTGCGCCGAACACATCTGTTTTGATCACATGTGTAGGTGGGCACCTGGAAAATTTTAAATTAAAAAATAGTAAAATCCCACAATTAGGTCACAAGAACCCAATGTTACCCGCGTGAACGCGTGCGTAGAGATCGAGGGAACTACAACGGAATGTATGCGCACGATGCGTGGACTTCGCGCGGGAAGGACGTATGAGGCCTGGGTCCGCGCCGCCACCGCCGCCGGGGAGGGGCCGCCGTCACCCGCCGTGGCCTGCCAGACCAGCTCGCTGGGTAAGTTACATTAGGTTTTACATTAACGCCGGTAGCACACTTCCACTAGCGTTTAATGTTAAATGTATTTAAAACATCGTTTTGTTTCTGTCAATCGCATCGTTGAAGGGGAAAGAGACAGAATGGTGGTTTAGATACATTTAGCGTTAAATGCAAGTGCAAGTGGGCCTTACTCTTCATACATAATTATCATCAGAACAAAAAAGGGTGAACTTTTTTTGTACCTCATCCCCTGAGTATTTGTAATTGACTTGTATAAATGTATATTTACAAATAAAATAACTAAGAAGTCACGTAATCTCGCAATATTTTCGTGCATCGATTATTCTGCTTCAAGATTCTTTTCTAAGAACATAAGTAAATTATAGAAAAGTATATTTACCAACTTCTGATGTTTGACGTCATAACTTGCTTTGAATAATTTTTCCTTTCATATTTTATAGTCGCTTCCACTATTATTATGCTTCAGTAGCTTCGTTGCATTACCATTAGGTGTCCAGTCAAGGGCAAAAATATGTAGGAACCTAGACTTTTATAACAGAAATACCTACCTAGCGAAAAGCGACTTTTTCGTAGAATACCTATCGGTTTAAAAGGTTGAAAAGGACATGTGGATACAATTTACAAAAATAATGTGTGCGAAGATGCTGAATGCACAACACCACATAATTTCAGTTGTTGAATTTTATAGTGTAGTCAACAACTGCAAGTGTCCTACATGTTTTTAGCTATGACTGTAGATCCACAGTATACACAATTTAGACGGAATTTGTTAACGTAGGAAACTTTATATCATTTTTACTTGCAAATACAAAATCATTATCTTAATTTTTAGATTAGAATCTACCTACCTAAGAATAAGGCCATAAGAAGGCCTTTACAGTTACTAAAAGTTTCAAACCGCACCCAAAATTCCAGGTCAAAATTGACTAAACCAAGCGTATGATCACATCATGATACATCTAAAACTTGATGATGGGGCTACTTATCTGCTCATAACGTCCAGCCCCTGGCCGCATCTCGTCGTTCGGCGGCGTGTCGCTGGGCGCGGCGGGCGGCTCGCTGGCGCTGCGCTGCGCGGCCGGCGGCGCGCCCCCGCCCGCCAAGCGCTGGCTGCGCGCCGGCACGCCGCTACATCCCAGACCACCATTCCACCTTGATGGAGATGCGCTGCTTATACGAGGTGATTGTACCCTGGAAACATGTTGAAGAATGGTGTAATTGAAGCCTTGCACTTTGGTGGATATAGTATTGCCGATATTAAAGTATTTCGGTGCATTAGGAAAAACAGTCTGCTGTCGTTTTTCATTTTAAACATACCAGTTTCTTGTTTGTCTTTTATAATTTAGAGGTATGAGGAACAGGGTAATAAAGCTCACTCATCCTCTATAGAAAAGGGAGGATCTGCTGACTGCTGACCAGCTGGGTGGTCATGCCTGGCGGGCAACTGCCCAACGATTGATGTCGGGAAGTCGTATATACAGGGTGTTAGGGTAAACACCGTTATCCTTGCAACCAGTGGTTTGGTTTCATTTATAAAACGTAAAATCAATGGAAAATTACAACTTTTTAAAATTTTTTTTTTAAACTACATTTTTCCACAAAAGACGCAAGTTCGTTGCTCTATGCGCTAGGGCAACGAACTTCCGTCTCAACACTGACGGGGGTGCGGGACACGACCTGGCCGGCCGCGAGCGCGACCCCTCCCTCAGTTAGTCAGCTGTTTCGCTAGCGAGCACGGTGTCGGATAGAAACTTTTTAAAATCTTTTAATGAAAATAACGTTTTTTTTGTTGTTTTCGGTCATTTATGTTTATATTTAAGTCAGAACCCAAGATTCATACCCATGGTTTGAATGACAAGACTGTTTACCCTTACAGCCTGTATACCCGTCACACGTCAAACTCTGCTTGCACGATGCAGGATTTATGTGACGTCAGGTCTTTTATGCGTAATTCGTTACATAGAAATTCATAAAATTTTATTGAGCGCCCAAAACGCAGCGGTCTGAGCTCGCGCTTCGGGCACTTGTTATAACTCCCCAATAAGAGCGTACCGTATTCTACGCGCTGTTCAAAGATGACAAAAAACCGCAACTAGATCGACGCGTCATGAAATAACGTGAATTATGAAAAAACGAAATGCCCTAACAGGTTTAGAGCTATCCCACGCTGACAACTACACATGCGTGGCAGAAAATCCTCACGGATCAGATTCTGCAACATGGCGCGTTATAGTACTGCGACCGCCGGCACCACCAGGGCTTGCACTTCTCGAAGCAAGGTCGAGGGAACTAGAGCTTGAACTCAGGCCGGCGCCAAGGGCGCCTGGACATGCCATCCCTAAGACTTATAGTTTACATTGGAGACTGGCTTCACCAGAGGTACGTAGAAGCTGTACAATTTTTTTGTCCATTAGTTTGGAAACTCTTTTACGTCTCGCAATAGCGCTATAGAGTTTCCAAATAAAATAATAATAATAATAATGTTTAATATGATTCTACCGTAAATCCACCTTCCTTTACTTTTTAAAGCTCTTTCAATTTATACTTTTATCCGGAATCCTTTAGGGAACGTGCCATATCTATTCTTACATTTCAAGTCCATTTTAGGGTGAATGGCGATTACAATTAGCCTCTCCCGGACCTGTTACACTGTCTGGATTGCGCTGTGGTTCCGCATACCGCGCGTATGGTTCTGCCGGAGGGGCATCGGGTTCAGAATTAGCTGTAAGGACTTCTGGGGGTCCACCGACTGCCCCTCCAGATGCAAGGTGGATTAGAGCCAATGCTACCCATGCGATGTTCGATACTAGTGCATGGACTGATGGAGGATGTGGACCTGTGGCGTTGAAGCTGGAATGGGCAGGATCAGGAGTAGCAGGCGCCAGGGATGTGCCTGCAGGCGGAGAAGTTATACTGGGAGGTACGTTGTCCTTGTTTTACATAGTCTGGTTTATTGAGTTCAAGGTAAACACGTGTATACAAAATCAAAGAATAATTAGCATGTATCAAAACATGGCTGTTCGTTAAATTTGTTTTATTAGTTTCAATGTATACTCGTACTAAACGACCAACAAAAAAATGAACTTTTTATTTGCTGTCGTTAGTTTCATCATCAGATTTTTTTACTAGGATTAATAGTTTACCTCAGATAAAATAATCTAAGATAAGTTAAACTGTTAAAAAGTAAGGGGAAAACGATCACAGCCGTTTAAAAAACAATACGTCTGTCTGTCTGTAGGGTCACAATGATACATTTTCCAATCCCTAGGTCTTTCACCGGGCTCTCGCTACCGAGTAGCGGCGCGTGCGTCGAACGAGGCCGGCTGGACGCGCGAAGTGTTCGAGTTCGCGACGCGCGCGGCGGACGGGCGCGCGGCGCCGGAGGACGCGCCGTTCCCCGCCAGCGCCGGCGAGCTGGCGCTGCTGCTGGCGCTCTGTGCGGCGCTGGCGCTCGCTGCGCTCACTATACTAGCCATATTGCTGAGGAGGAAAAGGTGACACTGATTTTTATCCAAAACTAGCTTTCGCTGTGGCTTCACCCGCGTGGATGTCGTAAATTATCCCATGGGAACGTACCACCGGGATAAAAGTATCCTATGTCCTATACCAGATTCAGCCACTAAGATATGAAAGGTAACAGATAGACAGAGTAACTTTAACATTTTTATATTAGTATGGATTGAACCCGGCGGATGACCTTGATTTTAGCCAACCATCAAATAAGTACGAAAAAAAAACAAAGCTTAGTAGGTTCCTTACGCGGCAGTAATCATTTTCATGTGATAGAATTTATGAAAATGGAGATCTTAAATATCTCCATAAACAGTCCGTTTTCAGATACAAAAAATAACAATTGCCATGACGGGAAGAATATGGGACACTATGGCACTCACTTTTTAAAGCTGTTATAATTTTGACAATAATTTTGCTAGCTGAGCTGTTTAAAATATCTAACTCAAAGTCGACTAGATCGCTAGACAGACATCAAACGCGACTAAAAATAAATCACGATCAAAGTCAATTCATTAAGCTGAGTTCGAAAAAATATTATTAGTAAAAATAAAGGTAGATCGTTAACGTTCGCGATCTGTGCGTGACAAAGTGCTGACATAAGCGACGCTTCATCGACCCTTTTCAGTCCCTGCCTTAAGAGTCGACGTGTGACATGACGTTTGAACGTTCCTTTGACGCGCGTGATTCGTTCAACGTCAGGTTTTACGTGGAAATTATTGACGCGGCATTGGTTTGCCTGTTCACGTACGTTTGGTATGTCAGCGAGACATGAGGCAAAGTGATGAGACCAGTGCGAAAATATCGCTTTTATTCGACATTATTAAATTCGCACCTTTTCCCATGGGGTAGGCAGAAGGTACAGAATCGCGCCTGCTATGATTACAATCCTTACATACTCCTTTTGCTTCGTTTACGTTCATTGAATACATCTGGTCATACACGCACGCCGGTTGTAAGTACGTAGTGAATATATAGGGTGTGGCGTAAATAATGGATAACCCTGAAACTGTCGATTGGCCAGATTACCATTTACCCCACTTATTGGTGTTATCCGGGTTATCCATTCTTGACGCAACACCCTGTATAACGTTACAAGACACATAAACGTCTTTTTTCATCTTGCTAGTTTTTTTGACACGCACATAAAAAAATAAAAGGTTTTTAAAACAGAAACATCTTATAAACCTTGATAGGCTTGTCTGTCTGGTCCTCGTGAAGAAAACTTTTCATTATAATGTTTTGTAACTTTGTTGAATGCTGCCTATTACGAGTCAAGTTTATCAATAGACTTTTGATTATCATTGATCCGGGGACCAAATTTGTGTACGGTATTTATGGATGTCAGTCATTAAAAGTTTGTTATAACAACTATGCAAATATGGTTGTCATATTGCATTTAATATAACGTAACAAAAAAAAAGTACATTCCACATGGAAAGGAAAAAAAGAGTTTGCTACAAACCCAGGACTTAATGGCCCTCCTTGTCCAGGACTGAATGGCCCTCCTTGTTGAACACAAACTGCACAGTAATTATCAAAACTTAACAAAACAATGGCAGCACTGGTTTACAACCCATAAAATAATCCACAGTAGTTAGTAAGTCAACAGGCGCGGTTGTAAACGTGTTTTACGATCGACTTGTAATAAATTTGGCCTATACATTGTTTGAATATTCACTGGCTATATTCATAAACGTTTGAATTGGAACTAAACGTGACCTAGATACCGCTTGTTAAATGTCGCCCATATTTCGGAAATGCATCATTAATATCCATTTCGTTATTGAATATTCAAATCTAAAGTATGTGTTGTCTGCTAAAAATTAATATCTGGAATAAAGTGTTAGCAATACGCAAGTAGCTATCCATAATCTTAACTATACTAACTCATATATATTTTGTATTATATTATATTTATATTATATTTATATTATATTTATATTATATTTATATTATATTTATATTATATTTATATTATATTTATATTATATTTATATTATATTTATATTATATTTATATTATATTTACATTTACTAATATTACAAATGCGAAAGTGAGTTTGTTTGTTACGCTTTCACGCTAAAACGGCTGAACGGATTTGAATGAAATTTGGCACTGGGGTAGACCCTGACCTGGAGATGGAAATAGACTAGACTTTTTGTCGTGCATTGCAGACGACGACGTAGGCAATAGCTAGTTATTAATAAATTACCAAAAATACAGGGTGTTAGGGTGAACACCGTTATCCTTGCAACCAGTGGTTTGGTTTCATTAGAACGTAAAATCAATGGAAAATTACAACTTTTTTTTTCTTTTTTTTTAGCCCTACTTTTTACCACAAGAGACGCAAGTTCGTTGCCCTATGCGCTAGGGCAACGAACTTGCGTCTCAACACGGGCGGGGGGTGCGGGATGTGACCAGACCGGCCGCGAGCGCGACCTCTTCCTCAGTCAGTCAGCTGTTTCGCTAGAGAGCACGGTGTCGGATATAAACTTTTTAAAATATTTTAATGAAAATAACGTTTTTTTTTTTGTTGTGTTCGGTCATTTATTTTTATATTTAAGTCAACTACTACCCATGGTTTGAATGACAAGAGTGTTAACCCTTACAGCCTGTATAAATTGGGGACATATTTCTTAAATAAAAATAACCAGAATAATATATTTGTTATTTGCAAAAGCAATTACATCTTTTGTAGGCATGAATTTACAATTACAATTTAATTTGGCGTCGCATATTTATTAAAATCACTGGGGGCGGTGATTCGTCTGTACAATTTTTAATTTAAAATGCTAATATTGTATCGTCATAAAAATGTACGCCCATTTATTTGATATCGTAGGTAGCCCATAATGTCGTACATACTATTGCCCGCGATTTTGTTCGTATAAAAACATCGATTTGGTATGCCTACTCAGAGGTTGGGTATCGAAAAGCCTTTCTTAGTGACCGTAGACTCTATTAAGCGGAAAATTAGCTCCAATTTTCATCTATTTTCAGCGGTTTAAATTGTACGTTGTTTGTCAGTCCGTTACGGTGCTCTTTTAATTTAAATATTGTTTGGCAGTCCGTTACGGTGCTCTTTTAATCCTTACTAATACTATAAATGCGAAAGTAACTCTGTCTGTCTGTCTGTCTCGCTTTTACGCCAAAACTACTAAACCGATTTAAATGAAATTTGGTACACAGATAGTCTAGAGCTTGAGAAAGGACATAGGCTACTTTTTATCGACATACCACGCGAGCGAAGCCGCGAGCGGAAGCTAGTTTAAATATAAGTCTGTGCCCCCAACTTCGCTTGGACTGTCTATCAAGATTAAAACATAGCCGTTAGTCGACGCGACATTTTCTAGTTATAAGAACTTTAACAAACAGACAGGCAGAGAGAAAGACGAATTATCTTCTAATCCTAACTTAATATTATAAATGCGAAAGTAAGTTTGTTTGTTTATTTGTTTGTTATGCTTTCACGTTAAAAAGGCTGAACGGATTTAGATGAAATTTGGCACATTGGTAGACCCTGACCTGGAGAAGGACATACCTAGGCTTTTTATCCTGGATCGCAGACAATGTCACGGCCAACAGCTTGTACGAATATTATTTAAAGTAGGACATAGTATACTTTTTATCCCAATATTCCTACGGGAACGAGACTTACGCGGATGAAACCGCGGGGCACAACTAGTATAAAAATATCATTATAAAAATTTATTTATTTATTTATTAGGATCTCCAACAAAAGATGACACATAAGGTATTAAGAAGGTGCACTCCTACACTTGTAGTTATGGTAAACTAGCTGCGCCCCGCTGTTTCACCCGCGTAAGTCTCGATCCCGCGGTAATATCGGGATAAAAAGTATCCTATGTCCTATTCCAGGTCATGGTCTACCCCTGTGCCAAATTTCATCCAAATCCGTTCAGCCGTTTTAGCGCGACGCGTAACATACACACAAACTCACTTTCGCATTTATAATATTAGTTGAAGGATTTAATGATGTGGTTTCCTCTACCAGGACTGACGGCGTCGTAGCTCGAGTATCAACGAGCGCAGAGAAGCCCAGTTGCGGAACGTACAGGGCGCCACAACATCAAGCGACTAAACTACCACCGGACCCGCCAGGTATGTACGCGACATTTTATAACAGTATTTTTTAATCTCCTACACTAATTTGACATTTAAAGTGATTGTTTTTCGTTTTTTCAAATTGGAGTTTGACATTTGCACCTGTCAAATTAGTCTATGATATTAAAAACCAGACTTTAGTATTTTACTATTCATTTGACTAGGTACATAAGTACCTAGGTCCAAATGGATCAGTAACATAATTTCCTAACACTCGCAATCGGAAAAGCTTTCATTTTGCAAATTCATTTGTCAATTCATTTTTTCATAAAAAAAAATTTTTCGACTCCTAACTCATTCGGAAATTCATATACTAAATATGTATTTCCGACACATTGAACAACGAATATGTATGTATTTCACATAGATTTAAATCGTGTATTTTATCAAAATGTAAGTTTGAATTATGTCAATGTTTCACAAAAGCGACCTGATAAACGCAGTTACAACGTTTAGAATAACCATTCTAAACGTTGTAACTGCGTTTATCAGGTGATACATAAATTCTCAACCTTTACAAATACAAAGAAGTTTAGTCCGAGACATCACTAAACTTTTCCTAAAAAAAAACCTTTGTTTAGACAAAGGTGGGACTTATCTAATTTCCTAAAAATCTGTTTCGGAAATAGTAAGTAGTTTTATTTTATTTCGTATCATTGTTTACGTTACATGTGCGCTCCAGACAGGACCCTGATGTGAGAAATTTCCGAGACGGGACGATCTGAGGGTAAATTAAATGAAAATAAAATCGTCGCCCCGACATAGTCTGCGCACCTTCTGTTCTACGTTCAATATTTTTCCCTTACATTTTTACTTTAGGTACAATCGAACACGGTTTTTAGTTTAAAGGCAGCTTGCCTGCTGGCTTTAAAACATTTTTGTGAGCGTGCTGAGTAGTCAGTTCCTTTTACATCTCTCATTTAAAGGAGATGCGCCAAGGTAACCCGCGAAATTCAAATTTTCTTACGTTTTTTTCAATTTTCAAGTTAGTGTCTGTTTGTATGTTGGTTAAAATATGATTCGCGACCGAAGCAAATATGGCTTTTTAGAATTATAACCATTAGATACAGGAATACAAGTCCTTAAGTTAGATTAATCCTCAAATGTCGATTTCATGAAATAGTTATTCAGTAGGAATGTATAAACTCAGAGAGTTGTATGGATGATTTTTATGATTATGATTCATGAGTACATTCTATAAATTAATATTTGATACGATCGCGAATCACATTTAGATCAACATACAACCTTATACTGACCTGCAAATAGCAAAAAACGTAAGTAAATTAGAATTTCGATTACGTACACAATAAAAATGAATATTGGTAGTGTAGTGGAAAGATGAATATTGGTAGTGTAGTGGAAAGATGAATATTGGTAGTGTAGTGGAAAGATGAATATTTTTGCCTTTATATCGAGTTACATGTTCAGATGTATTTTTTTTTTACCATTTCTAGGTAATAAGAATCATAACAAAACTGTTTGCTATCTGTTTGATAAGTTCAACATAAGAGACACTCGTATTACATTTTTTAGAAGCTTTGAATAAAAGATCAAATAGCTCTTAAAAATACTCTTCATTATCAATTTTCTTTAAAACCGTTACAATAAAAGTTGCTAAGAATTTTTATGCGTCGAAAACCTTTTACAGGCTTTCAGGATACTTACTCTGGGGGATTTAATATTTAATACTCCGGTTCCAATTTCATAAAAGATCCCTTAAAGCTTAGAGAACAGCCTCTGATATCATATTGTTCAACACTATATAGCACAAAAATACACTAATTAGCTTGTGATAAAAAAGCCTTTCTAAAAGTATGAGATCAGCTATTAATTAAATATTAATAGTATGAATATAGAAAACTCGTTTTTGACTACCCAAAAAGTACGTAAGTACCCTCGTATTTGTTTACCCAAAACCTAAAAAGTAGATCACCGTCCGATTAAATTTTCCCAGTATCAAAAAATTAATTAATCCGGTAAATTCACCGAGGCCGCTCACGGACGAACAATCTGCTACGAGCTCGTAGCTGCGTAGCAAGTCGTAGCTATAAGCGTAGCAAGTCGTATTGTAGCGTATTTTCTATTTTGTTTTGTATAAAATAGGTATGTATAAAACTTCGTTCTGTTTCTGTCAATCGTTTGAAGATAACAGAGACAGAATGATGCTTTAAAAAAATCAGCTGCTCCCTACATTTTGACGAGCTATGCGAACATAATAATATATATGTAGGGAACAGCTGATATTTTTTTCGCGATTTCAATGTTGGTCCCATAGTGAAAGTTGTTCATAATAATGAGTACAATAACCCCTTAAGAGATTTCGTGTATGAAAAGACCACAACACACGCCCATTTTTATACAAAGCCAAGCTTAGCACAACTGTGTAGCTTCAGCTGCTGGGGACGTCACGGCGATCTCAACAGAGATTGGTGACTCACAGATGCACTCCCTATTCCTTTAGGTACTTTAAAAGAGTTAAGACATTCGTACATACCTGTTGATACAGATGTGTACGAGATAAGTCCGTACGCGACGTTCGCGGGAGGCGCGGGCGCTGTGTCGAGCGGCGCGCGCGCGTACACGCTGCAGCTGCGCGCGCTCGCGCGACACGACGACGACGCCGCGCCGCCGCTCAACCCCGCCTGCTGCGATGGTGAGACCTGACAACAATATAATTCCTGACATAAATATTGAATACCAAAAAAGAAATCTTTCGAAAACCTACTTTACTTTTCCTATAAACCATTAATCGAATGACATTTTAAGACTAGATGAAAAATAAGGACATGGATCCCACTTTGATCACTACCCGAAGGAGACTTAGACTATTTGAAGAGGCGTTACCCAGAAGATACTTATTCTCAGCAGTCGTTGAAGACAATAATGAAACTATGTTACGAAATCATCAATTGACTGATGATTTAATTTTGAATCACAGAATGTTAAATGTCCGTATAATCACACGATGTATATTAAACTCATTATTTTTGATCCTTTGTGCAGAAGAAACGTGTGTGGACGCATGCGACGCTCAACGGCGACGGAGACGCCGACGACATTATTGCCCAGACCACGGTGGGGAAACTACTTAATTAGATACACGATTCTGAATGAAAATAACTTGAATATTTAATCAATTCCTTCATTAACTAAACATGATTTTATATGCCACAATACATAAGTACAGTCAGTAACGAAAGTCACATAGCACATTAGTTTAAAACAAAACAAACTCATTAATGCCGAGAAGCAGTTTGTCGATTATTTTTGTATCAATTACAATTGTATGTAAAAGAATGCAACTGAATAATAAAAAATAAAATAAAAAATAAAAAAAATCATTTTATGTAAAAGTAATATTGTTCATTTTCTTGTTTGCTGATCGTATTTTCTCTAAATTTAAACGAATGGTGCGATAATTGTGATTTACAATCAACGAATAATGTATTTTCTTTGTTTACAGGTTGCTCACAAGATTCAGGAAGTTGAGAAACGAAACTGCCAAATTGTTTAGTGAAAATATCTAGTCAGTGTAATAATAATATAGTCTAATTCGGTTATACATATTAATATGTATACAAAAATTTATACAATAATATTGTCTATTTATATTACGATGTTTTTCTTTACTCTACCTATTTTCCCGAAATTTTCAATAAAAAGAATAATGTGACACATTAAATGTTAGTACTTATTTTCCTTTAAATATTATATGCAAGTTTTTCTTAAGAAAACCTATTTCGACAAAGAGTCTTTGAATTGATTCATAGTATGTCTGTTCCTTTTAGGGTAATGGAAAAGCTTAGCCAGAGTTATCAAAAGTAAATGTCAAACTTTTGAAACTGAATACTCAAGTTACAATTATATTTTTAACAGAAACTCCTATGACAAAAACTCTGATTTACTCGAGTCACAGATTTTCAAATGACTAATTTTTACCTTGTAGTCAAGTAATGCCCATTTTTACCAACAAAACGCAACAAAAGTGTAAACTTCTAGGTGTCGCATAGTGTTAGTGTAAACGCCCATTACTCTATTAATAAATTGCTAAGCTCCTAGCTAAGTTCTGGGCTGACTTATATTTCGATCGACACGTTAGCTAGGATGAAAAAATATTTCACTTTTCTTTATAGCTCTTGGTAACAACAGTAAAAGGCTGGCTTGGCTGATAATAAATATAAATAATATTACCAGGAAAAGACTCCCAAAAATGTCCTCTTTGCAAAAGATAGCAATCTTAAAGTCCAACAGGTTATGACTGTACCCTTGTAAAGGGCTCATTGTAAAAAAAGGAACAAATTGGGATCGTATCCCTGCTAGTAGCCTTGCACTATTTATTACAGAATCCTTGATAAAGGCTATGAGACCTGACCCAACTTTATATTATTTGAGTAAAATAAAAAGAATTTCAAGATATCTATTATTTAAAAAATAATGCGAAATTAGGGTTTAATATACACCCGTACCCAACCCTTCGAGGCGTGCAGGCGTGATGTTCATCAATACAGCCGAAAGACGTCCACTCTGCTGGACATAGGCGTTATGTCATAGTACTACATCCCATAGACATGCACCTCACCATAAATAGATAGTTAGGCACCACGGGGCGGCACCATTTTTGGGCGGTATCTACATCGCCACATGCGAACTATACATCAAAGATCTGACGTCACACAAAAATCCTGATCCAATGGACATAAGAACCCGACATCAATCGTTGGGCTGTTGCCCGCCAGACACATCACCCGTCTGGTTGGAGGATCCTCCCTTTTCTATAGAGGATGAGAGAACTTTACACCCTGTTCCTCATACCCCTAAACATTTATAGAAGTAAATACTCAAAACTCTAAACTATGTATGTATATCCGTTGCATATTTTAAATGATAACTGGTATATATAGGCAACAAAAGAGTAACTAGGGCGATATATAAGAAGTACTGAAAGACTTCAGATCCGCCTACCTTTTAAAAATCCGTACCGTGTGGATGTTTTATGGTAAGGCTAAACGTATCACGGAGGTCAGGGCTACCACAACTTACTTGAAGAAAATCGTTCTTAATGATGATATTAAATATTAAGTAGATAGGTATATAACCGTTACATGTTTTAAATTACTTCCACAACGTCTAGGTACTAGAAGCAACAAAAAAGCAGAATAACGGCTATACTCGACAAGTACCTACTAACTTTAGATCCTCCGCTTACCTCTTACAACTCTGTCGTGTGTAGGTAGGAGCGACCAGTGCCTGAGGAAATCGTTCTAAATGATGAGACTATTTCGTTCATGTACGTGGATTACGGACGCATTCGGTCAGTTTAACCTGGCGGAAGTTCGTCCTCACAGTATTCAAGTAAATCAAGGAACGTAGAATGAATGTATGATGTAATAAAATTCGAATGGATGTGGTTGCTGCTATGAATTATCTTAAAAACCTCAGTTTGTAAATAAATTTAAAATGTTTATTGCAGTTGTCACCTCTATCATTTTTATGATTTATTTATTTATTACAGCATGGAAAACTTACAGCTAAAAACAACAAAAAAAAAAGGAAACATTAGTCGACAGACAGCCAATTACAAGTCTTCGCGTTTAGATTTAGGTCCTAAAAAATGATTTCCTAACTTATTAAAAAAATATGGCTGTCACATGTTAGGTCTCACAAAATACTCTTTCCGTTACAGGCCACAGCATATATAAACGGAATAAAACCATTAAATATTTTTATGAATATAAAATAAAAAAAACTTAATGGCATCTTACAATGTTTTTACAGATTACGGACAGCAATTTTGTATGTCAGGTCTTAAATAATTCCACCTCTTCGAATATTTTATTGGGTCTACCATAATACTAATTCATCTTTCGCTGTCAGCTGAATGTCGCGGATCATACACCATCCGATTTGCATAAAAGATAACAACAAAAGCAAGCACTGAATTTCGGAGTAACCTATACTTTAAAGAAAAAACCTAATTGGTGTAGCGTCGGTAACGTACGTAAGGTAATAGCCGAAAATAGAACGAAAAAAATACAGAAAAAGAGAAGTTTGTGGTAATATAAACTAAAAAAAATATATGATAATGAGATAATTAACGACAAAACTACAAACTCCAATTCATCAAACATTAACAGCAAGGTCGATATTACCATCAATATATTACACAATTATACCTATCTAAACAGCAATTAATCTGGGATCATAGTCAGTGTTCGTCTCAACCGATGGGATCAATTAGTAAGTAATCCGCTTACAAGCATTAACTGTGAGGTTGATCCATACAGGGTAACTCACAGCTCACAGCGATGCTGTTACTATTAAAGACGAAGTCATTTAAACGAAGTATCATAAATCCGGGTATATTGTGCCGGGCAATTAAAGGCTAGGTTGTGAAATTAGAAGCTTAGCGACTTTCCAAGTCGTTACTTTTCTATCGGCAAGTAAGAACGATCGACGACCGCATCATTACTGAGATGGTAGTAGTACGCAAACTTATACGAAATCATCATCATCATCTGCCTAGCCTTTTCCCAACTATGTTGGGGTCGGCTTCCAGTCTAACCGGATGCAGCTGAATACCAGTATTTTACATGGAGCGACTGCCTATCTGACCTCCACAACCCAGTAATTGGGTAATACGATACCCCTTGGTTAGACTAGTTGTCAGACTTTCGTGCTTCTGACGACTCGTAACGACTGTCAAAGATCCACAAATGACAGCCGGGACCAACGGCTTCACGTGCTTTCCGAGGCACGGCAAACTTATACGAAATATACTATGTAAAAGCTATTCCGCAGAGCGCGGGAATTACACTAGGCATGTCAAACTACAAGCGAACAGAAACCAATACTAAACAGTTAATTAACCCGGCTGTTTATAATAATATGGTACATCGGGCTTTTGGACCGTCACGAACGTATGAGTAATAGAAACGATGCTCTAAAAAACCAAACTTTTCTAAAACCTGATGTATTTAAGTAACATATGAACAACGAGGAACTGTTCTACAAATTGCAAAGTGCAACTTGTGAAAGCCTCACGGCTAAACTCATCCGCGCTAAGTCAATATCCCAGCACATAAGCAGAACTAATTCACACAGAAGTTACTCTGTGAATTATTTCACCGCAGCGCAATCTACAATCCGCAGAAGGGTTCCGACAGTGGCAATTAAGAGAGGCGGCCACTCGCAACATATGGCGGCCACACAAAAATGTAAGTAAATTGCCCACACTTGCCGACACTCGCACGCACTGTGAGAATATTTGCCAGGGAAAATGCCCGACAAAGTTTTATTGTAGGTATTGAGTATAGTTCGTGCGTGTTTCGTTAGTTTTGCTAAGATTATTTACCTATAGATTGCGATGTAGCATGCAGTTTTTATGATTTTCACGATACCTCATGAAAAAAAGAAAATACGTTTATTGGCGGTAAGATTTGACGCAAAGAAGAAACACATGTTGTAAACAAAAAATAAAAAGTTCAATAAAAAAAAACGAACCAATGAAAAGTAATTAGATTATTACGATTTTAATGTTAATAAATGACTTATTGAAAATGAAAATTGCACTGTAGGTACTGATTTTTGAAGTGAATGCGTCTTTAATTTTGCTTCCATATTGGGGCGCAATTAAAAAAACGGATGATATCAAAATCGGGGGATAGTTTGATGCTGCCTATACCTAACTATCTATAGTCTACATCCAAAATTTAATTACACCACTGGATAGCTAAACGATCAAAGACATCGTCTCGACAAAAATATTACTCGTAACGTACACGAATTCACGTAAAACACACGGCCATGTCTCTCTATCCTAACAACATCCCAATAAATCAGTGCAATTTTTTGCGACCTAACGTGATTTTTGTGTCTACGGTGAGGCTACTATCATATCTCGATTGTACAAACTTTAATTTAAAATTGAAGCAAACAAACAAAAACTATTAACCTACAAATAAAAGCTACGCAAAGTTGATGTAGTTCCAAAACGGTTCAGTACATTACCGTATATAACACGTTTGTATGCTAATTTTATTCCCGAAATCCGGTCTGATGGAAAACGGTCCCTCCAAGTAGGTATTATCAGACCGGGCAGACCCAGGCGAAGTTTTGGGTCGATTTGATAACACATCCCAAATAAGGCACCCACTGAGTCCATTACCTTATCATATAAACTGAATAAGTATTTACTTAAATGTCATAATACCTAATATTTCGTTAAATCTCTTGAATATAATTCTCTCTACATGAATTCGTATGAGGTTTGAAGGATTACGATTTCAGTAATGGAAAGTCATCAAATTGAGTGAAGGATAAAATATAAGTAATTGAGGCCATTTGTATTACTGTTCGGACACAAAGCTGGATTATATACCCTCTCGCAATTCAAATCTTTTCATTAAATTGCCGTTACCGGGATCCTCTTTTAATTATCCAAACATGCGTAAACATAAATGTAGCCACCTAAAGAATTTGTTATTTTGGCGTACATTTTGCGGTAGTTAGTAAAGCGATACGGTTGGCTTTGTAAAGGTATATAATAGTAGATTATCCCGTCTTGAGGGCTATTAATCACAGGTTTGGAAACTTACACCGATCTCGGGGGCTTCGTGAGATTTGGATAAAATGGTGGGAACAGTGGTTCACTTGCTTAGCTTCACGCTTATGTACCTTTATGGAATTATCAGAACTGGGGGCGTAAAACAGCCACTTTAGCAGAATCATAATAGGAAAATATTATGAATCATCGTAAAATGTCACATATTGATAATTCATATTATGATCTGCGTGCGATTCATATTACGAAATAATTCATCTGTTTGACAGTTTTCTATGGAGATTCGTAAAATGTTCCACAAATTATGAATTGCTAATGTAAGCTGGAAATTCAGGAAATGAATAGATTTTAGAGGAATTGCTAATGTGGCCGTTTTAGGCCCCCTGATTTCATTGTTCGGTATCTACCTACCCAAGATATGGTAGAAAATAATGTTAATATTCTGATGTCTTTAATCTATGATCCTATTAAATCAGCTTATTCTGTAATTCTATGAATAGGCGAATAGGTACCTAAGTATTTACTAGGTACTTATACGACGATACACACTAGTCTAAAGGATCAAACGCAATGGAATAAAATTCTGCTACGTAATATTATTATCTGGACAAATATAAATCACTGGCTGATGCATGCGGCTTCACCGGCATGGATGTCGGTTATTATAAGAATCACTCTATCCATTGGTGAAAACAGCATGAAAATTGATGCAGTAGTTTTTAAGTTTATCGCGAACAGACAGACAGACAGATGCGGCGGAGGACTTTGTTTTATATAATGTAAGGATGCCGCGGTGCGGTTTAAAACAAGATGGTAGTGACCAAAATTGAAAAGAGTATGCTTAGATGATTTGGTCATGTTGAGAGGACGAATGATAAACGACTAAAAAAGCAATTGGGAGTGCAATAGTCAAAAAAAAAAAAAAAGGTAGGGGCGCCCTAGAAGGACATTTATTATATACCTTACTAGCTGGCCCCGCTGTTTCACCCGCGTAGGTCTCGATCCCGTGGGAATATAGGGATAAAACGTATCCTATATCCTATTCCAGGTCTTGGTCTATCCGTGTACCCATCCTCTCCTCTCTAGAGTAGGGAACGTCGCGGCGCCAGCGTCGCACGGTTCGCGTATTGTATTTTTATACTCGTGATACCTTCGAAATTAAATGTCTGATTCTAATGAATTAAAAAATATTTTACTGCTAAATAAATACCTTTGATGTAAAAACTATTTATTTGAATAAGAATTAATATTATGTTGATAAAACTCCTTCGCAAATAATGCATTAATTTAGAACAAATATTACCATAAAAAAGGTTATAGTGAGTCAATCTTAAAAGATAGATATATGCTGTCGCGGACTTTTTTTTAGAACCTTTAAAGAGGAACAATTCCATCATACATGATATTTACGTAACATAAACCGTTTACGCAGCGCACGCAACGAAAGCTCTCAAAAAGGAATATTTTTTCCCGTTTTTGCAACATATTTCATTTATGCTCCGCTTCTATTAGTCGTAGCGTGATGTTATATAGCCTATAGCCTTCCTCGATAAATGGACTATCCAACACAAAAATATTTTTTCAATTCAATAACCGAGATTAGTGCGTTCAAACAAACAAACAAACTCTTCAGCTTTATAATATTAGTATAGAGTATAGATTAGTGGTGTTCTTCAAAAAAGTTAGGTACGTAGTACTCGCAACAGACGTGCGTCTTTAACGAAGCAAAAGGAGTATGTAAGAATCGTAGCAGGTGGTGTTCTGTTGTGTCTGCCTTTCCCCATTGGAAGTGGGCGTGAGTTTATGTATAATTGTATATAAATATTTGTGTTTGGAACAAAATCATATACCTATAAATCATAAAATCGGGTAGCATACTCTAAAATAGTTACCAAAAATGAATGCTTATGGCATCAACTGGAATGGACAGCCTTTCGACACAGATCCTATAGATTTGTTGTGTGCGTGATCTACCTACGATACAGGAAACAGAGATACAGAATTAAATGCTAGGCTAACCACGGCCTAACCATTTAACAACAAGTAGTGATAGCCTAGTGATGTGACCGTCAGACTTCAGACATCAGACATAGGTCTCGAGTTCGAACCCAAGACACGCACCTCTGACTTTTCGGTTTCATGTGCATATTTTATATTATCACTTGCTTCTTGGTGAAGGAAAACATCGTGAGGAAACCGATTTGTCTGACAGATATTTCTCGACGGCATGCGAAGCGAAGTCATAGGCCCATGGGCGGCTTTAAAACTCTAACACCACGAAAAGAAGAAGAAGAAATTAACAACTCACAATTTTACAAAGTAAAATCTATGTTAAATCTTACGAAATTCTGCTTCAATAAATAAACATTACCTAGTTAAAACAAGGTCTTAGAGAAACAATTAAGAATTTAGGTCGGGATTATAACAAGTCTGAAATAATGAAGACATCCGGCGCAATCAATCTTTGTCTTGTAACAAAATTAAAAGGGACGAAGACTGCAAGATGTAATTAAACTATTTTCTGTATTGCGGGAACTTGTTATAAGCAAAATAACATTAATTTAATTAGAAACTACTGCGACCCGCTCCCGCTTCGCACGGTTTGTACGACTTGACAAAACATCGAGATTTTTTAGTTATATGTTACTTTAATATTAACGTAGGTATTATTCATTATCCCTTCCCCTGATGTTTGACGTGCTGCAGAAATAGGCCGAAAAGCAGTCAATTTTCTAGACTTTTTTGACTGCCGTCAGTTGAAGGGTTATTCATAAACCTTCCGGAATAAATTCTCTTAACGATGGTGAAAACCTCATAAAAGCCTGTTGCGTGGTTTAGAAGATCAACTGGGATAACAGACAAACACGAAAAGCGACTTTAATTTATAATATTTATAGATAATTTGGTGTGACCTTGTGAGTGTAATAAACATGGTTGCGAGATACCGAGATTTATAGAGGTTTGGAAAGCATTTTTTTAGGGCTCTTAGATACTGGCGCGACTTTTAACAAAACAATTTCTGAGAAAACTTCACGGCGAACAATGCGGCGGCGGCGCCGCGTCCCGCAACAAGTCACGGCAGTATGTAAGAGCCTTTATTTATTACAACAAGAAAATAATCAATGATCCTATTTCATAAAGTAGATAAGTAATTAACCTTTATTTATAAGTTTTGTCGAACTGGCTCAACTATTCGCATTGAGATTATATTCACTTTATATTCATAGAAAAACGTATTTTCATAAAGTTTGAACAGTTTCCAAGTCCGTATTCGAATATATTTTATTTGCACAGAAAAATGTGGAAGATTTTGAAATTTTATGAAAATTATATTTCTTTAAACTACTTTCATGAAATGCTGGTTGTGTAGTGGTCGGCATTTGGTCGGCTTTGCTTTCATATTTTTAATACGCGTGTTGCGGTGCAAAGCTTCATTCAAAGTTTACAAAATTCGTTTTTCGTGGAACCTTTTTAGTTAGGTTGTGTAAATCTGTTTGACAGGATCTCTATAGTTAGAGGAATTGTTGAACGTCCACCCACGCGTAAGTACAGGGCGCTTCCCACGCATGAAGCTGTAACTTTATTGTGGTGATTTCTGTTTTATTACTTTCTGATTATATTAATAAATGGGGAACTTAAATATAGAACTTTTATTTATAGTAACCGGAAAAGAATTCTTGAATCCACCCCAGTAATTTCTTGTTTCCGAAAACATAGAAGTGTTCGAAAGGGTTTTATACGGGTTCATCTTCTTCAGTTTTAATATAATTCTTATATTATAAGTACTTACTCGTTAACTTGAATTTGAACGTTATAATTTAATATGGATGCTTATAATATCTAAATAAAATAAAACTTCTTTATTGTCGCAAGTTAATACATTCATCTTAACTTAGAATAATCTGACTTATGCATCGCATTAATGTATTGCACAAAGGTACTGCTACTGATTGCCAAACTAAGCTTGAGCTTGTATTTTGGGAAACAGTGTTCAGCCGCAGGAAGTATCACTTAAGCCCAAAACACACACAGAGCGGGTGCGGGGCGGGAGCAGGTCGGGCGCGGGAGTACGGCGGGTATAATAATTTGTAATTCAAGGAATTATATGGATGTCAACACACAGAACGCGGGCGCGGGTCGGGCGCGGAGCGGGACCCGCGCGGGAGCCGCGCCCGCCACCCGCCGACACAACAGCGCGGGGCGGGAGCGGGTCGGGCGCGGGAGTACGGTGGGTGTCATAAATTGTAATTCAAGGAATTATATGGATGTCAACACACAGAACGCGGGCGCGGGTCGGGCGCGGAGCGGGAGCCGCGCCCGCTGACACAACAGCGCGGGACGGGAGCGGGTCGGGAGTGGTTGTGCTATTCTGTAAAAATATCTCCGTGAAAACTAAGTGTAGTAAAATATCAAAGTGAGCTTGGAGTGAACTGTCACTGCCTTAGCATCAGTAGGTATCGATGACAATGACTCACTCCACTCTCACTTCACCTAAGTTTTCACGGTAAGATGGTTACAGAATAGCAATGTGGGTGTAGCGGCGTTACATTCGTTGCAATACACGTATCGATGATATTCTCCATATTGATGTTTTTTTTTATTAATGTCAAGAACCTACAACTTTTTCCATTTTTGCGTACTTCTCTTTAAAATAAGTAAAAAATAATAATTCATCCGTGTCAGAATCACCCAACATTTTCACACTGCAACCGTTGCCGCCTGTCAAAGTACAACCGCGCCCGACCCGCTGCCGGCCCGCGCCCGACCCGCTGCCGCCCCGCGCCCGCGCTCTGTGTGAACACGATGAACCGCGCGACTCACGCGATGAAAACGACCCGACCCGCTCCCGCCCGCACCCGCTTTGTGTTTTGGGCTTTATAGTCCAGGAAAATAAGTCAAATTTGGGCAAGTATCTCGGAATGAGAGGTAGTCAGCTAGAAACTTGTATAAACCTTTATTTTGACACCTTTAAACTTGTCTCAAAACCTGCTTATCGTAGGGTGTCCGCGTCAACAGAAATTCCAAGGTCAAAGGTCAAAAAACTATTTTTTACATATTTATTGCAAATATCTCGTTTCCTATGGGTTTTACGCTATTTGTATGTTTATAAATATTGTTGAAGATTAAATTCTCAACAACTTTTGTCTAAACATTTTTTTTATATTTTGAACCATTGTATCATTCGAGGTTACACTGGCCGCAAGCTAAAGAGCACTGCAACCCTGCTTTCCTGCATCACATCGCGAACCACAACCATTCTTGCAGTTGCAGAATATTGTGTTAAGCAATTCCTCCGGAGCTGGTGGATTCATTGTCATAACAGGTTCCAGGAATTCAACAACTTTTGTCTAAACATTTTTTTATATCTTGAACCATTTTCGAGATAGAGTATCTATTCATTTATCAACACTTACACCTACTCGTGTAATTATAAAGTTATTATGGGAAATACTTTAATTATATTTTAATTCTAATCTTATTTATACTAATTACTTCCTAACTAAATAAAAAGAAAAGAATTACATTTTTAGGTAACGTTTTTATTGAAAAATATCATTTCATACATTGTGAACGTTAAAATTTTTAAAATATAATAATAATCAGAACTACAAGTTCTAATTTCAATTTTCTTCTTCTTCATCATCGTCTTCCAGTCTCTGTAAAATTTCAAATTCCTCTGTGTTCTCGACTTCAACAACATGTGTCTCCAGTTCTTCCAGGATTTTGGGTCAAAAGTACCGTCTTCATTGATATCACTCTGATATGATGAAGCATTAAAACAAGCTTGCCCATTACACTGGCCGCAAGCTAAAAAGAACTGCTACCCTGCTTTCCTGCATCCACATCGCGAACCACAACCATTCTTGCAGTTGCAGAATATTGTGGTAAGCAATTCCTCCGGAGCTGGTGTTTTCATTGTCATAACAGGTTCCAGGAATTCATTATGCATTATCCAACCCCAATTTTGGAGTTCTAAATCATGACCTGACCATGTCTGAACTTGATAATAAACAGGGTTGAAATGTTGGTGAGCTGCTGCACTCATTGGTGGAAGATTTGATAACTGCACAGGTTTATTCAGTTTTGTTTACTTGATGAACTGTGCATAGCGAAGACGATCGATACAGTCCTCAGATTTTGGAGCATTATAGATTGCCAACAAGGTTCGCACTCCATTCTCAAATAATGATTGAACCGGTCGGGTTTCTTTTTCAAATGCTGCAGCAATCTAATTCGGAGATTCTCGAGTGATTAAAAAAAAGTTTTTTTTTCCTTTTCCAAAGAGCGCAGAAGTCATGTCACAGCCACTTATTGCGTGAAGAAACCTCGAATGAATGAAATGAAATGAAATGAAATGAAATTGTTTATTCTGTAAATAGGATATCGCAATCACTTTTACACGTCATATTAATAAAAAATAAAATAAGCTAGATGAGGTCGGCGTTTCCTATCTGACTACTCTGAGAAGAAAGGCCGAAACAAAAGAAGAGGTCGCAGTCTCTTTTAAGGTCCAGACATAATCTTGGTCAAGCCATATGAGGACCATGTAGATTAATGTCTGAAATGGTCTTTTGAGGAAAGAACCACACAGATTTGAGTGGACCTGTCCAGTCAGTGCAAGCATTTGTCAGTAACCGAGGAGCTCAACTCAGAGCTGAAGGAGCTCAACGACTCGACGAACAATACCAAAAAAAGGACATTTGGGTAGGCCGCAGAAAGTACTCAAAACTGCCAGACCATCATTAAAACAGGGAAAGAGGAGCAAAAAATAAAAATGGTCCACATAGTCCTCACATTCACAATAATCAAAACAAAATAATACTTTACAAAGTAATAATGTCATGTTGTATAAAGAATAATCAACAATGTCAATTTGTAGGTATATAAAACTGGTATAATTTAATGATTTTAGATACTAATTAAAAATTAAAATGTCAAGTTCTAGGGTTTTTTCAAGGCTTAGCAGAGCGAGCAGCTCAATCCCATGCATTTCTGTCTTCTAAATAATCCGAAATTTTATAGTACCCTTTTTTACATAGTTTGGTTTTAATACTGCTTTTAAATCGTTTAATGGTTAAGTTTCTAATATCAATGGGAAGTTTGTTGTAAAAGCGTATACATTGACCCATGAACGAGTTGCCTACTCTGTGGAGACGAGTGCGATGTACAGCAAGATTGTGTTTATTCCTAGTATTTATACTATGAATATCGGACATTTTCTTAAAATTTGATATATCCTTGTGTACAGTCACGGACTTTAATTGATGAGCCACCTTCAAACTTTTCAATTTTGCAGTTTCATACATTCACGAGATTACACGATTAAACACGAACTCAAATCGCAAGCTCGTAAACAAGATGACAAATAAATTACTTTTAATCGGAAATATCCATAGAGGTTGACTAATAAGTTCTCAATTATAAAAATAAATAAAATGTTGCATTAAGTTTATCCAATCTATTTGATACCGACCTCCTTTGAATCATAGCTCATTAACTCGATAATTATGAAAACATAACTGAAGACAGTGACAGTTAAAATATCAAGATGACAAATAAATTACTTTTAATTGGACATAGTCTTATCCATAGAGGTTGACTAATAAGTTCTTAATAATAAAAATAAATACAATGTTGCATTAAGTTTATCCAATCTATTTGATACTGACCTCATTTGAATCATAGCTCATTAACTCAATAATTCTGAAAACTTAACTGAAGACAGTGACAGTTGAAATATCGATGTCAGAGAATTTCTCCGTACACTAACGTTACTATCGCAACAGTAACCTAGCAATAATTGTTTATCGTTGCTAGGTTACTGTTGCTAGACCTGCAATTGGTTGACTTTGAGTAGTCACTCTGCTGTCAAGTTTGTAGTTCTGGGTCTCAGGTTAGCCAACCGGTAAAGATATGAAATATAATTTTTTTCTTCTAATACGAAGACATATGACTTTGCATGTCGGGAACCGAATAAACCCGATTTGTATTACACGACTAAAATACGAACAGTGCCAGGTGGCTCGTCAATTAATGTCCGTGACTGTACATACAACAGGTTTTCAAATATATATTGTGAGGCTACAGTCAGAATATCTATTTCTTTGAATTTTTCTCTAAGGAAATCTCTTGGACCTAGGTTGTAAATGGCTCGAACAGCCCTTTTTTGTAAAACAAAGATATTATTGATGTCCGCACAGGTTCCCCAGAGAAGAATCCCATAGGACATAAGACTATGAAAATAGCTAAAATAAACAATTCTGGCTGTATCTACGTCGGTTATCTGTCTAATTTTTTTAACAGCATAGGCGGCCGAACTAAGCCTTCCTGACAATTTTTCTATGTGTGGGCCCCATTGTAATTTGCCGTCAATAGTTATTCCAAGAAAAACCGTTGACTCAACAGGGTCCAACTCTATTCCATTGACTTGAACATTGGTAGTTAGCTGCCTGACATTTGGCGTTGAAAATTTAATCAGTTTAGTCTTTTTCTCATTCAGGAGTAGATTATTTACATTAAACCAATGCACAACTTTAGAGCACAACAATAATGCATGATGAATTCCTGAAACCTGTTATGACAATGAATCCACCAGCTCCGGAGGAATTGCTTAACATAATATTCTGCAACTGCAAGAATGGTTGTGGTTCGCGATGTGATGCAGGAAAGCAGGGTTGCAGTGCTCTTTAGCTTTCGGCCAGCTCGAATGATACTATGGTTCAAAATATAAAAAAAATGTTTAGACAAAAGTTGTTGAGAATTTAATCTTCAACAATATTTATAAACATACAAATAGCATAAAACCCATAGGAAACGAGATATTTGCAATAAATGTGTAAAAAAATCATTTTTTGACCTTTGACCTTGGAATATCTGTAGACGCGGACACCCTACGAGTAGGTTTTGAGACAAGTTTTAGGGTGTCAAAATAAAGGTTTATACAAGTTTATAGCTGACAATCTCTCATTCCGAGGTGAAACCCCAATTTTCCTGGACTTTTAATAAAATACGAGTACATTGGTTTGAATGTCGCTGCAGAAGACTTACAATGTTCTTACGATAACTTTTGGGTAATTCTTATTTTTATTATTATTCTTTAATCTATAATCTAGTCTTATTTTTATTTAAGTGTGCTAGATGTGTGTGTTCGGTGTGTGTGCGGGTGTGTGTGTTCACTGTGTGTGAGGGTGTGTGTGTGTAATGTGAGTGTGTGTGGGAGTTTGTTTAGAAGCATTGTATGATATATGTTACGCAATGTTTGACAGAAGGTCTTCCGTCTTCTGATAGTCCAATAGTTGAAGCCATTTTGAAACTATACCTTTAAGTTCGTGTCTGCTAAGAGAAGTAATGTTGAGATGTTTGTTTATGTTGATGTTTACAACTTATGACCTTGTACTGCCTCCTTGCGAAAGCGGTCTTGCATGGAACATTAGGGCACACAGGCATGTTGCTGCGTCTATTGGGGTTGGGTAATGGTGCGCTTTGATATTTCTTGAGAATAGTTCTGAGCACAAAGAGTTGGCGAACTGTTAGGACCTTGCATTCCGAATACAGCTGAGATGTTGGATATCTGTAGGACTTTCTTGACATAACTTTCAGCACCGCTCTTTGTGCTCTTTCCAAGCTTAGCAGATGAGTCTTTGCGGCCCCTCCCCATACAGTGATGCAGTATTGTACTATGGATTGACATAGGGCCAAGTATACAAGTCTGAGTTGTTCCATTGTTGCTCTGTCCCTAAGTGTTTTAAATACATGAATGAGTCGTCTTACTCTGGAATTAACTGTACGGATGTGTTTATCCCACCTCAAGCCACTATCCATGTGTACTCCTAAATATTTCACACATTCTGCGCGGGTGATTTCTTGGCAGTTGCAGTTGACCTGTGAGATGCAAGTGTGTGCTTTTATGGAAAATCCTCTCGGTGGGGTCTTGGTTTTGTTGATGGAGAAGGGAACATATTGCGTTTTGGTCAGGTTTTAGGTTAGAAGGTTGTGAGCCTTTTTTGTGAAACTTTTCACATTGGATAGGGCGAATTCTGCTCTTTCTTTAACTATGTTCCAGTTTGGGCCCCAGACAAATATGGCAGTATCATCTGCATACGTGAAAAAATGAGTGTAAGGGAGCGACATTGTGCAGAGGTCATTGATGTAAAGGAGGAAGAGGATGGGACCCAAGACACTTCCTTGCGGAACGCCGCAGGAGACGGACTCCTTATCACTCGTGTGATCCCCAATTACAACACGTTGCTTTCTATTTGTGAGATAGTCTTTAAAGATTTCGTAGCTTATGCCATGCACCCCCAAGGTCTCGAGCTTGGATAGAAGTATGGGGACAGAGACTGTTTCAAACGCTTTAGATAGTCATAATAATCTAAACAACTTAAATTTAAATATGGGAAACAATCTGATATAACAAATTCAAAAGTTATTGTTCATTTTCATGAGTACTTTAGCTTGATTATTATCACAGCTAGCACTTAATTGATTAAATTGCTAGCTATCTACCACTTTAAACATTGTTGTTATGCGCACACGCATTAACATTGACATCAGACTCTCGGCCGCCACAGCTGCATCTTATAGAGCGGTACCCGATCTTAGTTCTCATGTCTGGAGTCAGAGCGTCGAGATGACGCTGTAATTAGATCCGCAACCAACAACCCTCCCGAGCTTATAGGGTTGTCAAAGACAGAAGCACGTTCACCCGTATAAAAGAACAAAAAGTTAAGAAAAAATAGAAGGAAAAGGAAGATTAAGGATTTTTTTTTAATATTAAAAACACAACTAAGCTAGAAAACTAAGCTATTTTTGTGTAAGAAGAAATAAATTTTGTTACCCATTTCCTCGAACACTGTGGCTAACACAAAACTTGTATGTACGTTAAGTTGGGCAACATTATGATTCCCAGGTTTTAAACATTTCCAGTTACCGTTTAATAAGGATAACATTTATACCAAAGCTTTCTCAGAAGTAACAACTGGAATCTACGAAATGTGTAAGGATTATGTCGACTATTACTTTAGCAAATGCAGTGTACAAAGAAGTTCGTTTAATATAACGTTGAAATATGACATCGATTTTAAAATATTAGCTAGTTTTCTTTACTGTTCTATCAAAATAAAAATACTCTTTTCTAATACAAACAAAGCTTATTTAATATTAAATCGTGATTTATTACTTCATTCTATAATATTGTAGCATTCATATTCTATGCTCCATTCAGCATTATTGTCGATCGTTTGACAGCCCTACCGGCAGTGCGGTGTCGTTCGTTCTAGCAACTTTCAATCAATTTGTCCTCTTTTATACCTTTTATCCTCCACTCTGTATTCTATTATATTAAAACCCTATTGTGTCGTATTAGTTAAGAGCTTTTACATAGATATTGTTATTTGAACAACGATCCTACATTTGCTTTAGAAATTAAACCTTTAGAAATTAAATTGGATGAACCTGAAATAGAATTTCGTCGTAAAGACGGTTTTGGTGTAGTATAAATAATAATAAATTTTGTATTGTCAATTTAGATTACCTAGGCCGATGTGTTTTCGCTATTGTATGGTATGGCTTTGTAAAAATATGTGTTCAGATTGCAGTCATTATCTACCTCTTGTACTTGTCTGGTCCTGGTACCTTCAATAAGTAACACACATCTGCCTAGCCTTTTCCCAACCAAGTTGGGGTCGGCTTCCAGTCTAACTGGAGCAGCTGAATACCAGTATTTTACATGGAGTGACTTCCTATCTGACCTCCACAACCCATTAACTGGGTAATACAATAACCCTTGGCAAGACTGGTTGTCAGACTTTCGGGCTTCTGACGACTAGTAACGACTGTCAAAGATCCACAAATGACAGCCGGGACCAATGGCTTAACGTGCTTTCAGAGACACGGAGGAGTCTCGATATGTAAAGATGGTCACCCATCCACGGACCAGCCCCGGCAAGCGTAGCTTAACCTGATGGATCGACCCGTGCGGCTGTTATTACTTAGCCACGAGGTCCTCAATCCTTCTTCAATAGGTAACAGAAGAACAGAATATTCATATTCATATTCATATTCATATTCATATTTTATTTGCATTCCATAATGTAGATAAGGTATTACAATGGCTTAAAGCTAAAAGTACAATTACGGACCCTGTACGGCACAGCAAAAAGTATAAAATTACGAACTCTTTATAAAAAAATAATAAAAGAAACATATTTAATAATTCAAGCAATTTTAAATTTATAACAATTATTGAGATCATGTATGAAATGTACGACTAACTGTTTAAGGTGTCTGTTTGTGTTAAATCAATTTTTTTTGTCTTGTATGTATTCGTTTATTGTGTAGTATGCTTTTTTAATTAATATTTGCTTGATTTTATCTATAAATTTCGTATCGCTGGTTTCATCTTTTATTGCATCTGGTAATTTATTAAATACTAGCTGTGCCCGCGACTTCGTTCGCATGGATGTCGGAAAACAATAATATGTCGCTTAGAAAAGTTGTACCTTCATTTAAAAAGGGGGAATCTTTCGACCAGGCCTGGTGATTTTTCCTAGTAAGAAACTGCCAAAAAACTTGTGTTTTTATTTAAGAAAATGCTTCTCTTTATAAAATATTAGCGGTGGAACCACCTGGAGCGTACACAAAAAAGTTGCTAGGGTTGCTCACACGCGAAAGAGCTACATAAAGTTGGCCGTGGGAAAAGCAACCAATACTAAGATCCACCCCCGCAACGGATAATGTCTGGCCCTGAGCTTTGTTAATGGTCATGGCGTAACACAGGCTGACGGGGAATTGCACACGCTTAAAACTAAACGGGAAATTATTGGGAATGAGAGGAATTCTTGGAATAAAAACAACATCACCGGCGCCGCAACCTGTTAAGATTTCGGCTTCGATGACGTTTTGTTGGTGATTGGTGACTATGAGCCGAGTGCCGTTGCAAAGTTTGGGAGGACTTAAATTTCTGAGAAGAATTATTGGCACTCCGACTTTTAAACAAATTTTGTGTGCTGAAAGACCGGGTGTGTTAAGGGATTCTAAGAACTCTACTGGATAGTGTGTGGCATCTTCTTCTTCGGGAACCGTATTTATCGATGTATATTGTTGACTTTCCCCAGAAACATGTGCCAATATTTGTGTATTTATTGCTGTCCGATAGTCGAACAAATCGAATCAACCATAAGGCCTCTGCCTCGAACCTTGCGGGCAGCGGGTCGGCGGCGGCGGCGGCGGCGGCGGCGCGGGCGCAGCAGGATCTTATGCGTAAAATCAAATGGACCGGTTCTCGAAAACAGCGGCGCGGCAGCGGCGAGGCGGCGGGCAGCGAGCGGTGCACTCCATTCAAGCGGTGACCGCCCGCGCGTCTGCATTGCAGTGTTGTTGCCCACAATAAATTGAGCGTTAGGAATAAATTTGAATCAAAAAGATGTTGCCGCCATTGTTCAGCCATTTCTTTCGCGAATAAAAAAAAATATCTCGACGACAAAATCGTGAACACAAGACTACGCGGCTATAGTGACGCGCGATCTGCCCGCTAGTTTCGAGAACGGGTCTTTGATGCCCGCCCCGCACCCGCGCCCCCGCCGCCGCCGCCCCGCTGCCCCCAAGATTCGAGGCCGAGGCCTTACACATTTATTTATTTATTTATTTAAACATGCCAACAACGATCGAATCGAATGAGCGATGGTCACGAATCATACGAACAAATTACGAAGTATAATACAGTTCGATTCAAACTTAATGGCGGCTCGGAACATGAGGCGAGTCGCTGCGCAGTAACAATTTCATGTGACAGCGGGGGTGAGGGGTGGGGTACTGCGCAGCTAAAAGTTAACTTCCGAGCCGCCATCCGCCCCGCTGCCCGCAAGATTCAAGGCCGAGGCCTTACACACGCCAACAACGATCGAATCGAATGAGCGGCGGTCACGAATCATACGAAAAAATTACGAAGTATAGTACAGTTCGATTCAAACTTAATGGCGGCTCGGAACATGAGGCGAGTCGCTGCGCAGTAACAATTTCATGTGACAGCGGGGGTGAGGGGTGGGGTACTGCGCAGCTAAAAGCTAACTTCCGAGCCGCCATTAAGTTTGAATCGATCTGTAACGACTCGTTTCTTGACTTCTTAATTTGAACCTAATGAACGAAACCAACCAAAATACCAAATCAAAACCAATCAGATCAATTAGGAGTGAGGCGTATTTATCATCACAGATAGAAATCACAGATATTATAAAATAGCAGATAGCAATTGCTCCTAACGATAAAAAATATCTGTTACTTAAAATCACAGATCCTCAAGACTGTTACTGTTAAAACTTCGGATACGATTTTCGACTTGAACGAAAAGAAATAAAGAAGATATTCAATTGAGTCAATACGTATTTATCGTCTGTACAAAAATCACAGGCTGTGATTTTATAACAGATAGATACGATTTTCGACTTTAAATCAAAAGAAATAAAGATGATATTCGATTGAGATACGTATTTATCAAAAATCACAGGCTGTGATTTAATAACATATATTTGGATCTGTTATTTTTTGTCACAGTCACAGTGGTCACAGATATCGTGTTTCACCTGTTACAACCCATCTCTAAGATCAATACTTTCAACGAATGACAACCCAACCCAACCAACAATTTATTATTTATTTATTATATTATTATATTATCGACACTAAAGAAGTCAAAAACAAAGATACCTATACTAAAAATTATTTGGTATATCTGGGCGAAAGTCATTCTTCGACGGAGAGTCTTAACACCGCGATTCAGAAAATGACATTAAACGAACAACGCCATCTATCGAGCACGAAATGATACTGTCAAAATATATGGGAAAACGTTCGAACACTCTGTAAGCTAAATAAACTATGTATAAAAGTGAAAAATTAAAGAATAAATACCTATATTTTTTAAGAAATTAACATTTGTCACTATTCTTTCATGATTATCAAGATTTGAAAGATAGGTAGCGCCACCTATCGCACTAATACTAAACTAATAAATAAACAACGCATCTGGAAAATTTTAATTAATCTAACTTTAGAGTTATATTCTATACACAAATACACAATGTATCGCGTTAAGTTTCCGCGCAAAGAAAATGACGGTCATATAACAACACACGATCTCACAAACCTAGTAATTAAGAAGTAAGTATCATTTCGCGTCAATAGATGTCGTTACGTGGACGTACATTACGTAATGAAAATTCCTTCTTGAACACTTTAAATTCATATATCTTTTGATATTATGAAGCGATTGCGAAGAAACAAAAACCAATTGAAACATCGAGTTACACACAATATTTGAGTATAAAAGTTAACCATATTGATTTCGTACTTTTTACGTGATAGTGGAACAATCAAACAAAACAACATACAAACAGACAGACAGACAAACAGACAAACAGACAAAAATTCCAAAAATGGTAGAAATGGAATCTGTTGGTTATTCTTGGACAACCAACCAATTTTTTTTTTTTTTTTTTTCATTGTACAGAAACGCCTCGTCTACAGATTTATTATATGTATAGATAGATATAGATTTTTATGGACATTACGTAGGTGCTTAACATATTTTTATACCTAACAGATCGGTCTCTATGTTTATTGCCGCGTGTTGTGAAAAAGTTAATGTATTTTCTAACAAATTTGCATGTTTCTAGGATATAGATGGATGGTAAGGTGAGTATTTTATGTTTTATGAAAAATGGTTCACAGCTATCGGTTTGTTGTATATTGACTATGATCCGAATTAATTTCTTCTGGAGAATGAAAAGGGTAGGCGCGTCTGTGCTATTTCCCCACATTACAATACCATAGCTGAGCCATGCATGAGCGTAGGCGTAGTATGTAGTAAGTGCAGTTTGCAAGTCGGTAGTTTTTTTGACTTCTCGAAGTGCGTAGGTGAATTTTGAGAGTTTCGATCGTACTCTTTTTATATGGGGCTTCCATGAAATGTGTGTGTCTATTGTGAGTCCTAATAGCGTAAAGTCATTAACTACTTCAATTTTGGTGCCGTTTATTGTGAAATTAACTGGTAATGGGGATTTTTGCTGAGGATAGAAGGTCATGATTTTGGTTTTTTTATAATTAATCTCAAGATTGTGGTCATCCATCCATTTTTTTGTTTTATTTAATATCGAGCTTAGTTGTTCGTTAACATTACTATCAGTGTGGCATGTGGTAAGCAGAGATATATCGTCTGCGAATAGCACACATGGTTCTTTCATGATTTTGGGAAGGTCATTGACGTAGATGATGAATAGGAGGCATCCAATAACACTGCCCTGGGGAATTGATGCATTTATAATCTTCTTATCGGACCTTACTTGTGTTATTCGTTTTTGGTCATGGTCAAAATGTTCTATTTGCACATATTGCTCTCTATCTTTTAAGTAGGATGCAAACCACATGTGTAGTTCCACGAATTCCTATTCCATATAATTTGTCTAATAAAATTTTTAACTGTACTTTGTCATATGCCTTTGTCATGTCTAAAAGTATGCCAACTGCATATTTTTTATCATTTAAAATATTTATAACTTCTTGCATATATTTATAGACAGCTAGGGTGGTAGATCGATGTTTACGAAACCCGTTTTGACCATCGTCAAAGATTTTATATCTTTCGCAATAACTGTAAACACGGCCTTTTCGAAAATTTTTGAAGCCGTAGGTAGAAGAGCTATGGGTCGGTAATTATTGGGGTCGGTTTTCGAGTTTTTCTTAAATAATGGTTTTACAATCGCTTTTTTAAGGTGGTCAGGAAAAATACCTTCATCAAAGGACTGATTTATTAAAACACAAAAAGGTACTGCAAGTTCATCTGCGTATTGTCTGATCAGAGATGGGGGTAGTTCATCTATTCCGTGACTTTTTTTGTTTTTTAATTTTTTTATTATTTTATGCGTTTCTCGACAGTCTAAAGGTCTAAGAAATAGGATATTTTCAGAAGGGTTGAGTACTGGCTGGCCTTTGGCCTCACAGCCGGTCTCTTCACCAATTGATGCAAAAAAGTTATTGAATGTGTTTACTATTTTGTTTGGGCCTGAAACTAAAGTATTATTAATTTGTAATTGTATATTATATTTATCTCTAAGTGTGTTTTTGTTAGTACGTTCATTCACTATATTCCACATAGCTTTGACTTTGTTTTGAGACATTTGAATTTTTTTAATGTAATGCTGTTTTTTAGATGTTATTACCGCCTGTTTAAGTATTTTTTCGTATTTTCTATAGTATTTTTTGATAATTGGATTGTCAGACTTAATACTTAAAATTTTTAATAATCTTTTGTTTGTGCACGAGATTTTTATTCCTTTAGATACTTAACCAATATTTTTTGTAATGTGTTTTAAATTTAGTTTTTAGTTTTGGTATTGTTTTGTTTAGTATATTAGTTAATAAGTTATTAAAAACATTATAATTTTGATTTGCGTCATTAGTTTCGATAATGATATCTCTCCAATTTACTGACTTTAATGCAGATTTGAAATTTTCAATGTTATTTTTGTTGTACAGTCGCTTTTCCGTATACCAAGTTGTTTGCCTAGGTCGTTGCGGTATTTTAAATTTTATAATTGTACCACAATGATCTGAAAAACCCAGCTCTTCTACAAATGTACATAAATCTATATTTTTAAAGTTTGTAAATATTAGGTCAAGACACGTTGACACTGTTTGTATTATGTGTGTGGGATGTTTTATGTGCTGTGTGTATTTGTATTCGGACATAAGGTCTAAGAAGGTGTTAACTTTGGAGTTATTTTTCAGAATATCAATATTAAAGTCACCACCGATGACTGTGTTAAGTTTCGTATATTTATTATTTATGTACGCTAGTATTAGATCAAGTTGGTTATAAAATATATTTTCTTCTCTTCTGTTCCAGTACATTGTTACTAATAGCAAATTTTCGTTAGGTATTTCTATTGCACAGACTTCCAAAATATATTCAAGCGACATTTCGGTTATATCACATCTTTCTATGTAGTCTATGTGTTCTTCTAGTAAGATGCAAACTCCGCCGCCTCCACGGTTTTCTCGACAGTAGGATGCAGCAACTCTGTAGCCACTGAAATCAATCACGCTTAATTTGTCTCTTGAAAGCCATGTTTCAGTAATACATATAGCCTGATATGCCTGCTTTACGTTGACAAATGCTTCCATTATGTGTAGCTTATTAAATAGACTTTGGATGTTTTGAAACAAAAAAAAAAAAAATGCTTCAATCTGGGATACCCAGTTGAAATCAAACTAAGGTGTATTCTGCTTAGCGCAGAAATAAGGTTTGGTCTCCGTTGAAGGCTTGAAGGTAAAAACTATTAGCGAAAACGCCAGTTCGTGTTTATTGTCGTTGAGCATTATTTTTTAACTTTTATTTTACCTAATTAATATTTTTTATGTTTAATACACCTTAGGAAGTAGACGAAATAGTTCCAGTTCTTCCGGAACGTTACCTAACTAAACCCTAAGGAAAATAAATTCCTTAATAAGAAAACTTGTGTAATGGGACATCGATAATGTCTCACAGCTTGTGTATAGATAGGTATTTTTAGAAGACGTCCCCTTCTCCGGCGGCGAGGAGATTAATTACAGAATCGGCAGTTTTAATTAGTTTTGTAATTAACAGCCGCATGGCACGCCTTCGAGGCGTACTAAAATAAATTACCATTTAATACAATCACGCTGGATTACATAGCCAATGACGTCGCTCGGTACTGGAAACATTTTTAAACAAGTAAAGCCTATAAATACCTGTTCCACGTATTACCTACGTATCTATATATACTTCTCGCACGATATGATCCTATTAATTTAATGGATTCCGGGAACCAATTTATTGGATTACAAATTGCGTCTTTCCGAATAAAAAAAGGCTTGGTACTGCGATGTGAATGGGTGACTTTTTTAATCTCACGATGCTAGCTGATTTGAAAGCTACTTAGTTCCGGATTGTTACTCATTTACAGTTTACTGAAAATTACAGAGACAATAGTCGCACTTGAAGAAGAAGTGAAATAAGAAAACAATGCTTGAAATAATTGTATTGGAAATTAAATTGACATAAAAAGTAATAGGATACTCGATTGATCTCATCCTACTCGTTAAGTTCTATTTCATTTAATAAATAAAAAGAGTGCGCCATATTGTTCCTGGCGTAATTCGTCACAATCGGAATTGTGACAATTCCCTGGCGAGAGCTTTGAGAAAAATTGTCGCTAACGAGCTCGCCCCCTTCCCCCCGCACACACCACCGCCCCTCTACTTTTAATCCGCACCACCCCCCCTTTATCCGTAGCACTTTAAAACCCTTTTGCGATTTTCCGCATGGAGGAATTATCAAGAAAAAGGGAACATTTATTAATTGTCTACCTTTTTAAATTATTCGTTATTAATCTTCAGTTTAATATCTTAATTGTCTTCGTAACTCTATGTTGGTTTAGTAGAGGGAGGGACAGAAATTTATACCAGACGATTGGGTTACGGAATTGTTTTAGACAGAGTCGACCGAGTTTCAATAATTACTTATTAATAAAGGTCAAACTGGACTTAAGAATTTAAAACTGTTATTCAAATATATCTGAAATGTAATCTGGCTGTGTTTTTCGACTTGTGTGTGAGACCGACACCACTACCTGTAGGTATTGGGTAAAAGGAAAGTGTCAATAGCAGTGAAGCAAGCAAAGCACAATAGGTACTTGACATGAGTACAAGTGATACGGTTACAAAATAATAAGGATTGACATTGAGGCATGGCTGTAATTTAAATAAACCCTTTTCAGTAAGTTTCAGTCATCCTGCGCCCCACAAAAATTTTGCATACCAATGCAAAGGTACTTGAAAATTCTTAATTAATTTTATAACTAACTAGCTGCCCGCTCCGGCTTCACACTGGTAACACTAAGTATCTATGCCGCACCTACCTATCTACTTACCCAACCCTACCTACTTACCGTACCTACCTACCCTACCTATCTACCCTACCCTACCCTACCCTACCTACCTACCTACCTATCTACCCTACCTACCTAGCTACCTAACTACATACCTACCTACCTACCTAGGGTAGGTAGGATAGGTATTCTACCTACCCTACCTATAAACCTACCCATCCTACATACCTACCTACTTACATACCTACCTACTTACATATATACCTACCAACTTCTACTTACTAACGCTACCTTCTCCTACCTATGCTACAAACCTTGTCCTGAGAAAAACGAACACAACAAAAAAGTAATTATCCAATTTAGTGCAGCCGTTCTTGAGTTTTAGCTAGACTAACGCACAGTTTTTCTTTTATATATAAATAGAGATAACGCTATTATTTTTGCGTCCACAGCAGTCCAACACATCGTTCAAGGTACTATTTATGATACGTAGTATGAGCTACTTCGTATGTACTCTTTATACAAATATCTAAATTACATGTGTATCCGAAAATAGCTTCGTATTACAAATTAAAGCTCACTTGTATGTCGAAATAAAGGCATTTATAATAAAAGACATATCCGAATTGGGTCGAAATAGGCAAATTTGTTCGGAGAGTATGTCCTCTTTGAGTTGCGTTCAGCCTCATTAGCGATTTTCCATTCGAACGATTCAGTAAAAGACGTTGAAAACTCTTATTCTCATAACGCTACAAGTGTGGGACGCGGCTTTGTCTGATTTCATTTCGATTCGTAGTCGGTAACCATTTTTGTTATTTGTTATTGTTGATTTGCAAATCATTTACTGTTGCAGTTTGGTATTTGCGTTGTTTTTTTTCTGTTTTCACACATGAGGAAAGATGGTTTACTTAATTTCAAAGTTATTGAAAGCAGTCCTTGTGAAGTCCGTTCTAGTACCTTCTGAAGGGCGAAACTACTTCGAGGTCGGAAGAAGAAGTACCTAATTAATTAGAATCTAGTTTTTTTATCATCGGCATCGGATATAATACCGTCAAGATTTATGTATTCTATAAATTACTTATCATGAGAACAGACACCATTGTAAACAACAATGGGTGTATCTACATTAAGGTTGATGCGCTAGGGTAGCCCGCGAAATTCAAATTTTCTTACGTTTTTTGCAATTTGCAGGTCAGTATCAGGTTGTATGTTGATCTAAATATTATTAGCGCTCGTAACAAATATGGATTTACTGAATTATAAACATTAAAATCAGCAATAAAACTCACTAAGTTCATGAAAGTGCCAAATGTCATTATTTCATGAAATAGTCATTCAATACACTTTCATGAGCTTAGAGAGTTGTATTGCTGATTTTAATGTTTATAATTCAGTAAATCCATATTTGTTACGAGCGCTAATAATATTTAGATCAACATACAACCTGATACTGACCTGCAAATTGCAAAAAACCTAAGAAAATTTGAATTTCGCGGGCCATCCTAGCGCATCCCTCTTAAGAACATCCATACATACTAATATTATACTAATACTTACTATACTAATATTATAAATTCGAAATAATATTATTTTGATCGACATACCACGCGGGCGAAGCCGCGGGCGGAAGCTAGTCTTATATAATTTTTCAACAAAAATTGTTACCCGGTACAAACACACATTTTCAGTATACATAAAGGCCACTGAAGCAAATCGACATTTCCGGAAGATAGTAATTTGAAAGTTGTTCACTTGTGAAATGATTGCGACTTTGTGTCGTGACGTCACGACTCCATGAAATAAAAGACTTCTAACCTTTGGCCAGAAAAGTAATCTGTTAAAAGGTTGAAAGGTAACTGTGCGTGCTTGTTTACCTGTACAATGGAGTCTTGACTTTACTTTGGGACCAACATTAAAAATGAAGAAAAAAAAATCTGTTGCTCCCTACATTTTGATCGCTTCGCGTCGTTAGTAGCTTAGCGTAGCTTATTTTTTTTCTTTAGCGTAGCGTATTTCATGCTTGTGGCCATAGTTAAAGTTGTTTATTTTCACGAGTAGGTTTAACTTAACACCCTGTAGATATTCGATAGTTTATTGACCGAGGTTATCTCTCTTTAACAAACACTAGAAAAGTCAGTAGGTCATTCATCTGTGTGTATGTATGGGAATAAGATTCAACTATAATCTGTTGGTAGTGAAATAAAGGTAAATTAAAAAAACAAGTATCTCATAAACGTGTCACTTCAGTTGTCATGCTACGTCACAGTTGTACTATTGAATTGGCTCTTTACAATAGACATATTACAAAATATTATTTATTATCTAACAAAAAATCACCAAATGGTACTAAGTTTGGTAAAGGGCTAGTCGACTTGGTAGAATTCAGTAACAAATTTCATAACTAATTCAGCGACCATTTTACTTACTAATTAGGTTACTTTTTAGACAGCTACCTTCCTGGGCGCACTTTTCAGAATTCAGTAACCAAGAAAGACAATTCGACGACTAAATTCACCCAAGTAAAATAGCCTTAGTGTGGATAGGTAAGTGGAGCAGGTAATCACGTGGTGGCCAAAAAAAAGTTAGTCCTCTTGATGTTTCACAGATTATATTATTTCCACACACTTCACAACAATATTATAGAAGGCGCGGCGAATAGCAGTGCACAGTACAGTAGGCCGCACATCGGTTGTAACACAACGTTGACCTTGAGTTGGCTTAACATAGTACGCTGTTTAAATATACTGGCTTATACTGGTTTTGTTACCACAGATGTGCGCCCTATTGTAGAATCAAGCAATTGAGCGAAAGCAGAACATGAATGTTTATATTTCGCACAGAGTAACCTTAACCTTTGGAGATCGCGAGTTTGGCGCAAGCAAGCGTGTGACTACCGTCAGACATAGTTCAAGACTGGCGAAGTGGCGACCGGCAAGTTGTGAATTTACGGCGAAGGACTGCGCGCGCGCCACAGACAGCGCGCATGCGTAACCTCACGCGCGCCATAGACAAAAGGATTTGGTAGGTATTTTATGAGTAATCTACAAAAAAGAATTAGACCACATTATTTTCGTAACCTGTCATACTTGCCTTATCCATAATTGACTTTTGGTAATTTATATAAATTACCAAAAGTCAATTATGGATATGGTAAAAGGGCCTGGACGTATGCTCTTCCAAACATTTTGAATAAGTTACCAAAGAACATAGCTAAAAAATTAGAAAATAAAAAAGGTTTACAAATTAAAAACATATTAAAAGCATACTTTACCGTGGAAAAGTTTAGAATGGGCGAGGGGCCTACGCGTGGGTCCACTATCAGTCAAAGTCGCTTGTGAGTAACGCATTATGTTTTGATAACGCACATAATTTTTCTACAAAAGATTAAGCGTTATTGTACTGTAAAAATATGTCTCTTTTATTTTGAAATAAATAATTTGAAATTTGAATTTTTTTTTTTTAGGTAACCCTAAAAAAGCCTTAGTATTCCATACATAATTACAATACGTAGATTTAGGTGTAACAATTATTTCAAATATTAATTTATAGATTTGATTTCATTACTTCAAATAAATAATTACGATGTTTATAAAATAATAAAATGATGCATTTTGTGTGGAATATGAGGGGAATCCATGCGCGTTTAAAAATTTGATAATGTAATGCAATAAATTTTTATAACTATTGTTTAATATTTGTAATGTTAAGTTTATTGATTGTTTGTGAGAAAGTAGGTGTTGTATCTTTGCAAAAGTAATACCTATTCGTTTACACTTATGATATTTTTGTATAAAGAATATGTGTTCGAAACATACCTACCTACCGCACTGACCTAACTTTTTGTGCGAAATACAATTGTTATGCATTCAGTGGACACATTTTTCACTGTAAAATAAGCACATAAAAGACAAAGAACGCGGAATAATAATATTATAACCCACGTACACAAGAATAATTTTCACTCCAACTAAGATATATTTAAAGCACGCTCGCTACTCCGGGAATAAAGAGAGGATATCGTAACTTAACGTGAGAACTCGTAAATTCTCCATTAGAAGTTGTATGCAAAAGTTTAAGAAAGTATTAAAACGTGGGTTTGAGCACGTAGCCTTCGAGTTAATATCGTGAAAGCTCAACTTTCCACTCGGTGAGTCGTAATTGTAATCGGCCACTTTGCCTCTATTAGTGGCCCGGTCCGTGGGACGGCGGGACGCGGCCGGTGGTCGGCGGCCACTTCGGACCGCACTTTGTCCCAGTCACGGCTGGGCGCGGGCCCGATTGCCTCTGTCAATATTGTACTAATGTTATCAACCGAGTATTATATACGCACAGATTATCTTTGTATACCACTTTATTACGCAATAACCACTTGGTTAGAAGAAGGGATATAAGATTAGGTACATCTATTGTAAAGTGTACATATTACATAAACCTCCAACTATCACTAACGAGATGCAATAGAATTTTAATTGTTATCCACCTTCTAAAGGCTAATCAACCGTTGAGTGGTACTGAGTTACAATTAATACTGTTTATCGTTTAAAACATTTAAATATTACGAAATACCTAGAATAAATAATTGTTAATTAAAATTAACAAGTAATATTTAGGGAAAATAATCCTTTCTGATGTCAAGCAGTGATTAAAATGGAATACTTGATGAAATAACAACCAAAGAGAATTCATTCTCGCTAATGTAAATATGACAGCACCGCAAATAAAAACGGATCGGAAATTAATGGTCCTGAAATGAATGAATTGATGTGGTGGCAAGCCTTTTAATATGGAAATGGTAAATATGAATGTTATACAAAGTAGGTAAGTATGGTAACTTTTACAGTAAACCCTTAACTTTCACTCAACAGTAAGGTAAATTAGTATCTCTTGGGTCGTTACCTGCATTACGTTAAGGTTTATTGCCGAATCGTGCGCGTCATTTACCCTTTAACGAAAGTTAACAACTTCACTACTTTTACTTTTACTGGCGATAAGCGCTAACGCTACAAAAGTATAAAAACCTTTTTCTGAAGTAAAAATGACAACAATAGCGTAGCTACATGGCTACGCGGTCGCTACGAGCTACGCTTCGTAGCACTCGAGCTACGATAGCCGTTGTGTGTAACCGGTGAATGGAGTAAAGACCCCTTTTGATAGGTATCTACTACATAATATTTGGATCGCACAAAGCATATAGATGAGATAATTTGGTCCCAAACTGCTCAAGTTGCCACCGGCTGTCGTTAGGTGCCATGGGGAGACAATTAACTACAGATAGGTCCCAGGGGTCAATGTTATATGGTACTCACTAGTATAATACGTTATTAGATCATTTAACTGAGGAAAAAGGACGAAAGTATAAATTTTTTTATTCAGGATGATGTAACATTTAGTATGTTCCATCGACTAAAAACAATTTTCTTTTAGTAAAAAATAACATTGGCCCTTTCTCTCTCACAGATAGGAGGATTTGCCCCAACAGGGGGCAGGCTGATTGGCCTATGTTGAAAAAAAACTTTCCTAGTAACAACAGTAATAGTGGTATTAATAACAACGTGCTCTAGTATAATAACACGAGCGAGCATAACAACGAGATAACCAACAAGAATGATAACAATTTTTGCCGAGCACACAATTTGTTCAGGACTGCACACATCAGTACGGCACGCTACGCAGAGCATGACACTATGCGACGCGTTGTGGCGCGCCGCTCAGAGCACCGCAACTTACTTATGTGACCTTAAGGTGCACACACACTTCACAACAATAATGTCTGGCAAGGTGCAATGGTTACAAAGGTGCTTATTCAAAGCTGAAGCAAGAATGAGGCTCCTCATTCATGCGTTTGTGTCTTTTTAGTGAGGCATGCCTCAAATGGCATGACATATATGACAAAATTATTTCTAGTACATAGGTAGTGAATATTTTCGTCCTGTCATCAAGTAAGATGGCCAACAGCCATGCAATGGGGATTCTCGCCACGGTGTTCTTGGCTAGCACGTGTGTTTAGAATTTTTAACTTTTTTTTGGTGTTTGTTGACTTTTTAGTGACTTGTTACTAAATAAGTGTGTTGTCCTTGTGTTCGTAAACAGGTTTGTAGTGTAATTGTCCTATTTTTCTTTATCTCTTTCATCTATAATGGATGAAAATAAACCCCCCGATCCTGATCCCCCCGACATTCCAGCCCTTTCATCTCCTCTTTCCCCAAATCCACTATCGCAATTCGCGGATGTGGTATGTAGTATTTCAGAGATGGATGTATCAATCCCCCAATCCCAGTTCAGCCAATCTTCCCGTAAACGTCCCGGTAACGAGGATATTTTGACTCCTACCCCCCCAAACAAACAAAAGAAAAGCCAAATTGGTCGTGTCAAATATTCGGCAATTGATAAAGCTCCTTACATCGTCCACGTATCCCGTATAGAAACACAACCCAACTCAGGTACTACCTTACACCCAGTTAATGTTGGAAAATTTCTAATGTCCAACAACATCGCGAACATAGTTCGTGGTGGGGTCAATAGGGTTGGTCGAAATCGCGTATCCGTTGAGTTTGCTTCCCCTCAGGATGCCAACTCTTTCTTGGTTAACACTCTGTTAACCAAATACAGTTATACTGCCTCTATCCCTACATTCAACATCACAAGGATGGGAGTAGTAACCGGTGTGCCCTCTGATATTTTAGAAGATGAGGCAATTTCATATTTGTCTATGCCCTCAGGATGTGGAGAAATCCTTAAAGTTCGTAGAATTAACAGGAAAGTCCAGAAAGACGGGAATATTGAGTGGAAACCCACAGAAACTTGCGTTATTACGTTTGATGGACAAGTCTTACCCAAAAGAGTCTTCTGCTGTTACACATCTCTTCCCGTTGAGCAGTACATATATCCCACCATCCAATGTCGCAAATGTTGTAGATTCGGACATGTGGCAAATGTATGTAGGTCAAAACCACGCTGCAGCAAGTGTGGCCACGATCACCCAGGTGATGGTTGCAACATCTCTGAAGGCGAGGCCCACCGTTCAACGTTGCCGACCAACTTATAACTCTTCTCTTAGATATTAGAAATGGCGTCTCGCCAAGTATTCCTTCAGTGGAATGTGAGGAGCATGTGGCATAAAAAGCACGACCTCATATTTCTTTTAAATAAATATAAGCCACTAGCTTGTTCCATAGCTGAGACTTGGCTTACTCCCAGTCTTAGCTTTCGTATGCCACATTTTAACATACTCAGATGTGACAGACCAGATGGCTATGGAGGGTCAGCTCTCTTGGCCAACAACCAGGTCCCACTGTTACCCCTTATTTTACCTTCACTTACAGGCGATATGAGCATTGCCGCGGGGAAGATTGAGGGCATCACAGTGTTTTCCATTTATATTGCACATCCTCACCATGATTTTTTTATAATTTTAAAAGATATTTTTTCTAGCGTCCATGGTCCAATACTGGACATGGGCGACTTTAACTGCCACCATTATAGATGGGGGTCTGAACGCTGTGATGCCTTTGGCGTGGCTCTAGTTGATGTTTTGGATGACTTGGACCTCTGCGTTTTAAACAACGGTTGCTCAACACGTCGATCTCTTCCAGGACAGCAAAATAGTTGTGTAGACCTTACATTTTGTTCGGTTGAATTAGCAGCATCGACTCACTGGGAATGCACAACCTTGTCGCATGGTAGTGATCACTACCCTATTGTTATATCCTTGGTCAATAAATTTTATTTAGAAAAAACTTCCCCTCTACTTTTGAAATATAACCTGTCCAAACCAGATTGGTCAAAATTTGCATCATTATTGGAGGATAAAATTGATGCTCATCCAAATTTAAATTCAAATTTTTCAGATCCTTCTGGTCACTACCATGCCAAGAGCTGTTATGAGGGTTTTGTAAAAGCTGTTACCTCCAGTGCAGATTCCTGCTTCCCATTGAAAAACAGTGCTCGTAATAAAATCCCCTCACCTCCGTGGTGGGATCCAGAATGCACCTCGGCAATCTGGGATAGGGACGAGGCAGAGGTGTGTTACAATACAGATATGAGCACTGAAAATCTGTTGGCTTATTTTCAGCTCAATGCCAGAACCAAACGTTTTCTTCGCAAAAAGAAACGTACGGGTTGGGTTAAGTTTTGCACCTCCTTATCTCCCTCTACTCCAGTTTCAATTGTCTGGAAAAATATCAATAGGTTTAGACGTGGTTGTTCCCCATCAATCTCTTCACTAATCACTAGGGAAACAGCTGAACATTTTTTTGACAAAATAGCACCACCATATGTTCCACTCTTATCTGAATATCAAACCGTGCCCCTGCATAATGTAACAGAGGATCCATTCGACGCACCGTTTACTTTAGAGGAATTGAATATGGTACTCAAACATGTCCGGGACACAGCTCCTGGTATTGATGGTGTGCCGTATTCCTTCATAACCCATTCTGGCAAAAAGGCCAAATCCTTCTTTTTAAATATCTTAAATTTTTGTTATATTCATGGGTGGGTCCCAGATCAATGGAAATTACAAATTGTTATCCCTCTTTTGAAACCAGGCAAACATGCAGATGATCCGAATGGCCTTAGGCCAATTGCTTTATCTTCAGTTCTAGCCAAATTACTAAAGCACCTTATTAAAAATCGTCTTGAGTGGATAATCGAATCAAGAGACTTACTGCCGAACCACCAGTTTGGTTTTAGGAAAGGTTTTAGTACAATGGACAGTGTTGGTATTTTAGTTACGGATATCCGCTTAGCTTTTTCTAAAACAGAATCCGTTGTTGCCACTTTTCTTGACATCTCCTCTGCATATGACAATGTACTTCTTCCAGTACTCAGGAAAAAACTGCAACAGCTGAGTCTTCCGGCTAAGATGATACAATGCATATGTGAACTTCTGTCGTCCCGCTCATTGGTTCTGAGAGTACAGGGTGAGGAGTTCGATAAAAGGCAGACATGGAAGGGACTCCCACAAGGCTATGTCCTCAGTCCTATACTCTACAATTTGTACACGGCTGATATTGGGTCCTGCCTAAATAACAATTGTCGGATGTTACAGTATGCTGATGACATTGTTCTATATGTGACAGATTCTTCCATTGTTGACGCTGCGTCATCTTTGTGCCTGTCTCTGGATTCTTTGAACCAATGGCTTTTAAGCCATGGGCTGTCGTTGTCTGCACCAAAAAGTTCGGCAGTTATTTTCTCTCGCAAAATAATCATTCCTCATATTTCAGTAAACATTTTAGGCCACAATATTCCAATAGCTAATAGAGTAAAATTTTTAGGCGTTATTTTAGATACAAAATTAACTGGCAAACATCACATAAATTTTCTTATACAAAAATGTGAAAGAATTATTTCAATTTTAAAAGTTCTTGCGGGTGTTTGGTGGGGTGCTCACCCCTACACCATGAAATTAGTTTATAATGCCTTAGTTCGTAGTGTTTTAGACTATGGAACATATATCCTGATTCCTTGCAACAAAAGTGCTTTGGCTGGTCTGGATGGAGTTCAGTCCAAGTGCCTTCGAATCATCTCAGGTTGTATGAAGTCCTCTCCCATTAATGCATTGCAAGTCGAATGTGCTGAACCTCCATTGACCCTTAGAAGGCAATTTCTGGCATCCCGTTTTATTTCTAGACTAACATGTAGATCCTCCCATCCCCTTATAGGTAGACTGAATGAGCTAGATAACATATGCAGAAGTTCAAATTACTGGAAAAATAAAGAAATCCCCTTAATCCTAAAATCCTTTCGTCTTATTCTTAATTTAGTAAACCCGATCGTCCAATATCCCAGATTACCCCTTTTCAATTTTGCATATGAAGTCTTAACTTATATCCCCAAAATTTTGTTTCATATTGGTATATCTAAAAAATCTCCGTCAGCGAATTTGGCTTTCAATGCGGTGGTGGGCGAGCGATGGAATGGTTTTCAATTATTTTTTACGGATGCTTCGAAATTAACCGATCTTAGCCAAACTGGCGCTGCGGTCTATTACCAAAGCTCCAAAATTATCTTACAATTTAAATGCCCTAAGGAATCTTCTGTATTCACTGGTGAGTGTGTGGCTATACTGGAAGCTTGTCTTTTCATAGAGTCTCACAATAATATTGAGAAAGCCGTTATTTTTAGATTCCCTTAGTTGTTTACAAGCATTAGTCCAAAATCCCTTTAAAAGTAAACTGCACAGTTCCCTTATTTTAAAAATTAAAAAATCTTTATTGTCCTGTGCTAGTAATCAAAAGGATGTTCAGTTAGTTTGGATACCTAGCCATTGTGGTATCAAGGGTAACGAATGTGTTGATGCTTTGGCTAAAGATGCTTGTTCATCTTTATCGTCAGATCTCACTCATAATTCCTATCAGGGTTACGACCTATTGTCCCTTCCAAGACTGAGTCTGCAGAGTTCCTGGCAGGAGCAATGGAATATTTCCAGTAAGAGGAAAGGCAGTTTTTTTATGCAGTTCAACCGACCATAAAATCAAAACCATGGTTTTTCGGTCACAAAAAATTGTCAAAGACTGTTATTTCTGTTCTTTGTAGAGATCCGCTTAGGTTTTTGTTGCACTCCTGTTTTTTTGCACAAAATCCATGTCCGCGACTCCTCTCTTTGTGAATGCGGGTTGGAGGAAGGTACCCTAGATCACATATTCTTTGAATGTCCTAATAACATCCCACCTCTCGATTTGTATAGCCGTCTCCTTAAATTCAAGATCCCTCTTCCTATTAATTTCCCTTCCCTTTTAACATATTCCTCCCCAGAACTACTTGTAGCGTTGATGATTTTCATCCGTCACAATAATATTAAATTATGATTTATTCCCCCAAATAGTCTATCTGTGTGGATGTGGTATATGTATATTTTAATGTTCTAACAATTATAATATAAAATGTAATTTTATCTTTTTGTTTGTTTCAGTCCAGTACTAACACCACAAGATCAACTTTAAATCAACTATAACATAAGATTTTTATTATTCAAATTTATATTATTTTTGCTGCACACTTGCTTTTCCAATTCACTTTAGACATTGGCAGAATGGTCGACATCGGCTTTGCTTGCCATAACAAAAAAATAGAATAGAATAGCCATGCAATGTTAGCTTTTCTAAACTGTTATTATTTAACTTAAGATTATACCCGAGCGTCGGACTAGTCTATCAAACATTTATTTATCAGCTTTTTTTTCCAAAATTTGATTCGCGGCCATTCCTGTTGTCTATATTTTAAAGCGGCCATCATGTTAAACAGTGTACAAGCGTGCACGAAAATGCTTATTACGACCATACCCGATGTCAACTTAAACCCCTTCCGTAAACATGTAGGCGTTCTATAAGGCGCGGGGCACAGAAAAGGGACGTGAGACGATTCGAGGACGGGAAGACGAGTCGCAGACGAGGACGGGACGAGAACGCTTCATACTTCATACTTCATTTTGAAAGCAGCAGCGGTGGCGTGCGGTTGTGAGCTATGAAATTTATATTTTGAGTTCGGCGATCACCCTGCACCCTCTCCGCTCCCCTCTGCGTCTGCGCCGTGTCCGCGTTTCATCACGTTAGTATATTTTGTTTGTTTGTTATTGGACGACTGGTCGTAGACGGAAAAGTGACGGGTCAGCATCTTGCCCTTTGTTTTGTGACAGATCGCGTTAATGCATTCTGTATGAAGAATAATGAAGATACGTGACGCGTCTGCGTCTCGTCCTCGTCTCACGGCTCTTCTGTGTGGCCCGCGCCTTACATCACTGTGTCGCTGAGCGTGCTCGCGTGTGTAATTGCGCTAATATCTGTGCTCATCCCGCCAGCACATTATTTCCCGGCAGTGTAAAGCCCAAGTTATCTGTTATTGCTATGAAGAGAAATTGTGCATGAGATAACTGAGTAGTGGGGTTTTATAGTATAAAAGTTGTGAGATTAGTCTGTTTTTTTCATTACAGAGAGAAATTGAAAAAAAATATTCAAAAATAAAGAGTAAAAATATGCGTAACAGGAACTTTCTTTTTGAAGTCGGGTTAAAACTATGACGCAATTTCGGCTCATTACCTACAAAATCTTTCTAGCAGGGACTTGAAACTTCGGTGCAAAGTTTTACATAAATTTTTATTTACTCTCCGATAGTTTGTTTGTTGTACGGTAAAGTTTTCTACAATAATATTTGTATAAATCTCATTATAATAAACAATTTAAGTTTTTATACGTTGAGAACCGCTGCTTCTAAGCTATTTATCATTTCTCGACTAGTTCATTTGTCAAGCGAAACTCAATTTATGAAAATAAAAAAACATCTACTGCAGCTTTTCCTAACATTTTCCACATTGCTCTTTTATTTAGTTTGGTTTGCGGCACACATGTAGTTTTCATTTCATCTATTTTCAAATCGAATGATGAAAAGTTTCGAACATTCGTACATAAAAATAAAAATGGTTTTTAAATTAAATAAAAACCATGAAATAATAAATCAAGGCAAACACAATCTGTTAAAATAACCGCTCGTCCGTTTAGTAACGCAACGAAACTATTCTATTTTTTTATCAGTAACAAAAATCCAGCTTGGTCGAACACTTCAATATCCATTACCGCATGACAGGCAGTGCAGTGCTGTGCAAACAGCCGCGACAGCGCTGCGTCAGGGCTGCAGCGGTGCAAGACAGCGGCTTATGACCCGCTCACTACTCGCTGTGAAATGAAGGCAAAAGAAACCTCGTTCTGTCATTTTATGCTGCCAGTGCTGGATCTGTGATAAACTCTTATTTCATCGGCAGTCAATCTGCCTAGCCTTTTCCCAACTACGTTGGGGTCGGCTTCCAGTCTAACCGGATGCAGCTGAATACCAGTATTTTACATGGAGCGACTGCCTATCTGACCTCCACAACCCAGTAACTGGGTAATACGATACCCCTTGGTTAGACTGGTTGTCAGACTTTCGTGCTTCTGGCGACTCGTAACGACTGTCAAAGATCCACAAATGACAGCTGGGACCAACGGCTTAACGTGTTTTCCGAGGCACGGAGGAGTCTCGATATGTGAAAATGGTCACCCATCCACGGACCAACCCCGGCAAGCGTAGCTTAACCTGATGGATCGACCCGAGCGGCTGTTATTACTTAGCCACGAGCTCCTCCTTAGCCACGAGCTATTTCATCGGCAGTGTGTCCTCTAATCATAGCGCTGTTTTTTGTTGTGTTTGACTGGTAGCTTTTTTAACAGCAATAACACGATCCAAATTTGATGAATGTGGTCACAGTTAAATATTTATTGTATATTTTTGGATGCAAGATATTATGAGGAACCCTCGTATTATATTTCGCTTTAAATAATCAAAACAAGTCACTCAAAAATTAGCGACCTTTAAAGCCGTTTCACCTAGAATCCGCAATATAAATGTCTGGCGTCTATTAATTTTGCACCACAGCCCCTCAGCTGATGAGCTCTCAACCGAGCTCAGCTAAAATAATTAACAATGTCTCGATTATTGTGGTTTTCTTCTCGTCATTATTTTCAGCGAAGCACACTTTACAATATTAGAAATACAATATCATATTTTTTATGCCACCAATTACTTTACAACCATCGCTTTAGAAAATTAGATTAAAAACAAACAACCAGCAACTATTTGTGTCGTCCATCACTTAACACGCAAATAGCAGTTACATATGACCCGACATACGTACTACTCGTCACCCTACTAACTTACTGCATCAAAAATTATAACCATGAATCTCACACCGTTAACTTATCTTTTATTCATAGAAAATGTAACATCCGTGTTCAGAAATTATTTGTGTTTAAGAAGACGTACTCGTGTTATTGTACTCGTTTGGGTATTTATTGAAGCAATCAACATTTCACTCACTGCTGTGTCCAACTTTGCGCCAGCCAATAAACATCAAATTCATCGCAGTCACCAGGAGGCATACTTCTTCTTGTCCACCAGCTTCTCCGTTTATTTATTGCTAACATCTTTATATTACTCTAAAAGATTTTACAGACTTCTTTTAAACTTTGATGCGTTTTTTAAATATTTTGATGACGGAGTCTATTACCGAAAAATGTTGAAAGCACAAAAAGTTATAACTTATAGAGGAGTGTCATTTTGTTGTTTTATAATCATTGTGTACACCTACTTTCGTTTTCCCAGCAGTCCTGGTAGTATGGGATGGGTAGTCACCATAATAGCTTTGTACTGCAATAGCATGTCTGACACCCGCTATATCCTCCAACATTTTATATTGCATTGTATTTTTTTCGTGGTTTCTGAGCAACTGAGAGCAATCACGCGATCAATAGATAATGAACTATTGGCGATGAGAGAACCTCGTCGGGATGTGGAAGATTTGTCGAGAGAAGCCGACAACCACGACAAGTTAAATAAATGGTTAAAAGCGTACGAAACTATTAACGACAGTTCTAACTTATGCAATTCAATGTTTAGCGTACAGGTAAGTTTATAAATTAAATACAAATTTAGAAACTTCAAAATTCACTTCTATGTTCCACCAACAGTTACGCAAAAATGCTTGTTGGCATTTTAATATAATAATTATTAAAATATCTTTACGATTGGTTTCAGTTGACAATCATGCTTTTGATGGTGACCGTGTATTACATAATATTGATGTACACAATAATAACCACTATAGTAACCGTTGGGGTACGTATAAATTTGAAAGTTTAGAATAACTCGTAAATATAATGATCTATTAAAAAAAAACACATTTGATGATTTTAAATAAATACTTTTGGATAAATTTATAGTAAAAGCGTTTTTTTAATAAGTATTAATAACTCAATGATGACAGTTTTATTACAGTAACATACTTTTAGGAGAATATTTATTTTACTGTGTTTAAATTAATTACAATAAAAATTTTAGAGATTTTTTTTCTATAATATACCTACTTCGCGGTTTTCAGTCAGTTTCGTTTAACTCTCTGGTTTGTCCACCACAGGGCGCTTCGTGGTCATCTCTGTTTCCCAGCCTGCTCTCGATGACATTGTTCCTCGGCACGATGCTCTTGATATCCCGGGCTGGTCAGCAGATTCAGAACAGCTACGTGGAACTGCGACAGAAGCTCTGCGAACTCTGTGTTCACACACTGGAAAGCAAGTTTATGTTCTATGATATAATTTCTATATTCAAACTAGCGAATGCCTCTGATTTCACAGTTTTTACGACTTGACAAAACATCGAGATTCCTTTGCTATAATGTAAGTTTAATGTATACAGGGCGTCACACGGATATGCCACATGGAGGAAAAGTACCTTGAATATTGTAGATGGAACATTTTACTGAAAGAAGACATTATTTGAATTTTAAAATGTAAACTGCATTCAAAGATATTTAAATAATTACATGGTTGAACCGGGAATCGAACCCATTACATGACAAAAATAATCACCCTTTAGCTTTATCATACCGATCGAAAGGCTTCATCATAAGGATTATTTTTTGTTAAGTAACATAGTGTCACAAATAAAAGGAAGACCATGACGTTCAGTTTGACAGTTTTGCTTTCATGTTTTCATAACATATAAAACAACCACTGAAGGGACATGAAATTCACCCAGGCGACGCCGGGCACGACAGCTAGTTTATGGTAATTTATATGTACAGATATCAAATAGGTAGATAAGAAAAAGTATACTACGATTAAAAATGGTATTGTACATTCAATTAATTAATTACAAACCTCTATTCCAGATGAGGATTACTACAAGCTGACGAAGGACCTACTCCGTTACGTGCGCACGCGCCCTGTCCGTGTGCACGTGTTCGGAACTCTGGACGTCAACATGTCCATGCTGCCGTCGGTTGTTGCGTTCTTTACTACGTACACTGTTATAGCGCTTCAATTTAATAATGTGTTGTAGATGACATAGGCGAACAAAATATTATAGGATGTGTTTTTTTTTAACATTTAAATTTGTTTGACTATTTCAAAGATTTTTATACGAAGACTTTTTTGGTAGGAATTGTTTAAGCATGTTACTGATTTATTTTATTGTCGATTTGGTAAATCTGATAAAAAACGAAATACTTTTTCATTCAATTTGTGATGATTTAGTAATCCATATTGTTAGTCTACCACTTAATTCTGGCGTTTAAACAGCACAAATTCCGTGCTAAGAATGATTGCGAAAGTGTTTCCAACTCCTGATTTTTTTTACAAAAGATCTTTAATTGTTTTATGTGACATTTTAAATATTTTTCTGTGTTTAATCCAAACAATTTAAAAATATAAGTGCCTAAGCATTAATTTGAAAATATGTTTTTGTTTTATTTCAAAGCTTTCAATTAGCCTCAAAACTATTCCTTGTAATTATTAATCAGCTATAAATCGTCTAAAATAATTAAAAATGTCCCGATTATTGTTCCAGGTACTGTCCTCATCATTATTTTCTTTTTAACTTTTCGAAGTTATGTTTGTGTAATTTTTTGTGCAATCAATTATTACTTTACCACCACCACTCGCATTAGAGAATTGGATTAAAAACAAATAAGCACCGCTGCTGATTGTACCATCACTTATCGTTTAACAACTACCAGTTACGGATAATACTACAGTCATACTTCTCGTCAATCAAGAAACGAACTCCATCATAATATAACTATGAATCTCACTCCGTTAAAATATCTTTTGTTGATAGAAAATGTGACAACCGTATTCAGAAATTATTTGTGTTTAAAAAGACGTACTCGTGTCATCGCACTTCTTTGGGTGGTTTTAGAATCACTCAACATTGCTTTTGGTGCTGTGACCAACTTTATTTCAGAAAGTAAATATTTAATTCACGCTCAACGGATATATTTCTATTCGTCTACCGGTTTCTCCATCTATGTAATGATAGCATCCTTGTATTACTCGAAAAGATTTTACAGCCTTCTATTAAATTTTGATGCGTTTTACAAAATTTTCGATGATGAATCATATACCCAAAGTATGTTGAAAGCGCAAAAAGTTTTAACATCTATAGTAGTGTCGTATTGTGGTTTTCTATCCTTGGCATTCACTTACATTCGGGTGTATAGCAGTGATACCACAGGTGATACTGAAATGGAATTCGCCGTCAACATTATATTTCAGTACATCAATAGCATGTGTGACTTCCGCTACGTCTTCCAATACTTTGTATTGCATTGTATTTTGTTCGTGGTTTCTGAGCAACTAAAAGCAGTCAGTCGATCAATAAATAGTGAATTGTCGGGGATCAGGGAAAATCGAGGAAAAATAGAACACGCAGAAAATATTTCGAGACTAGCCGTGAACCATGACAAGTTAAACAAATGGGTGAAAGCGTACGAAAATATTAACGACAGTTCTAACTTATGCAATTCAATGTTTAGCGTACAGGTATGTTAATAAATTATACATTAATTTGGTGGTATTCAAATTTAAAATTCATTAAAAAAAAATTCTTTTTATTACTTTACACTTTCGCGGACAGTAAACGCCCATAGACGTAATAACAATAAAAACTTCAATTGTGTCTCATTCAGTATCCGCGAAAGTGTTAATGCTTGTAAAGTATTTTAGTATAATATAATATTAAAATATCTGTTGGATTGGTTGCAGTTGACTATCATGCTGTTGATAGTGACCGTGTATTACATAATATTACTCTATACCATGGCTTTAATAACCGTCAAGGTACGTATGAACTTGAATAATTGGAACAACCTATAGGTAAAATACATCTGACTAAAATGAAAAACAACAATATAATGCCACAGTCAAAACTTTTAATCGGTCCCACTTATGACTGCCAAAATCTGTCAGTCTGTTTCATTATTATATCTGGGTCCTACTTACTTAAGTTGCTGAATAACACAATCGCAATAAGTGCTATAGAATACTACCACAAAACCGTGTTTATCAGTTGTTAAGGTTTAAACACTTTATAAACACGACACATACGTATGGAGTTTGACGTGAGACTGGCGTTAGACAAAACGTTGAACAAGTGTCTTAGTCACTAAACTTCATGATGTCATCATCATCTGCCTAGCCTTTCCCTAACTATGTTAGAGTCGGCTTCCAGTCTAACCGACAGAATACCAGTATTTTACATGGAGCGGCAGCCTATCTGACCTCCACAACCCAGTAACTGGGTAATACGATACCCCTTGGCAAGACTGGTTGTTTGACTTTCGGGCTTCTGACGACCCGTAACGACTGTCAAAGATCTACAAATGACAGCCGGGACCGACGGCTTAACGTGCTTTCCGAGGCACGGAGGAGTCTCGTTTTGTAAAGATGGTCACCCATCCGTGGTCCAACCCCGGCAAGCGTAGCTTCATCTGATGGATCGACCCGTGCGACTGTTATTACTTAGCCACGTGCTTCTCAGCAATAAACTTCGAACTGCGATGTCATATTTCTGCGTTTTCAATCAGTTTCGTTTAACTCTCTTATTTCTCCACCATAGGGTGCAGCGTCGTTGTCATCTCTGCTTCCCAACCTGCTTTCGATGATGGTGTTTTTCAGCTGTCTGCTCTTGATATCCCGCGCTGGTCAGCACATTCAGAACAGCTACGTTGAGCTGCGACAGAAGCTCTGTGAACTATGCGTGCACACGCTTGAAAGTAAATGTTTTATACTTTAATTCTGATACTTTATTCTTAACGTTCATAATACAAACAATAAATCCAGCATTAATTTATTCTCATCTTCGTGTTGGTAAGGACAAATATAAACCACAACATTAAATAACATAATACAGTGGTATTGCAGCAAAAGCAATCAATTTGACTAGCCTTTTCCCAACTATGTAGGGGCCAGACTAACCGAATGCAGCACAAATTATTGCATTGTTTGTAAAACATTTCTTAAAGCATTGACATATTATTGCATAAAATGTTTATAAAACCATTTTTTTAAAGAAATAAATAATTAAGGATACAAAACATACACATTTACACACCGTTTTTATTGTAAACAGATTTTTTTTTCAGATGAGGAATATTACAAGCTGTCAAAGGACCTACTCCGTTACGTGCGCACGCGTCCTGTCCGTGTGCACGTGTTCGGAACTCTGGACGTCAACATGTCCATGCTGCCGTCGGTTGTTGCGTTCTTCACTTCGTACACCGTTATAGCGCTGCAGTTTAATAATGTGTTATAGATAATAATAATACTTCGTATCGCAATAAAGAACATGGTATCTGTTTTATCGATGTTATATTTGCTGGAGTATTTTTGAAGTGATTATATTTTTAAATTTGTCATTTTAAATTAAATTTGACTATTTTAAAGAAAATATTTTTTTTATGTGACCTTGTTAATTTAAAAATGCTTTAACATGCTAATGATTTCTCGTTTGATTTTTACTATTATATTCTCTTGAACACGAAATAACACACTTTTTCGCAAGTAATTGGTTTCGTAACCTCTGCAATTGCGAGTTTTTGCATAATCAGCCTATATCCCACTGCTGGGACACAGGCCTCCTCTCTGTGAGAGGGAGCGGGCCGTAATCCACCACGCGAGTTCAGTGCGGGTTGGTAGATGTCACATGTTTTCGAATTTTTTGGTTCTAGGACATGCCGGTTTTCTCACGATGTTTTCCTTCACCGTTTTGAGAGCAATGGCGATTAAAGAGCAGAGCAGTGGTGGCCCAGTGGTAACGGCCACGATTTATAAGTTGTAGATCGTAGATTCGAACCCTGACAGGCGCTTTACTTCTCAGTTTTTAAATAGCATAATTGTTATGCCTAGACTTAACCCTGAAAGTAGGTATTTTAAATATTTTACACGCACCTTTTGAAAAATAATATAGAATACCATGATTGACTCTGTGTATAACCAAACTGTTTAATTAAAAGCATTAAAAAACAAGTTTTTGTCTTATTTCAAAGCTCCTGATAACATCCTGGGAAATGTTTGCTATCCCTTCGAGAAGTATAGGGTGACGGCTGAAGTTAACTTCAATATCAGAATTAATTTATGCCAACAATGAATTACTTTACCACCACTCCCCTTATTTAATAATAAGACAAATAACCGTTGACTATCGACTATCACTCATCGTTCAATTACTTACAACCCTTCACGTATACTAACCATGAATCTGACGCCGCTGAAATAACTCTTGTTCATACAAAATATGACAACCGTGTTCAGAAATTATTTGTATTAAAAAAAAAGACGTACTCGTGTGTTTGTACTTCTTTGGGTAATTTTTGAATCGTTCAACATTGCAGTTAGTGCCATAGCTAACTTGGCGTGTGAAAGTGAATTTCACATAAAGGCTTCACGGATATATTTCTTTTCAACCACCGCATTTTCCATCTATGTAATGATAGTATCATTGTATTACTCCAAAAGATTTCATAGCCTTCTTTTGAATTTTGATGCGTTTTACAATATTTTCGACGACGAGATCTTTAACCAAAAAATGACGAAAGCACAAAACGTTTTAACATCTATGGTAGTTTTATTTTGTGGTATCAAAATTTTTACATTCGCTTACATGCACTCCCACAGGGCTGATACGAAGAGATGGGTTATCACCACGTTAACTCAGTACAGCATTAGCATGTCGGACTTTCGCTACATCTTCCAATATTTTATAATGCATTGTATTTTCTACGTGGTTTCTGAGCAACTGAAAGCAATTACGCGTTCAATAGATATATATAGCGTATTGTCTTCCATCAGGGAAAGTCGAAGAAATGTGGAACACGCAGAAAATTCATCGAGTGTAGCTCTCAACCAAGACAAGTTAAACCTACACGCTACATTAGCATTATACATACATAACATTATATAATTCTACTATATAATATTTAGAATTAATAAAAATACACTATATTTACTAATGTAATTGTTAATTTAGTTCGTAAGATAATAAGTAAAGAATAATAATATTGATCCAACAGACAAACTATGTGCATAGTTTTGTTGGACATTATGTACGTTATAAAACTTAAAATGTACCTTTCTTATCAATCAATAAAAAAAAAAAAAAAAAAAAAAAACGGTTGAAAGCGTACGAAAATATTAACGACAGTTCTAACTTATGCATTTCAATGTTTAGCGTACAGGTAACATTTATGAATACAAAAATACTTTTCAGAAACGTTTTATGTAAAAGTACGTTTAATTTTAATTGTTGTGCATTAAATGTTAAAATATAATATATGTAAGTATATGATTGGTTTCAGTTGACTCTCATGGTTTCTATAGTGATCCTATACTACATAATATTGATGTATACCACCACTATAATAACCGTAGAGGTACGTATGAATTAGTATAATATTAACTAAAATGTCATATTACAATATATACAGGTGGCTGGGACATCGACGTGCAAAATGTAACTATGAATTTAAGCACATGATTCTAAAAAACGAGCGTAAAAAAAATTCATCCGTATAAAAAAAAATCTGCTGTCTCATAAAAAAGTACAATACCTACGCAGTCAAAATGTATGGATCAGCTATTTTTTTTAATAACCTATGAATAATTTCAACGCAGGGGGTTCAGGATCATGTACTGAATCCATGGTAACAGGTTGCGCGCCGTTATGTCCCTTCCACCCTGTATAGGTACTATTAAAATGTTATTCGTTTGCGGTTTATCCAAACACTTTAGTCTTGTCTATAAAGTAGTTATAACCTTTCGCAGGGTGTTACAACTTTGACATCGCTGTTCCTGAACCTGTATTTCATGACAGTGTTTCTTATGACGTTATTCGTGGTATCTCGCAGTGGTCAGAAAATTCAGAACAATTATATGGAGCTGCCACAAAAACTCTGCGAACTCTGTGTGCACACGCTCGAGACTAAGTATATTCAAAAAAAATTGCAAAGTCCACGCTTTTAATAATTAGCAAAAATATCGATTAAAATGATATTGAAAAGAATCATTTTTACCTAAACTGACTTGTTAAAAGGGGTACATACTTAATCATAAATAATTATAATCATGTGCTTTATTTCTCAGACGAAGAATACTACAAACTGTCAAAGGACCTACTCCGTTACGTGCGCACGCGTCCTGTCCGTGTGCAAGTTTACGGATATCTTGACGTCAACATGTCCATACCGCCGTCGGTTGTTACATTCTTCACTTCGTACACTGTTATTACGCTGCAGTTTAATAATGTATTGTAGGTCATTATTATGGTCGTAATGATTTATCTTAAAGATTGTACCTCCACGTTACCTTTAGGTCATATTTGACTTCAGCACGGAATAAAATGCTTAATATTGTATAATGTAGTTTCGAGTGCATGCACACAAAATTTCTGACTTTTCAGAATCGACGTCCAGTTCGATTCGACGTCGTTTCACATTCACATCTGGCTTTCTTGTGAAACATCTGGCTTTCTTACCTATTTAATGTAGTTTTTATTAAAAATTAATCAATAATGATGAACCATAGAGCTTTTCTTTTTCTTACTAAAATTGTGAGTGACGTCTCTAGTGGTCGGGCTCTTTGTGGTTTTCTGTAAAACCATTTTAGCGTTTGTAATACGTCAATAATCAAATAAACTTGCAAAATGCAAGCTAGGCAACTTTGACATTCTTACAATAATTACAGAGCGTTGACTGGGTCGGATTGGCACCGTGAGGCCGAAATATGCCGAAATAGGCCGAAAGTCAGTCAATTTTCTAGACTATTTTGACAGCTGTCATTGGAAGGGATAATTATGCCGATTTTTTTAGCATCGCATTAATCCTTTATGGAAATGCGTTTCATGCGATATAGTGAAGTATCCAAGTATGGAGTTGATAAGTAGCTGCCTTTATAAACGCCACCTGCTATAGCATAAGCTTTAAAGTGGTAATTTTTGTTAGAGTCAAGTGGCCTCATCCCTTCCAACTAAATGGTTGGTTTTGGATATGCAAAAATATGGTGTTGGATAAATTCATCCCAACTACCCTTCATTGTGCGTGGTTCGACGAGCACTTGGCCGGTTTTTACTCGTTATTAGTTTCAGCTGACGCACACTATCCAAAATTAGAAATTATGTTATTGTTTTCATGTAAACAATTTCATTACCACTCTCATTAGAAAAATGGATTAGAAATATATTACCTTCTTCCTGGCTTATTGTATCACCTCTTGTTTGTTTCATTACTAATAAGTAGTCACGTTCATTTCTACATACATATTACTCGTCGATCAAGTTCCAACATACTCGTCAAAATGACGATAAATCTCACACCGTTAAAATATCTTCTGTTCGCAGAAAATGGGCTAACTGTATTCAGAAATTATTTGTCTTTAAAAAGACATACTTGTATTATTGTTCTTTGTTGGATCATTTTAACTATATTAAACCTTATCTTTAATGCTGTGGTCAACTTTGGGCATAACACTGAAATTCACATTCATGCTCAACAGATATATTACTTTTCGTCCACAAGTTTCTCGATCTATGTAATCATTACATGCATCATTAGCAGCTCTATGGTACTCCAAAAGTTTTTATCGGCTTCTATTAAATTTTGATGCGTTTTACAAAATATTCGATGACGAGATCTATAAACAAAGATTGTTGAAAGCCCAAAAAACTTTGACATTTATGATATTGTCGTTTTGTTTTATTTTCTTTACTTTCGCTCGGGTGTATTATAGCGATAGAACGATGAACTTGATAGTTTCCGCATTATCTCAGTACAACATTAGCGTGGCCGACTTCCGCTACGTTTTCCAATATTTTATATTGCGTTCTATTTTGTTCGTGGTTTCTGAGCAACTGGATGCAATTACGCGATCAATTAGTAAGTTAAACAAATGGGTAGTAGCCTACGAAAATATTAACGACAGTACCAACTTATGCAATTCAATGTTTAGCGTACAGGTATTTACAAACATACATAAATATTTAAATACTCTACTTAAAAGTCATTAATATTTAAATACGAACTTTTTAGTGAAAGTGATTCATTCTAAAATATCTGTATAATTGGTTGCAGTTAACTATCATGCTTCTGATAGTGACTGTGTATTACATAATATTGATGTACACATGGCTACACATCAAGCTATACATTTCCAGCATAAGCTGACCTCGCATTGTAAGGAAATTCTATACAATGCGAGATCTGTTGATCTGTTGCCGTGTGTACACCATCACTATTATAACCGTTGAGGTACGTATCAACTTGAATAATAAACTATAATATATATTTTTATTACCTACCCCTTGTCCTTAATCCTTGTCTAAATTGATCGTGGCTTAATTCGAACATCAGCCATTAGGTACTATATAATTAGTATATTTTTGTTAGGTATTAGAGTAACTACAGCGTAAAATACAGAACCGGTTTCTAATTTATAAAGTCTCGATAGACGTGTCATGATATTTTTTTTTATTTTTTTATCTATATAGGAGGTAAACGTCACGACATTTCGTCACTGCTGTGCCCGACAGGGTCCATAATTGTACCATTAATTTTAAGCCTACCAACTGTTTAACAACATTATGGAATGCAATAAAGAATTGAGAATTTGTCGAATGACTCTTGTTTTCCACAGGGTGTACAGACCATACCAACGCTGCTCATGAACTTATTTTCAATGATCGTGTTCCTCATGGCGCTGTTTGTGATATCTCGTGGTGGTCAGAAGATTCAGAACAGCTCCATGCAGCTACAACAGAAACTCTGCGAGGTTTGTCTGCACACGCTTGAAAGTACGTGAAATTTCAATAATACCTCCTTTTCGTGTAAGCCTGAAACGAATCCAAATTGATGTTTGGACCTTGGTAACTTATGAGGCTTTACGTCTACTTTTGACGTATTGATTGACCATTAGTAAAGGCCTCGCTTCTTATCTTATGCACGAAATTGTGTGTTCAAATTTGGGCAAGCAATGTGACTTTTAGTTCATATAAACTTTTTTGGAACTGTTCTTCTTTATAAGTGCACGTTTAGCCGTAACTTACGAGTGTAACGATCAAGTTAGGTATTCTAAAAAGTCGTTTGTAAAAATTATAAATATTGAAATAAAGAAGCATAAGCATAATCAGCTTACAGTGTTCCCACAGCTGGGACCACAGGCCTCCTCTGTGAGATCTGGCTTTTTAACACCACGCTGGCCAAATGCAGGTTTTATAGAAGCTAATCCACAAATCTCTTTCTAAGATGAGGAATATTACAAGTTGACAAAGGAACTACTCCGTTACGTGCGCACGCGCCCTGTCCGTGTGCACGTGTACGGAACCCTGGACGTCAACATGTCCATGCTGCCGTCGGTTGTTGCTCTCTTCACTTCATACACTGTTATTGCGCTGCGGTTTAATAATGTGATGTAGATAAATAACTAGTTATACTAACAAAGCTTTACCGCTTTTTTTCCACATTCGACCACAGTATAATAAACTTATTCATCGGTACTTGAATATTTGATGTTGTATTAACATATTTTTTAATATACTCCAATAAAAAAAAATACGTTACTTAGGTTACTTAGAAAATACGTTTTTTGTTTTTTTTACACGTTTATTATGTATACTGATACCGGGTAGGTATCGGTATACATAATAAACGTGTATGTGGAGTATCGCTAGCTAATTTAATGTTACCTTGTATTGCTTTCATAGAAGCAGTTTCATTTAGGACATGTTTAAATTTAACTACTTATTTAACTACTAACTTTGAGATTGTACCTAGGTCCAATCTAGATCAAAGGAAAGTTCCGCTTGTTCATCACTTCTAGTTCATTGTCAGCATTCACTCGTATCCGTGGAGAATACCTACCCTCTGCTTCCCATTTATTTTAATGTAAGTACTAGCAATCTGGGCCGACCTTGCCTTTAAAATAAAAATGTCGAACGTGTGCCAAACCGAACATGAATTTTCCAAATTTATCAGTAATACGCTTGTTATAATTAAGAAAATTAAAACAACAGGAGGGTTAGGCGAAGGTAGGTACATACCTATAGTAGGTACACCCACATTTCACCAGTTATGATTACGTCGCATGTAATAGGGGGCGAGTCTATTGCCATCACCTGGACACGAAACCAGACTCCGGGCTATACTACTTACGAAGAAATTCCTTAGCATAATCAGCCTATAATGTTCCCACTTCTGGGAGACAGGCCTCCTATCTGTGAGAGGAAGTGAGCCGTAAATCCACCACCCAGGCTCAGCGCGGGTTGGTGGCTGTCACATGTCTTAGAATTTTCAGTACTAGGAATCCCGGTTACCTCACGATGTTTTCCTTCACCATTTTGAGAGTGGCGATGAAATAATTTACACAAAGTAAGAAGTAGAACTTGTAAGTCACGGTCGCTTCTACTAGGCCACCATTGTTCGTAATAGGATAACCCCTATTTTCATTCATCAAAGCTTTTTCAACAAACAATTTTAGTACCCAACTAGTTACTAGTTGACTCTGCACTTCTTGTTGCCTGATTTTATTCACAGATGATTTTATCGTCCCAGAAAGTTGGTAATTATAAATAGACCAATTACATAAAATGAAAGTAGATTCAGTCTATGAACTGGTAACCTACTTCAGCGGAGTCGATGACAATCTAATTGTTTTGCAGTGTCATGTCAAAGAGTCAAAGCGCAGCTGAAGTTGAAACGACAAACAAGTGGTTTCGGAGAAACATATTAGAGTTCATTGCGATGATCGACTTCAATAAATCTTCGTCGAAAAAAATGCCGTAGTGATTTTAGCAATTGTTCAGAAATGTCAGCGAACTGTAAATAACGTTTTCATAATTTACATATTCAGTGACGCAACTGCCTATTTGCATCACAGTTCACATACCTACCATGTCCATGTGTATTCAACCTACGCACTTGTACTACATACAAAACAGACAGTCTTGTCAAAGTATCTACAATTCTACAGACACTTTCATTAAGCCGTACAAATAAAGACGTTCAAAATTTCTCATTAGGATATTACAAAATGAGATACTTACCGTATGACAGTGGTGCAAAAGAACTGTAAATAGTAGCCGTCGAGGGCGGCACGACGATAAAATGAAAATGAGGGGGCGGGGGGGCTCGTTAGCGAACGGTCTCCTACTGCGCTCCGCGATTGTCACCACCTCAATATCCAACACCACCAATCATCAAAAACAACCTTATCTTCAAAGTTTCAAGACTCAAATTCCATCACCGTTAACACTTTTAAAAATGCCGTTGGAACAAAGAACGCATAAAATTCTGCAATACAAAGGATTTTCAGAAATGTTACAGACGTAATGTCTAATTAGATGATTCGTTCCTTGCTTTTGTGAGTGGATGCGAAATTTAAAAGCCCACAATGGATGTTGAGTGGGAGGTGCTGTACCTACCTAAATTAGTATTGTTCGGCGGCTTTCGAAAAGCGCAATAAAAAACTCGTTTACGAAAGGCATAGTTTTGGGGAGTTATTTTATGTAAAAATCCAATAATTCCGTTTATTACGCATAAATATTAGCTTGATTTTGATATTTGCAAACATTTTTATAAATATTCAACAACTTTTTCTTTGGTATTATAATTTCATGCTATTCTTGCATCGTGTATGTTAGGTTAAATTATTCAAAGAGGAGTCATGAATAATGAGCACATGCTAATAATGCAATTTTTTATTGGCTTTGAGATTTTCGTTATAAAGTTAAGAGAGCTCAGGTTTTTATAGTAAAATTATACAGCATCATCCTAGACTTTAACCCACAGAGTAGCATTTCACGAGAATCAAGTAAGGTATTATGTAGTATTCTTACGGATTTGTTTTTTTTATTAAGGTTTGCATCTTTTTCGAGCCTACTGTCAGACTTTTTACACCTGCAGCCTTTGGGTCAAGTATACGCAGAAGGCATACAGCGCCCTGCGTGTGCAGTATAATAATGCTTTCAGGATGCTTGTGGGGCTGCCGCGGTATTGTAGCGTTTCGGGTATGTTTGCCGATGCGAGAGTGGATGATTTTTATGCCATCATTCGAAAACGATGCGCTTCTCTCCGGCACAGAACAGATATCAGCACCCACGGCATGTTGAGAGCATTGAGTGACCGGTGGGACTGCCGGATGCTTGGTCGATGGGTGAGACTGCACACACAGATCTGCTCTTGATAACTGTACGTGCATTTTATTTTATTTTATTTTATTAATTCATATTATGTTATTATTATTATGCCTATTTGTGATTTTTATGTGTATTGTGTATTGTGTGTGTATACCTACTGATGTAATTCTATGGACTTCAATGTCTGCAAATAAATGATTAAATAAATAAAAAAAAATAGGTACCTACTTATACTTACCTAATACCTAGCTATGTTTTAATGTATGTATGTATATTACACACATTAACATACAGATTAATTTCGCCTTTGCATTTATAATTACAAAGTAGAACAATTTTGTCATGTTTATTTTAAAAAAATCTAATTCCACATTAATTTTACATTTCTAAGGCTTCTTCACACACCACACGCCAAAAGCCGTAGCGATTTGAAAGAGCAATTCAATCTGGCCGCCAACGACGCTATCTGTATGCTATCTGTAGACTGTAGTGGATGAATGAGCCACAAACAAGTGAGCCGGATATCTTCAGGTGTCGCGCACTCACACACGCGACCTACACTTGTTTACACTAGCGTTCTTGAGGTGGGAAAGGGTGGAGGTGAATGTTTATCAGATAACTTGTTTTTGTAAGTTTTTATTTTTTGTGTTTTTCTTTATTATTTTTTTTTTAATGTGAGACGTCTTTAATTTTTTCTCCCGTACTGGGCAGAGCGGGAGGTGTCAGACTTTTACTGACTAAAACCCACCCTTGTTCCTTCAGTTGCCTGTTGCCAAGGGTCCCGGTATCCCAACCAATCCGTTCAATAACATACGCTTAAAGTAAATAATGTAACTATTACAGTTAGAAATATAAAAAAAACAGTAGGGCCGTATAAAAAGCAGGTGCAAAGTGTCAAAGAAATAACTTGCAAAAGATCCGAAAAGTTGTTGAAAGAGCAATTCATGAGTGCATACAAACAGAAAAGCTATCACCAGCGCACCCTTGCACATGCCCGATTTTTTAAATAAAAATATGCATAAAGTTCCCGCAATATGGGACGGAGATGTTGCTGTAAGCATTTTATCGTAATAACCGCAAAAATAAAAGGAATTTCATAAAATCCCTACAAAAAATCTTACGTCTTGTATTATTACAATTAATTATCAAAGTACCTATTTTATTATTAATTACCTTGTACAACTCGAAAATTCGTGTGAATTAAAGGTAACAACCGTCGATAGTTTTCTATCTTTATTTATTTATTATTTTATTAAACTTTATTTCAGACTATCTTTTACAGAATCATCCATATTTGTGTTAGTAAGTACTTAGGAACTATGTTAGTAAACCACAAAAATAAAACAAACAAAATCACACAGACACATGGAGTGCGATCCAGTGTCTTTGAAAAGGACCGTCTAACCGGTCCGCTATTACTTTCAGGATGTTGTTGGAGCTTGCTCGAATACGGTGCAATATGGAGGCCGCTCTCTTTCTCATGATGGCATGAAAGCCATCAATCGGTAATATAAAAAATATTATTTATTGTTTCTGTCCACAAAAACATGGAATTATCGTGTTGTTACTCATATTACTTTTATTTGATACTTATCTATAAAGGTATAAAATTACTAAGTTGCTGCTTGTAAAACATCTGTAGATTTCTTTTTTACCCTTTGTTTACAAAATTAATAAATGAATTTGAATTTGTCAATTTCATGAATACTCAAAACGGCTGGCAATTTTTTTTAGGCCCCCTCTTAATTTAGATGGTTGATAGATGATGTTTCACGTTGAAAATATTCACAATTTGACAAAATCAGCAATTTGGCTATATAAGGACATAATATTGTTAATAGGTATTTATTTGTACAAGAACAAAATTAGAGGAATTAATACTAAAACGCTGTACCTATTAAATAGTTCTGTATTCGTCGTCCGACATTATATATTCTTCTAATAATCATTAATTCCCCGATTCAACTATAATGACCTAAGTTTGATTAGTCACTATGTTTATGACAGCTGAAAACTTAAATTCGTCTCATGATTACTTCGTAGCTCTGCGCGACCACACATACACACGACGCGATGAAAGAGCTCTCGGGGGGCAAACGTCAGGCCTTTTAATGGTAACTGCTCGCTCGGCGTGTTTGAATGAAAAATAAGAAACGTACCTATAACTGCCAGTAGGCAACAATGTGTTCCGATCTACTGTAACATAAGTTAGATGTGTTAGAAAGGTAAATAAACAGGCTCTACGTGGCATAGGTAGTACAAGTTTTTATTTAATAATCCTTCTAAAAGTCACTGAAATATACGAAAATTTAGAGGTAGACCTACATTTTAGTCTTATGATGAAAATTATTCGCTGGTTTGATGATTCACTGACTAAAAAAGAAGAAAATATTATCCTTATAGAGTGTGGAGGTCATGTCATTTACATTTACATCAAAGGATTATTAAACGCAACTCCATCCCTGAGCGAGTCAAACGGAGGTTGAAGTAGGTAACAATAATAGGTAAGTACCATGAAAAATTATAATTTCCATCAAAATATGGTAGGTATTCATCTTACTTGTTTTGAATGAAATAAGCAATAACGCGTACAGATTAATTTTATATTACGATTAGATTTGATTTACATCACTGAAATAAATTCATTTTATTTTTAAATGAAAGAAGTTTTAATCAAGTATATTTATTTATTAACTAAGCATTGAAATAAGTAAAATCATTATTTTGTCAAAATGTTTAAATCACTTCGCCAAGCTGACCGCCTCTTCCGTCTGAAACCATTGGGTGACTTCGAAACAAAGGATTTAAATAAAATGACTAACTAAAAAGAGCAAGAACAAAACGAAATCTACTGCACTACTGCATATGTAAACTTTTCCACTATTTATATGCACAGTGAACAATAACAGTTAACCTAATAAAACGGAGCACAAAACAGCACTTTAATACTAAACAAGAACCGAAAAAAGGAACCCCCTAATAGTGGCCAATCGCTTGCTCTAATACATAATTGACATGAAAAGACCAACATTTTGCCAGACTTTTCCGCTCGTTTTAACCCGTCAGCTCAAATTAGGTTATCTGGCGATGCCCCGTGTGAACGAGTTATGCAAATTAAGTTATCTGTTTTCCAACGTCCAGTTAATTCAGTTCTTTCTCCAGCGCTCGAGCCGCTGCAGGGAAATTGTGCTGTTTTGCATTTTGATGAAATATTTTGTCCAGTCTCAACGCAAATAATGTTGCCTTCCACTGAGATTGTTTCAGTCTCATTTTATTAGGTATGCTTGTGAGGATTTTTCTCAATGAACTCGACGTATTTTAGATATCACAGGCTAAAATCGGTTAAATCAGACTATTTCAACTTAATTAAACCTAACGTAATAAACGTTAACGTAATCCTTAATAAATATCTAACACAGATAATTATTCAGATACGTACTAGTCGGACTAACAACAGAGAGGTAGGTAGATACACATCAATATCACATTCAATTAGGTAGCTAATAATGTCACGGCTCTGTTGAAAAATAGCTCAGTTTAGTTTGTAACGAGGGGATCAGAAGCCGTGGCGTCATAAACCGGACCACGTAAAGACCCTGCGGGCACGGCTGGCGCGGCTGGCTCGCCCGTTACGGCCGCAGATGTTATCACAACATAAAATGCCAAAATTAAAACCTATAAAATATCGAGCCCCAACATGATTTATGTCATGCGCGTTGCTGTAACACCGAATTTCTCCTTTCGCTATTGGAAGTCGTAAAAGGGATTTTTTCGGTTTTATTTCCCAAAGTAATACCGATGACAAGTGGTTTTATGGGTTTCACGCAAATTAAATTCGGTGAACGTCATTATAGAATTGTTTTTTTTTTAAGTTGAAACTTTTTACCTCCCATATCTATTAACACTGTAATTCGAAAATATTGTAAAAGGCAATTATTTTTTTAAAGAGTAACCGTGGAGATTTTTGCCGGCTCTTCTCCATAGGAAACGACCAGTTGGAACCGTGCACCTAGTTTCTCACGTATCATAAGTGCCCATGTAGGCTTATGTGAACTAAATGTTTTGATTTGATTTAATGTCCCTGCAAAAATCGTCTTCAATCATGGAATCAATAAAATTGTATAAAATTGTTCATAATAATAATAACGGATATTTTTTATTGCTTCATAAGAAACGTGTAGGTATGTACTTAAATAAAACATTTTAGCTTGATTGAACGGTGCAATTTGTATCGGCGTGAAATGCATTAAGTTAATGACATTACTTCCATTTAAAACCCTCAACGTTCTTCTCATACTCTACATATTTTAATAACTTATGATAAATCATTATCAAAAATAAACATGTCAACATTTTATTACCTCCATTTTGTGTTAAACATTATTATAATTTAGCTTCCGTTCAGTGCAAGTACTTGATTATAAGAATAAGAATAAAGAATAAGAATAAATTTATTTTTAAAAGTTTATACATTATTGGATTGAACTCCTAGACCTCACACTAGGATACCCTGTGTTGTGAGATCTAGGCTCCTTCGTTCCGTTAACAATTTTATTTATGGTGGTACATTTTTAAAGTTTAAAATAGATATAAAAAGAGTGTATGCATGGTGCTGTGCTTTGTGTTAATTGTAATGTTGTTGTAAGAGAGTGTTTGAATGTTATTCGTATGTGAGTGTGTACGTGTGTTTGTGTGTTGTCAATGTGTATACTGTGGGTTTTACTTAAGCTAAGAAACTTTCTGTCCTGTCATAGTCAAGTGTAAGAAGCCAGTTTGTTACCGCCACTCTGCATTTTTTTTGAGTTAGTTTTAGTATTTTGTGTAGACTATTGAGTTTCTCGTATATGTGTGGTCCCATATACCCGTAAGACCTTCTGCCGATTGTTTTATGGCATCGGATTTTAACCCAATTTATTCTTCGACTTGAAATGACACAAGTGATCAAGGCAGTTTTATGAAATCGTAGGGTGACAGACAGTATATAAAGTTGTCTAACCCTAAGAACTCCCACTTCATTATAGAGTTTATTCGTGGGGTATAGGTAAGGTCGTCTATACGCAACTTTTAGTAGGGCACGCTGAGCTCGTTCTACTTTAATTAGTGAGGTCTTGCCTGCACCGCCCCAAGCTACTATGCAGTAATTAAGAACAGATTGACAGAGTGAAAAGTAAATCATCTTCAGGACAGAATCATCAGCAATCTTGCCTAGTTGCTTAAATATACGCAGCATTGTTCTAATCCTGCCCTTTAAAGCGCTCAGGTGTGCGGACCACGTCAATCTGTTATCTACAATAACCCCTAGATATTTAATAGAAACAGCCTGTTCGATGCAAGCGCAAGAACACTGGTCAGAACTAATACAGGAGTGCAGCCGCAAGCAAGATACTCTGTTAGGGGAAGAACGTTCAGAAATAGCAAAGTTGATTGCTTTGGTTTTTTCTATATTCAGCGTCAATAGATTATGTTGTAGCCAGCTTGCGACAGCCTTTACCCCGCGCTCAACCACGCATTGCACCTCGTCCCATGTTTTCCCATGAAAAACTATCGCGGTGTCATCAGCATATGTGAAAATCTTAGCCTGTTGGAGGTTCAAGCTGCATAATCCATTTATATAAATAATAAATAGAGTGGGGCCCAGCACGCTTCCCTGGGGTATACCAAAATGTACTGTGGTTGGGTCACTACAGTATTTCCCTAGCACAACTCTTTGCGTTCTGTCACAGAGATAGGAGGAAAACCAGTCCAAAGCAACGCCACGAACGCCCAGAAGTGACATTTTCTTGATCAGAATTTTCCTGGAGATCGTATCAAAGGCTTTTGCAAGATCCAGGAAGAGGCCAGTACATGCCTGTCCTTGACCTAGGTTCAGAGTTATAAAGTCGGTTAAGTTAGTAACTGCATCCTCCGTGGACCTGCCAACCCGAAACCCATACTGATTGTCTGACAGTAATTTATTTTTTTCCAGATATGCAAGTAGTCTCTTGTTGACAACTTTCTCAAGGATTTTTGAGAGAGCTGTCAGCAGAGAAATTGGGCGATAATTTGCTGGAGTTTTTGGATCTCCACTTTTGAATATCGGGCAAATATTTGCAATCTTTATGCAGTCGGGTGCTACACCTGTATTTAAGCTTAAATTGCAAAGGAAGGCAATTGGCCCCACTAAAACATGTGCGCACTGCTTAAGAAATGCATTATTAATCCCATCATAACCGGTTGCTGACGTCGTTTTAAGTTGGGTAATAATTGTAAGTATTTCTTTTTCGTCAGTCGGGGATAAAAAGAAAGAGTCTGGGCTAGGGTGTAACGTACTATATTGTTCATTGCTACAGGCCAATTCCGTTTCAGTCATGTCAAGTTGTCTAAGAGTTATAGATGCAAGGTTTTTACCCATCGTTGAGAAATAGTCGTTAACTTTATTTAGTGTGGGGACTGGATTGTCACTGTCAGTTACGAGCTCAGACTTGCCGTCTTTCTTATTTTTAATATTGCAAATTTTCTTAATTTCGAACCATAATTTTTTACAGTCGCCTTTAGTTTCCATAAGTAGGTTGCGATCATGATCTTGTTTCAGATTTGCTAGTATATTGTTGCAATAATTTCGATATTTTCTATACTCTTGTTGAATGACAGGATTATCCCGATTTTCCTCTTTTTTTGCATTGGTGTGCATTCGGTCACGTCGTCTTATGCACTTCAGAAGGCTTTTAGTAATCCATGGCTTGATAATGACATCCGAGCTACGGCATCCACGAATAGTGGTGTGCTTCTTAATTTTACAAGAAAGAGTTTCGACAAATTTTTGGAATGCATTCGTAGCGTTTGTATGTTCATGAAGCCATTCCCAATTTTCGTTTTCAATATCTCTTTGTAAACTATTATAGTCAATTCGCGTATGTCGTTTCTCAACGCTGGTCCTAGCTAACTCTCGGTGAATGCTGAAGATAACCGTCTCGTGATCTGTTATGCCAGTATCACAAACAATAACAGTAGCAGGCTTCTGAGTTTTAAGCATAACGTGATCCAAACAGTTGCCCCCTCGTGTAGGGAAAATATGTCCTGGAAAATACCCATAGTGGCCAGTTAAATCTAAGTAATCGGAGGCGCGTTTGTCATTGCAACCAGATTTTATATCAATGTTCAAATCCCCTACAATAGCACAGGTGTTTGCCGTACACTTATCCATCAGTTCTGTTAAGGACTCACAGAAGTTACTTATATTATAAAATGATGGTGACCTATATATGGCTATCAGAGATAGTTTGTCACTGACATTGACAACCATGCAGTTCGAGTCTTTGCAGGGTGGCTCCACGACTGAAGCTTGGAGAGAAGACTTTGTATAAACAACTATTCCATCGTTTTGGTTAAGGTAAGTTTTGGAATAGTGATAATCGTAGTTGTTAATTCCGAAACAGGCGTGCCTATCGTCAAGCCAACACTCTGTCAAAATAATTACATCAGGCGTAAAAAGCAGCCGGCTCAGGAGAACAGTGAAATCATCAAAATTCTTTTTAATACTGCGTATATTTTGGACTACAACCGAGTACTGACTTTCTGTGTCGCCTAGGTGATTATGTAAATATTTTAGTTCTAAAACTTAGCAAAAGGTAAATTACAAGGCAGATGCAGATGTGAGTGGAAACGCAGGACCCTAGGAGGACATTATAGTGGCCATATTAGTGATGTTCTTCCGAAAGGGTCAGGTGCGTAGTAGGTACTCGCAACCGGCGCGGCGTGCGTGTACTGCTACGACGTATTAATGCCATCATTTTTCCAGTGTTAGTGAGAGACGGAACTATACAGGGTTATTGGTAAAGCACCAACAACCTCTTAAGGAGTCATTGCACTCATCATTATGAACAACTTTTACTATGGGAACAAATACGAAAACGCGAAAAAAAAACAGCTGTTCCGTACATTTTGACGAGATAAACGAACATAAATTTCATATTTGTAAACTGTTTTTTCGCTATTTTTATTATAATAATTAATAAATTCATAGTATTTATCAAACCAAGTTAAAGCCTATTATAGTGGGCATTATTTTCAACTTTTAATATGTAAATATTTTAATTTACTCGAAGACAGCAAACGATTTCCCGTTTCATTCATTAAAACATTTATTTCTCTGTGTTTATATTTTGTTACATACGTCTTTTTTTCTATCGGGGGCAGAATAACCCTGTATAAGGCCGTTAGCACCATCCTTTTTTCGCAGTGGAATAATGATGGCATTAATACTTCATAGTCAGCTCCCTGATGTATGAACGTAAACGAGGCAATAACAGTGTGTAAGGATCGTTACAGGTGGTATGTAAAACTTAACAAAATACTTATAAATACCTATATAAATATTTTGTGACAGTCATGAAAACCATCGTGATCTTATTTAACTTAGTAGTTATCTTTTGTGTAAAAATATCTTTCGAGGGGTAAATCAAGAAGGTAAGTGTGACTTCATAGGCGTTTCAACAGAGATCCTCTGCGGAGTATAAGCACGACTTCCGAAATCCCGACTGACCCTCAACCACAAACTTACTGTAGAAAACTGCCGTTATCACGGTCTATCATTTAATAATGCTGAACTCATGAAAAGTCATAATTAACAAACACGTGTCACCGCAACCATTTTACGGAAACAATATTTTATATTCCATCCAAAAGTTGTTAAGCCACGGGCTGTAACAAAATCCGGCTAAGCGATATATTTATAATTCAGCATTTCGTCCAAAAGGGGTGACAACACATCACAAACTGTGAACGTTCGAGCTCGGGTCGCGGTGTTCGCCATTACACAAATAAGCGGTTTGCGTACAAACTGCTAATTTCAGAAAGTGAAACTTGAGCCGCTCTAAGCTCGGATTTAGGTGACCTTTTTGGGTTTAATTTATAAAAAACAACTTTCTACGTTTATCTACTTTATTTTTGGAGGGAATTTTGGTGTTTAGTCGTCGATAACTTCATTAACCACTTAAGGCCAGTTTCTCGAGCGCAAATGATGCGATTGGCAGTACTTGGCGGTCCTAATGCTTTCATTTCCAATAGGTTTTTTTTACAAGTCGACTGTTGTGGTAGTTTTTAGTGCTCATATACACGAGCTCATATGCAGTCGTAGACGCGTCGTCAGCTGCAGTTGCTTCTGCTTCTAGCAACATGCCGTTCGTGTATGTATTATATTATGAACACCTCGATGAACTTAGATACGATTGTCCACAAGCCAAAAATGCTTGTTAGCCGAGGTACCTACCTTGGCTCATTATGTTGCAATATTTTCCTGCACCGGGAGTGAGTTTTAAAAATTACAGCAATTGTGATCAACAATACTGCCCGTAGCTTTCAGTCAGAATTACAAACTGAATTAGCCGACAGTCTGGACTATAGATATAGTGGTACGAAGGTTGACATAAAGGCTCTTACATACTGGGGCGATTCGTCGCGCGACGCGACGCCGCCGCATTGTTCGCCGTGAAGTTTTCTCAGAAATTGTTTTGTTAAAATTCGCGTCGCGCGGCGAATCGCGCCAGTATATAAGAGCCTTAAGGCTATCTTCTCCTAATATTATTGTTACAGAATTTCATAGTAAGTAAATTCTTACTAATAAAGTTTTTTTTACCGAGGTCATAATTAATTTAAGTGTAGAGTTAATGAGATTCGTTTAAAAGTTAACTGTGTGTTATAAGAAACGGGGCTTATCTTTCAATTAGTTAGGTACCTACCTACATGCTACTTGTTAATTAATTAAACGTTTATACAAGTAGTTAACAATGATTAATAGATAACTTCTTAAATAAATTGATATCAGAGATGTAAATAAACTACATATATTTATTATACCTGAACTATTGAATGAATAATAACAACTATTCGAAAAAATCGACGCTCTAGCAGAAATCCGTGAAAAATTCTTTAAAATAAAATATCCGTACAGAAAATACGTTTAATTAAGATTTCTGTGTACAAAGGAATTTTTCGCTTTACATTCATAAATCCTTGTGTGAACCATTAACACCGACAACGTAGATTTTCGTAGTACAAAGCGTAATTACAAAAAACAAAGCAATTTGAATAAATATGAGGAACTTAGCATATCGTTGTTGGTAACCCCATTAAAAATTCATAGTTTTACTCCCACGGCCGGTAAACAGGTACTACAGAATAACACTGTCTCAAAGTTACAAAGTTTTTAGTATTTTTAACAGAGAACTAAATATAGTAACAACACGAATTAGTCAAAAAGTTTGGTTATGTAGGGGTAAGTAGGTTTATTTAATTTATATTTTTTTATACTTAACGATTTTAAAAAAAAGTTGTTAGGGATCGTCAGAAACTAGAAAGTCTGGCAACCAGTCTTCCCTAGGGGTATCGTGTTACCCAGTAACTGGGTTTTGGAGGTCACATAGGCAGTCGCTCCGTGTTAACCACTGGTATCCTTCTGCATCCGGTTAGATTGGAAGCCGACCCCAACATAGGATAAGGCTAGGATCGTTGTTAATTTTTTTTTTTAAATAAAATTTGTATATAAAAATTATAATGAGAATGTAAATCTAATCAAGATATTCAAGATGCGGTATATTTATTTAATTATGTAAAAAGATAACCTACCTAAATGAGATTAAAATCATGGGCGGTTATTTTTAACAATATTTGTGGCTAAAGGTCAATCAATATTTGCCTAGCAAGCATTTTGTCCTTTTAATTTTACACAAAAATTTTAAAAGACCATCATTCCGAATTTATTCATTCATTTTCCGAAGCCTCGTGCAGACTGGCGCGACGCGACTCTAACAAAACAATTTAGTTTTCAAATTAAGGAAACTTCACGGTATATAACAATTACCGGTGTCGCGTCGCGTCGCGCCAGTATGCACGAAGCTTTATCGTTTATTATTAGCAACGAACGTCTTGCTTTCAACTTCAAAAAGTTCAAACTATGTAACGAAGAAGAATTTTCTGAGCTGAAATGGAAATGTCAAAGTAACAATGTATTTATTAGTGCTGACTTCATAAAACTTAAGTTCTTGTGTCAAAAATAGGAACATTGTGAGCTCAGTACCCTGTTTAACAAAACTTACAAGAGTTGTATTACCAAATGTCATTGTGAGTTCGCAAGTACCTACTTATATTTTGACACTTTTATTCGTGATTTTGTTTATCAGAAAATTATTTGACATCCCGAGTGTCTGGCGACTTTTTATTCCGTCTTACAAGTTTATAACTGTCGTACTTAGTACCGCAATAAATGTTTAAATTCGATTTTCTTTTTTTTAATGTGGTCAAAAGAGAGATGATGCCCATGTCCCAGCAGTGGGAATATTATGGCTGATTATGAATATGGAGATGAGGTATGAATTTAAGGAAAATTATCATTCTAGATAACTTGTGAACGTGTAGACTTGTAACTTTTGATAAACAGGGCCCTGGTAACAACAACTAGGTAAAGTCAGGGTGCTAATCAAATTGACTATACCAATGTAAATGGTACGCATGTTCAAATCACCACTGTCATTATTTGACAGATGTATGAAATTGCTATAACACGGCAAATTGATGCAGTGTCTCAATTTGATAAACAATTAATTTCCCGAAACCTACTTTCTTTTTACTTTTCCATCTGGATTGAAAGAAAGAAAACCTTGTTGACCTTTCCAGATAATTGAACCTTCATTCTAAACCAAAATAAGGTTGTTAAAAAATACAATAGGCTCTTTTATTACGAGTACAATTTTATTTATTTAAGTAATATTGGTACAACAATGAAAAGATTGATAGAACTATGAAATAATTCTAGTAGCAATGGAATAATATATTATCATACATTATTATCATTTAATCATATCTCAACATCTACCAACCTGCAATGGACCCGCTTGGTGGAATACAGCCCACTCCCTCTCACCGAGAGGAGGCCTGTGTCCCAGCAGTGGGAACATTATATGCTGAAAAAGCTAATCATATCTCATATTATAATGATGTAGACCATGTTCATATAACATAGTACTACAACATACAAACATAATTAAAGCAGGTCACAAAAAATTGCTCAAAACTGACACACATAAAACTGAATTGGTGCAAACTTGTCCACAGTACGAGAGTCGAGGCGTTGGCGCGAACCCTGAATAATGTATCCTTACGAAACGACTGCGCAGCACATTTTCATAAATGTCGGAATGCTATCTAACTGCCACACGCGGCCATTTCTGGATAATCCTAAGTTACTAACTGTCATGAATTTTAAAGTGTAATCACGGGAGTTATAGCTAAAATCTCTGACGTGGTTAGCAGAGTTACTGTTCTATAACTTTTTTAAACTAACTTTAAATTAGAGCCACTACCAGCATTTTTTTATCTCATCAATAAAAAAGGTGAATTAATACTACCTCCACTCGTAACATTACTTAAATGTAGTCAGGCAGGCAGTCAGCAAAACTACTACCTTGATCACTATTATACTTAGTAGTAGTAGATACTATTTTACTTAGTACTGACACAACACAAAAAGTTATAAATTGCAATTCTTATAATTTTCAGCATAGAAACGTCAGAAGTAGGTGCACGGTTCCAATTGGTCGTTTCATATGAAGAAGATCCAGCAAGAAACTCCCCATAAAAATGTAATTGTATCAAACCGAATGAATTTGGTTATACTTAGTAACAGACATCAGTGATGTCTGTTACTAAGTATAACCAAATTCATTTTACGGCATTTTACGGCAACCACGTTTAGGGTGATGTCACATCACCCTAAACGTGGTGGCCGTAAAAGAGGATTAAGCGACTTCGCCAAGGGGAAGAAAAATGGCGTCTTCTAGGCGTTTAATAACATTGTTATAATATAGCGATCAACAATGTCTCTGCTAAGCATTATGATTTAGGTAGGTAATGACCGTATTACCTACGACTGTATGACTACGATGCCGTGGGCATTTAAAATGACATTGTTTCGATATTAGTGTTATCGTGACAAAATGAGAAAAGCTATAATAGCACAACACTATCAGTATGATTGTGCTTTATGTTGCTAAATTGTTACAATTGATCCTAGAATCGAGGAAAACTTTACTCGTTGTTATTTTCAAGTTTTTACCTATGACTAGGATGCTGTGGGCATTTAACATAACATTGTTTCAATATTAGTGTCATCGTAACTAATTGAGAAAAGCTATAATTGGACAACACTAGCCATAATATTTATTGTGCTTTATGTTGCTAAATTGTTACAATTTGATCCTAGAATCGAGGAAAACATTACTCGTTGTTATTTTCAAGTTTTTACCTGTGACTACGATGCTGTGGGCATTTAACATAACATTGTTTCAATATTAGTGTCATCGTTACTAATTGAGAAAAGCTATAATTGGACAACACTAGCCATAATATTTATTGTGCTTTATGTTGCTAAATTGTTACAATTTGATCCTAGAATCGAGAAAAACTTTACTCGTTATTAATTTCAAGTTTTTTCAAATTATTAAGTAGCATAGTTTTCTGGATATATTTTTATAACAAGTGCAACCAGTTCCAAAATAGTCTTTGAAATCAAGTCAAACACAAGTTTGATGTTGATGAACATAATTATGATAAGTAAGTAAGATTAAACAAGGTACAACAGTGATTATCATACCTAGTTCCATCAAGAAGCCTTACATCGACAGAGGACGGTGGGGTGTTGCAGGTAGATATGGATAACAGTGTCTATTATAATTCTAGTGGGCCATTAGCATATTTATCGAACTATTTCAATAAATATACCCAAACTTATTACCAGACTGATACACATAGGAAGTTTATACCACGGCTACAAGTGAGTGTACCTTACTGGACAAGAAGTGCATTAGCAAGAGAGTTGGGAACTGTACCGGTTGGTGATCGAGACATCTCACTGACTTACTTTTAATGCGACACCGCTTAATTAGCGTACTACCGCATTTTTATTTTGATGACATCTTTTACAATTGATTAAGTTTTGAATTATGTTTTAGGTACTAACAGAATAGGTTTTTAAAGATGATAAGCGGTCAGAGGGGGTAAATACGACCGACATATCTTGTGATTTTATATTTTGTTTACGGTTTTACATCATTACTGCATGTTACAGGAATGCAATAGGTACCGACAGATCACGAGCTCAATTTAGAGTCCGTACCTAACTTTGATTTTCCGCAGAAATATGCACATGAGAACCGTAGTGGTATTCTGTATAAACCTCACCGTGAAAACTTAGGTGAAGTGAGCTGTCAATCCCTAGTGTCAGCATTGCTATTCTGTTACCATCTCACCGTGAAAACTTAGGTGAAGTGAGCTTGAAGTCAACTGTCACTGCCTTAGTATCAGTAGATATCGATGACAATGACAGCTCACGCTCACTTCAACACTTTTTCACGGTGAGATGGTAACAGAATAGCAATGCTGACACTAGTCAGCATTGCTATTCTGTTACCATCTCACCGTTTGACAGCGGGATTGACAGCTCACTTCACCTAAGTTTTCACGGTGAGGTGGTAACAGAATAGCATCGCTGGCGCTAAGGATTGACAGCTCACTTCACCTAAGTTTCACGGTGAGGTGTTTACAAAATAAACCAGCTGTTCTTAAATAAGAACCTACCTAAGAAATTCAACCGTACTCTATGCATCGTCTGTTTATATCCGATTTCAACGTTTACAGCCTGCATGTGCCAATGTTATTGATGCACGAGATCAATTGACACCGTATAACATCGTGTTGGCTCCACTCCAACTTCTACTGATCCCTTAAGAATGAAGACCGTGAACGATACCTAACGTAGGTTTAAAAATAAAGCCTAGATTAAACTCCAGTTCATGTTTGTTCTGTATTTCAGCACACATTAACTCCGAGCTGGTTAATATTAACGGTAATGGAGGGAGTTCGTAACCGCATTCATGTAGAATGCGCGTGATAAACATTTAAATAATATGGATTGTTTGCATTGCTATTAATGCGGTACAGTGTTTGTAATTTCATAAATCCAATAAAATGTTTGATCTTATCTATAGTTAGGGTTGAAAGATCTTTCATTTACGAAAGAAGAGCAGCTACACTGGTAACCCTAGGAAGATATCTAATACAAAACATACTGAGTTTTATATCAGCTATCAGTTTTTCTCCACTTAAAACATAGTCCATTTAATTTTTCCCCGTAGGTTACAACTTTTATTTGTAATTACAAAAATAGTTTCATAAACCATCTTCGAGAGCAAAACAGAAATAATACGTGTATTCCCGTTCGTCCCACTGCGAGACGGACCGTCCCACTGATACTTACTGAATTTTATTTTTAATTCCCATTGATCCCACTAAATAATTTGAAACTTGTGAATTCATGCTAGCACTATTTTTCTTTTAATGTAAAAAATAGATAGAAGATACATAGATTTATTAGTAAGGTTGTAATTATAATAATATAAGGTAAGGTAAGGATTATAACAGATTTTTTACCAGACTCAAATTATTTAGTGGGACCAATAATGGGAATTAAAAATAAAATTACTAAATTATTCCCCGTTCGTACTAACAAAATCAGTGGGACGACGGCAGTTGGACTAACGGGAATACACGAAATGCTCCTTCCCACTAAAGTATTGTTGGTATATGAGTAAGGTTTACGTGCAATATCACGAAGCCCCTGGCGGCCTCTACAGGCACTTAATTAAGTGGCCTCGGTGTCTCCTTCGCATAGCTTTAAGTGGACTTGACGTATCTGTTGAAGCAATCGTGAAGGACCACCTGAGCTCATTCTGAATGGGTCACATATAAGTAGGTCAACAAAAACTAACGTCATAATAATTATTACGATCCTACACAGTTCCGTGTAGGTTCGTAATAATTATTATGACGTTAGTTTTACATTTCCGTAATTTGTCAAAATTATATACTAACTTATTCATCATCTGCCTAGCCTTTTCCCAACTATGTAGGGGTCAGCTTCCAGTCTAATCGGATGCACCTGAAAAATTATATACTAAACCTGTGTCATTATTTACTGGGTACAATCTAAACTTCGAGTTTTTTTTATTTTTCTCTCCCCCATATCTTTCCAGTTTTTTTTTTGTTTTGCCTTCTCGGACCAATCTCCAAGAAGGAGTCAAGATCATCACGCTAGTGGGTCCGAGGTCTGGCTCGGCTACGAAAACTAAGAAACTTCAAGTTGCTACTGATTTTTTTTAGGAAAAGTCTAATAAGAATCCAATCGAGAAGCTCACGAACAGTTTCGTGACCAAAACCATTCTTTTCAATATGGTTTCGAATTCAAAATAAGCTAGAGCCTTCATTTCGGCAAAACGTTCAGGAACAAGTATTAGGTAGGTTTACAAAAAGGTACAAAAGCACAATGTACTCGTAGAGGTGTAGCGTAGCGCGTGCTCGATTCAAGTTGGGCTTATTTGCATCTTCGTTTGACGTTCACTGAACATTATACCGTCAGAAATTGTTTCAAATATTCATTCAAAAGATATCAAATTTTATATACATGACTTTTACATTAGACTGTGTTGTTCATTGACAAATCTATATATATAAATATAAATTACTATTTCCCTTGGTCACGCCATCACGCGTGAACGGCTAGACCGATTTCGCTAATTCTTTTTCTGTTGTGTTTTTTATTGTCAGGTACAAGGTTCTTATGAAAGAAAAAAATAAGAAAATTGCGCGGAAAATTAGAAAATTTACAGGACAACGTCTGTCGGGTCAGCTAGTAAACAATAATAATGCTAAATATTCCACTCATGTTTTGATTAATTAACATAGATTTGATCGACTACAATAAAGAAGCCATTACTCTATATAACACGCAAGAAAATATTGAAATCATGAACATATATTGTGGGTTTACAGACGAATGTGTCCTATAAAAAAGCCAGTTATTAAATCTGTAGTGACAATTTGACATCGTTTTCACTTAACACGGCTAACAAAGGCATCAATATTTTTTCTTAGATCGAGCAAAATTCACGAAGTTCAGAAACTCTTAAGCTAAGGCGGTATTCTGTTGGCATCTTGGGCAGGTTATTTCAATGTACCCCTAATTTAATTTCATCCCGAATGGATTTCGCTTGAGATGGAGCGACATAAATATATCCATGAAGCTCGTAACTCCTTATGATTAAATTGATACCTTACAAGGGACGAGGGCGACGTTGATCGTTTTTTCTTTCGAAGCTTTTCAAACTTTACTGAATGGAAGTAATAACGCCGGGTACAGGCACCTTATACTAGCTATAACAATAACTCAGAATCGTTTTCCTTTCATCCTTTTTTAAAAGGGGGAGAAGTGTGCAATGTGATTTCGTGACCGACGAGTGTAATGACTAACGATTGCGACAAGCCACTTCAATGAAAGTTGATTTAATTTGAGCGAAGAACGGAGCGTCGCAGGAGCTTGATGTAATGCTCAACTAAATAACGCGGACATCTACACCCCTTTTCCCCCTACCTACTACACCATGTCTCCTCCCCGTAGCTGGCTTGTCCCCCACACCTCCCAGATTAATCTTCCACATGCCTCAATGTCATCTGCTGTTGCAAATGACGCAAAAAAATAACGATAAACACGACAGTAATATGAAATTCTTTGCACTTGAATAATGTTGTGTTGGAAACTACAAATGCTTCGTGGAACCACACAAGAGAGAAATTAATACAACATTCATGCGAAAGCTTTTTAAACACTGAAAGTTTCATGTTATTTAACTAAGTAGTAAATATAAAACAAAAAAGAAACAATCTACCTTTCCATTATAAGGTTCTGATAAAACGAATGTACCTATTTATCTTGTTCCGGGAATTAAACCAGGCCAATTTACCTCGTCTCCACATTCGCACCGATTTGAATCAACGCCAGACCAATATCCAGCGGAGCGACAAATCAGCACTTCGATATTGCCTCCATTTGGGCACCACCTCAATATATGAAAATCTGATTTTTCATTGCGCGCCAAACGGCACGCGAGGTCTGCTCCTCCCGGAAATATTTAATATTTACAAAACTCTGTCGGCTTCGCGTCGCAAAACTCGCAGAGCAAACCCAATTAACGAACAATGTTAACTTCTTAATAGCCCATTATACCGACTTATCGACTATAGAAAACGTCGCTTTTATATCATTTTTTTCCAATTATAAGAAGGGTGCATATTGTACTTAGTTTCTTGCTTTGTTGGCTTTCGCAAGCTGCGCAACATTAGTCAGTAGACTGCGTCAAATACAGATGGTATTGTTGAAAGTTCAGCGAGCAGCGCCGGGTAACGGCAATGTGTTTTAAACTTCATTGGGAATTTTGTGCTTAACAAGCAGCTAAAATTTCGGTGCTCCTAATTTATGTTCGTTCCTTGCTTGAAATTGGAGACACTTTAGGAATAAATACGAGTAATATTAAAATTTAATAGGAACGTAAGAAACTTCCTCTGGAACTCCGAATATATAACAGGGCCGCAGCTACCCTACAAGCCGATTCCTATCGGCTTCCCTTCTGGAATTCGAAACAAAACCACTCTATCGTCATTGAAAAATGACACAGTCAGTAGTGTTTAAAATGCCTTTTAAGTAATCACACTATAGGTATTTAATACACCATATAATTAAAACTATACAAAACGCCTACATTCAATGTTTTGTCTTTGTTGTCTCCCAACAGCAAAAAAAAATTCTCTAAAATAACTCGGCGGCGCGGCTGGCTTATCACTCCTTCAAAAATCAAGGCGTCATGACATCACTTTGGTCACGTGACACCCCGGTTTTATACGCTTCAAGCAAGCCGGTCAAATACGAGTTATTGTACCTAAAGCGATCTAAACTTGCGTTCGCGTGAACGAGATGCCGCGATATCGGTTCGGTAGTTTTCGTTGAATTTCGTAATGCGTTCGGCTCGGAGTTCGTCGGACAGGACGCTATTGTGTGGTTGCTGTTTGACGTAATCGCATTATAATTTGTTTACACTTGCAGTTAATTTGCATTTTGTTCGTATTATTTATTGAATACATTAGTTTATCAGTACGAGAATCGTAGTAGTAGTATTAGTTTGTTGGTATAAAACAGTGATTAAAGTGTTTTGACTTTAGTGAAAGTGTACGTTGTAATTATGTATTTGGGGTAAGTAGATAGTTAATAAGTTGAAATTTCTTAATAGATTTGAAAAGTTATTAGTACTATCAGTAGGATTAGGATGGCGGCAATAATTCGTCAAGGACTTTCTAATTAACTACAATGTCTTTTGGCCCGCGTGCTGCCCGTCTGGTAGCTTAGTGGTAGCCTATACATTGTTGTTTAGGATTATTTTCTTTGTGAGGAAACATGCTTTCCAAGGTTAAGTTTTTACGTTAGGCCGTGCTCGCTCAGATATAAGTATAAATTACAAACGACGTGATAGTTTTTTCAAACATTCTAATGTTTCCCTTTACGATAAATATGAATGGCTGACTGGCAGTTGAAATAAAATAAAATGTATTGTTTCCCTTGTTTACTTTTCTCAGATTCTAGTAGTTTATGTAATAATGGGGTTTTTACATTCATAATCTGACGATTTTTCGCTAATTCGTTTGAAGCTCTACACCCGCGCGGCCAATTCCCTCTAGTGGCCGTGAGCGAAAACTCTGAATTGTAAAATGCCACTCCCTAAAAATTTCTCGTTAAACGCGCCCTCTGTTTAATTATTTGTGAATTTTTTGAATGGAGATATCTCGTTCTTGTACTGACAAAATGCATTGCTTTTCTGATATTTTCGTTAGATGGCGTTGCGCTATTAGGAGCGTAGGAGCTTAGTATAGATCTGCGGTAGTGCGGTTGAAATCACTTGTTGAACTGTGTGAGTGTGCGTGGTTTGTGAAAGCGGGCTTTTTGAATGTGAGTTTATAAATAAGTTTGAGAAAAGTAGATCAAAATAGGAATTTAATGAAACGGTTTATTGACACCGTTCTTTTGTTAGGTAAATAAACAAGAGTTAGCTTTTCGCGGCCACAAGGAAGGTCCGAAGTGACATCATAACAAGTATTATTAACCGACTTCTTCAAAAAGGAGGAGGTTCTCAATCCGTTTTTTTTTTTTTTTTTTTTCTTTTTTTTTGCTCCGGGTTCCCACCCCCGAAAAATCAACCTTCGCCACTGATATATAAATATATAATGTATAGTTGACTACCACAAACCAATTAAGATTATTTTAATAGCATCCGTATCTGTAATTTGAAAGCTACCCAGTATATAGTGTGTAGGCTCTACTCCCTCATATTTCATATACTAATTATTGCTCAGCTCGTATACAAATTTGTACAAAGCAAACATCGCTAGCGACAACACTCGTTTGCTTAACATTAATAATATTATGACTTCAGCAATGGTACACTAGATTACAAAACTCATAAGGCGGCTTTATTATTTATGCTTTTGAATATTTATTCGTACCAGTTCAGCATTCCAAAATACATTTATATTAAACATTACCGCGATGATGTTGAAACCAAACATAAACCAGGTAAATGTCAAATGTTTCCAATTCTATAACACTAACATAGCCCTATCATACTATATTTGTCTATCAAATATCGACAACTCGAAGCTTGGTATAGAAATTAGAACATTCCTCTCACAACTTTGCTTCACCTCTCACAAATTTATAAACGGGACGGTCAAATGTTTGACCTATGTATCATGATAATATATATCAATATATCATCATAATATTAATGGCTCAGATTTATGTAAAAAGGTATTTATTTTTTCCTATTATTTCAACAATTCCAAATATGAAAATAAAATGTGTACGAATAACAACTAAGAACGTCGTGTTAGTTATACGTTATGCATTTTAAAAGTTCTAGTTTAAATCATTAACAAATACTTATGCAATAAACATTTAAAATAGGCGCTCACAGTACGCCCCTTACAAAATAAAATATACAGAATTATCCGTTAGTAAACTCGCCTGTCGCAGGTGACACGAATTTCGGGGTACCTGCCATATCCACTCACATTATCGTAATAAATAATCGTTAATCAGTTTTCACCCACCCTTGCCCATCCCCGTTACATTCATCTTCCAAAAATATGACGAGCAAATTCTATATAAAAATAAATTCGGGGAAAAAACCATAGAAGCTTGTTGTACATAAAAGAGGTAGTGGATTTCATCGAAATATTTCGATTTTCCGTTCACTTTCGTCGCCGCATGTACAGTTTCGATTCGATTCCATTGGGCTCTCATCATTTCAAAGGCACGAATATCGAAACTGTCGTAAGCGGCTTAAAGTGGCTTCCAATCTAGAATGAAGTGCCTTTATGTGTGCCAGTGTACAATAGTTAAATGTACTTATTGCGTGTGTGTGTGTGCGTGTGTATGTGGCTCTCCAATAACGTTATGATACATGTACAGTCGCGGAACGAAAAGTTTCAGGAATTTTCTAATACATTCCTTTGCCCCTTTGCGGGCTCATGCCACCTTTCCTTCCATTCAAAGTGTTGAAAATGCGCGATTTGTAAAGTATTCCGCTTCTAGTACTGTTTAAACGAAAATAATCCTACGTGACTACTATGCCAATATTTAATTAATTAATTAGTGTAAACTATTGTTAGTACTATCATATTAAGTAGGTATATCATAACATAATTGATGTAGGCAAAAACACAATTCCAATCGAAGATATTTTTCGATTTTCTGTATAAAAGCAAAAAATCGAAATTCTACGTAATCTGCGTAAATAAAGCTTCCGATCTGTCCATTATAATCTTCTTCGCTTCGGGGAAAAATGGTAATATGTTGATCCAGGAATCCAAACTGAGCGTTAAAATGCTTACCTGTGAAAAGGTAATTACATTATCGTAATATTTTTACATTATCGTTAAGACTTTATAAATATTATGCTTACTTCTAACAACATTTGAGAATACATAGATATAGCAAAGAGGGGCTCGTAACTAAGTAATAACAGCCACACGGGTCGATCGATCAGGTAAAGCTACGCTTGCCGTGGATGGGTGATGGTGACCATCTTTACATACCGAAATCCCTCAGTTATTCGGAAAGAACGCTAAGCCCGGTCTCAGCTGCCATTTTTGGATCTTTGACAGTCGTGACGGATCCCCACAAGCCCGAAATTCTAACAACCGTAAGACGTTGTTGTCAGGGGATATCATAGGTATTATAACCCAGTTACTGGGTTGTGAAGGTAAGAAAGGTAATCGCTCCATGTAAATGACTAATGTTCAGCTGCATCCGGTTATACTGGAGGCCGACCTCAAAATAATGGGAAAAGGGCTATATAGGCATCTGCCTATATTATTATAGCCTATATGACTTTAATGTATAGTATAGCTCAACTATACACAAAAATATTTAAATTTACCAAATGTTTAATTAGGTACTTACCTTCGTCTCCGCCCTGTAAGAGAAGCAGTGTGAGATGCCCCTGTTCATGCCCTGTAGGATGCCGAACACGTCACCGGACCCGAGCAGCTCATGTGTGATCTCGGTGAGGTCTGCTCGCACCGACACCACTGAGACTGACCCCGAGGCAACCCAGTACATCCGTGACTCGCTGTCACCTGCCACCACGACGTAGTTGCCTGCAAAATGGAATTTGTTTACTCTGCGTCCAGCGCTCGGTGTGCTGTGGCAACACGTGGTGTTCTGGATTGCAATTGGTCAATCGTCATCCTGATGATGCCTCGTTGAGAGGTGAAACACGTGTCGATTTTCATTCAGGCGTGTTCAATTGATTCAGGCGTGACTTTGCGGAAATCCAAAAAATACAATAGTCGTAGATATATTTAGTAACCTATTCCGCTTAACTATTCTTCAAAAGTCATAAAAAAAACCTGTAAGAAGGTTTTTTTATGACTTTTGAAGAATAGTTAGTATTTTTTGGATTTCCGCAAAGTCACGCCTGAACCCGCACCGTGCCCGCGTGGTAGATTACAGCCCACTCACTCTCACAGAGAGGAGCCTGTGTCCCAGCAGTGGGAACATTATAGGCTGATTATGCTTATGCTCTTCACATAGAGGCGAATTTCATCCCGCGTCCCGCGCGATATTCGCTTCAGTTTGGCCAGAGCTTAACAGCAGTTAGTGAAAGAGTAGTTAATAGTAGATATAACTAATATTACTGAAGTTGGCACTGTTAAAATTTAACGCGAAATTATCGGGTGACTATCTTTGACAAAGTTTCACTCACAGTACATTCACAGTTACATTCAGTCTCTTCTGTGAACGAGTGAGGCCATAGAGAATTTTCGATTAGTTTTGATTTTCAAACGTAAAACTTTGTCAAAGTGAGTTTGAATACGTTACCCATAGTGCAATTCGTTTTAAAAACTTTAAGCTAGGTATTCGAATGGATTCTTTAATAGCTTGTATTAAAATTTAACAAGACCAGCTAATACAAAAATATAAGACGAGGATAGCTTTTTACGTTTTTTTTTTATCACTTTGTCGGCGGGCGTGGTTTATATGTATACCCATACCAAATTATAGCTTTCTAGTACCAACAGTTTCTGAGCTAAGCCGCGGACAGACGGACGGACATGGCGAAATTATAAGGATTCTTTGTTGACTACGGAACCCTAAATATGAAATGCTGTTCGTTGGTAAGGGCATCACTTGAGAACGGCTGGACCGATTTGGCTATTTTTTGTTGGCAGTGTACACAATGAGGTAGAGGTACTCTATACACTTCCTTTTTTGTTTTAAAATGTTAGCAATAGTCCGAATTAGGTTTTTATGAAAAGTAAAATCGGAATGTTTTCAAATTCTGAACGTTCTTTTTCTATGGGAGTTTTTGTGTGAACTATTTTTTTGGCAAGGACAATGTCCGTCGGGCAGCTAGTCCATAATAAAACAATATAAAACATGAACTTACCAGGAAAGAAAATAGTAAAGTCAAGTGCAACAGTCAACTGTCGTAGGAACGCTTCTCCAGTCTCAGCAAAGATGTAGCAGTTCCTCAGATGATGACCAAACATGGCGGACATGAGGTCACATCGCCGCACGTACGGCGTTTGAGATAGCAGGACTGGCAACTGATATAATGGGGATTAGTACTAACGCAGATTTATAGACATGGAAATTTTATTAACCGTCGGATTTATTTCATTCATCCCGCAGTAATTTACATTATTACCTAGGGTAAATGTTGGGAACTTAGATGCAAAGTAAGTTTTAACTTCATAGCAATTTGTTCAGAGATAGGTATATTATTTTCACTTTAAAATGTACATTCTATCAGGACAAATCGATGAAAGCATCACAGAAGCCCTTCGTGAAAATTCAAGGAAATCACATAGTCACAAAATAATTCCTTAAATAGTACCTATCATAATAAGGCATGCAACATAATTCTAATTTTACTGAAAATGAAATTGCTACCTGTCTTCCACGCTCCGTTACCCAAAGTTGCTGTATGTACTTCCAAAACTTCTTCAATTGGTAACCTGTAACAATTTAATAGAAGGGTTACTTCGCTACCTTATTAAGTAGCCAGCTTTAGGTAGCAGCCTAACTAGGCTTCCAGGTGGCCTATGATTGTTTTTATTAAACAATCATAGTCTACCTGATGGAAGCGTATGTAACTGGATCCCTTTCCAAATAGCAACTTTAACGATTAGCTTTAAAATAATACGTAGATTAGGTACATATTAGCCAATTCCAATAACGTATGATTCTGCGTCCACACTACGAAATTCCACGTAAAATGAAGGCTACGCTTTTTAGAAACTTCAATAAACTACTATTACTTTAAAAAATACAGGTACTGAGAAAAAAATGCGTCGTCAAGGTGAGATAGGTAGCCGCTCCATGTAAAATACTGATATTCAGCTGCATCCGGTTAGACTGGGAGCCGACCCCAACATAGTTAGAAAAGGTCAGGCAGACTGACAGACTGACTGACTGACGGACTGTGGTTAAAAAAAATCGCTTTTTCTTACTCACTCGAAAGTCCCTGGTTCTTCAACATATCAATAAGTTCCCTGGTCACTTTCTCATAAGCCGTCAATGCATACTTGGTGGAGTATGCGAGCTGAATGGAGGCTGCAACTACGATTGCGGCTAACATCTTGCCACAGACGAGGACCACGGCTAAGATAGTCATAGGCAGGACCTCGTCGATGAAGAACTCGTCACTGCCAGTCGTGGTCAGCTGGGATACCACCATGTAAAATGACGTGATGTAATCCCAGCGTTGTTGTGGTGTTTCTCTGTAAATGGGAAAAGACGTTCGATGGAAAATTCAAATCAGAAGGCCAATTCTCGAACTTAAAAAAACGTTTACATTCAAGTGGCAATCTGCCAAACTTGTCAAAAATGTTGGTAAATTGATTGTATTTTTGACAGATTACGAATTAGACGCGAATGTGAACGTTCTTAAAACTTACGGGAACTGCCCGTCAGGTGTAGAATTTAAATGTGAAAGACTTTGTTTGGATCTAGATTAGGACATAGGATACTTCTTATCACAGCAGTACATTCCCATTTCTAACCTTGTCGAGGGCGAAGTCGCTGGTAAAAGCTGTCAAAATACTACTGTCGCAGAGTGCACTTCCACTTATGTTATTAGGAGATGAGACAACGAAACAAATACCTAAGAACTAAGCTTTCTGGTCCAATAATATTGGAATTGGACTGAGCAGCTTTACCAGTAATGTAATTGGAGACTGCTAGACGATCTAGGCCAAGATTGAGATGATTAAATGTGAACCCAACATGGATAAAACTAAAAAAAGATACTTACTCATCTATTAGATGTATCTTGAGTGTTCTAATGACGCTGATGGGGGAAGTCCCAATCATTGCAATCAGCCATACGCACGCGAATGTGTGGATCATAACCACTACGACTATTATAGTCATCGCCGCCTGCGCAAGTTTAAAAACCGTTGTATTTTGTTTAATTAACGAAGAAAATGAACGTAGCGATAATCTTAGTTATACTTTTTATAGCCAAGTAAAAAATCCTAAATAAGCCACAAGTCGAATGAATTTCGTCTCGTTAATCAACATAATCCTAGTCGATCTACCTCCTTTTGTTATTCTTATCCAATTTTTAAGAAAAATATTATGTTGTCTAGCAACAAACAAAATTATAATTATTGTCTTGTTATTGTGACGGCATCTACATCGCCACATGCGAACTACGCATCAAAGATCTGACGTCACACAAAAATCGTGATTTCACATAAATCCTGCATCGCGCAATTATAGTTTACCGCGCGATGGACACAACTCCGAGAGACACAACACCAGTCAGCAGGCGTAGCATGAGCACCGTTTGGTCGACGGAAGAGTAGACAAAAATGACTTTTCCTGTAAACAGTAGACAGTACGAGACGGCAGCAAAGTAGAAAGAGTCAACTGCACTTTTTACGAAATTCACTCTTTTACTTAATTCGACTCAGAATTCTTTGTTTTATCATAGGATTTATCGGTTGTCAGTGTGATTTTGACAGTAAGGATAGAAAACTTTCTTCCGAAATAGTCTACATATAAAAAGACCTAGACAAAGATCGTTAGAAATGAAAGACAAAATGACAGATTGTAGAAAGATTTCTACAGTGGATGTCAAAAATGAAGAAACGAACCGTCACTTTGTATAGAAAAAGCTGTCTATTCTTCGTAGAGATAGAAAGCGCCATGCTACGCCTACAGGTCGGAGGATCCTCCCTTTTCTATAGAGGATGAGTGAACTTTACATCTTGGACCTCAAATCAAACCCCTTAATTCTCTTTTAAGAATTATTATTTTCTTTAGCTTTGCAAAAAATACCTGTAGAGTGGTCAGATTATTGGTGAGTTCGCGGGAAGTACTCCGATAGAATTCAACCAAATACTTCAGTCTGAACAGCTTGATCGCCCGTAAGTAGTGAATAGCCCTTATGGGATTTCTAAAATGTAAAGAAAAACAGTATTCTCATTGTAATCCTCATTGCTAATCCTCACACAAAAATGACTCATTTTTTAAGCCCAGAACGGTTATAATAAGAATAGAGAAGCGGTTGCAGACCCAAAGCTAAGCTAAGTTAGTTTAGTTTAGCTCGCTTAGCTGAGGTAAGCTAAACTAACTTAGCTTAGCTCTGGGTCTGCAACCGGCTTAAGAATCTTCTTCTCGTGCCACCATGAGCCAAGTATTTTGAAACAAAAATAAGTCCTACCAAAAGGATGAAAAAGGAATATTATATTTAAACACCTCGTGACTCCCGTCTACCACCTAGTTAGAGTCGCAAGCACTACTACTGAGCATGAGGTCGGTCTGGGAAAGTGTTACCGGATTTTTCCCATCTGGATTTTCTCAGTAGCAGCCCGGGGTCTGAATTTGCCCGATTGATGGCAATAGGCTCGCCCTCTGTTAAATGGGACTTAAACATAACTGGCGAAATATGGGGTGCACCTCTGCCTAATCCTTCGGGGAATACAGGCGTGATATTATGTTTAAACATATCTTTGATATACCCAAAATAAATGTTATAATGTTATTCAAATAGGAAACAAATAGCAACTTACGGAAAACCAAAGCCGAGGAATTCCAATGGAGCATTAACCAGTATGTCAGTCCACACCCACAGTTTGTGCTTAAAATATCTGTGGCGACATTTGGGTCCGTCCAAAATGAGCTCGCCATGCTTGCTCACGTAGCCCTACAAGTTATGTTAGCTTTATAAAATCAGTATATTATTCTTATGTCATCATCTGCCTGCCTAGCCTTTTCCCAACTATGTTGGGGTCGCCTTCAGTCTAACCAGATGCAGCCAATACTAGTATTTTACATGGAGCGATTGCCTATCCGACCTCCACAACATAGTAACTGGGTAATACGATACCCCATGGCAAGACTGGTGGTCAGACTTCGGGCTTCCGACGACCCGTAACGACTGTCAAAGATCTAAAAATGACAACCGGGACCAACGGCTTTACGTGCTTTCCGAGACACGGAGGAGTCTCGGTATGTAAATATGTTCACTCATCCACGGACCAAACCCGGCAAAAAAACGTTGAAATAAAAATTGATCTGTCATCACACGATCTTCTATCTCTTTCTACTTGTCGAATTAAATCGTGAACGATGACGATTACCTGATGCAAAGTAAGATAAATCTTGCAATAGAAGTAGATATCTAAAACAGCGTGTATCCAGAACAGCATGTAGCAGTCATTGAGGGTCACCAGGTCATACAGAGCCATCACGTAATGTATAGTAACCACCACACATGTAACGTAGCCGTAACTCTACAAATGAAATAAAAGTTTTTAAGCAGATACTGATAGATAGAGGCCATGTTGACGTCCAGAGTTCCGAACACGTGCACACGGACAGGACGCGTGCGCACGTAACAGAGTAGGTCCTTTGTCAACTTGTAATATTCCTCATCTGAGAAAAAGATTTGTGGATAAGCTTCTTTCCAACCTGCACTTGGCCCGCGTGGTGTTAAGCAGACAGCACCCTCTCACAGAGAAGAGGCCTGTGTCCCAGCAGTGGGAACATTATAGGCTGATTATGCTATGCTATGCTATGCTACGCTGATAGTGAAGTGTAGACCCGAACTTGTCTCGTATATAATTCTCGTAATTCTCTAAACTGTACCGGTCTGTGTGTACACTACTAGTTTAATGTGAATGTTTCATTTAACACACTGCATTTTGGTAAAAAATCCAGGAAGTGCATTTCAGTTATAAATTAATGTATATTCTGGGACAAACAAAATGGGGAAATATCTTTCTTGGAAAATTGGTAAAATGTAAGCGCGAGTTTAGAATATTCCTCTATTGTTGGCTATTATCCTATAGCATTAAGTCCACCTCTATAATTTGCGTGCTTGAAGTATTAAATAAAATTCCCACTGGCCAGCATAAAAGTGAAAATAATTAAATATAAGCCTTTGCAAAATAAGTAGCTATAAAAGCTAAAGCTTTCATACGCAAATGCCAAATGATTAAAGCAACAGACATTAAGAATTAATTATGTATTTGGGCAAACACGGTGAAGCTTTAAATAGAGAATCAAAATATGCCGTTGCCAACAAGATTTAGCAAAAATAAGTAGGCACGTAAAGTGTTTGCTTATTCCACATATTGTTCCAAGAAAAGCGAGGTTACCTGTTACGCCCTGCGCGACGCGAAGTGATTATAGGAACAGAAAATGTTATCAGAATCTTATTATATGTATTTTGGAGCATTTCCTGATAAAGAGCTAGAATACTCAATCATAATGTCAATCAACTAACAAGATTTAGGCCTAACACGGTGAGTTTCCACTGAGCCCGTATTTTCCAAGCCAAACGAACATAAATCAGTCATCATGACACTTACAAGCACATCTGCACACAGCCTTCATGAATCCAGGCTCCCAGAGTCACAGACAAACAAATATCCGCTTCGTAAGCCACAAGGGCTCATTAGAGAGCGAGCGGTATCAATTTACCTGAAACATGAGCGTTCCGGGCCGCAGTAGATTAGAGGCGTGAGTGTAGCTGTGATACGTGGACACGCTAGCAGACGACTTCGCCTGACTAACGTTCGACTGTGAAATGCTCATCGGCAGCGACCCTACGGATTAGGAACACGATAGTTTGATGACAACCTTGTTTGAACGCACGAAGGAAAATGCTGCCTTCGCTCCGAAGGTGGCCTGTTATCTTAGTAAACAGACTCCTTTGTGCGGCGTAATGGTGCAGATATCTAGAAAAGTTCTGTGGTAATTTTTTTAGGGTTCCGTACCCGCTGTCTATCCGTCTGTCACCAGGCTGTATTTCATGAACCGTGATAGTTAGACAGTTGAAATTTTCACAGATGATGTATTTCTGTTGCCGCTACAACAACTACTTAAAACAGAATAAAATAAATATTTAAGGGGGCTCCCATACAACAAACGTGGCTTTTTTGCCGTTTATTAGATAATGGTCCCTACGGAACCCTTCGTGCGCGAGTCCAACTCGCACTTGGTCGGAGACAATATTACAAGTAGGTATTACATGCAACACATTCTAAGTTCATGAAATCTACACACGCGGCCGCGTGTCAAGCCAAGTTCAAGAAAAGAACTGGCGACGTAGCAGCCGTGTGTTATATATTTTTCTATTCTCTCCTTACTTTTTACTGCCCTTATCTGGAAAACATCTCCTATGATGAAGCTAAAGCTGAATACAAAACTGTTTATGCCAAACCTGAGGCATCAAATCTACTGGAACCACTCTTCGAATCAGCTCCCGATTCTAATGACGTCAAGTCCAACGTCGAGTCATCTGTGAAATAAAATGTAGTATGTTATCGGTACCTACTTGATACTATTCGTTTTGGAGCCTTTCCAGTCAAGTCAAGGTAATAATGCCATAAGCTGGTGCCGGAAGTTATTAATCTCTTCTGTATACTGATATAGTAACGGGTAATCCTAAAGCCTCGTTTTTTTCGTGTCTCATCTTTTTCACAATACACAACTTTTAATGTATATTTTTTACTAGATAAGCCCCGCGGTTTTACCCGCATAATTCTGGAGCCCGTGGGAATTTAATCCGAATGTACAGCCGTTTCAGGCGCGGTCCGAGGGGTCCCTAGGGGTCATGACCCCCCCAAAATCATTCAAGCTGTCGAGAGACTGAATGATTTACGTAATTATCACCATTTCCCTAAAAATATTCCTCGGCAAACTCAAACTCAAACACTTTTGAATTGTCAAAGGGTCGGTCAGTCAGAAAACATGAAGCTAGTTGCCCATTCCAAAGCGTAGTAGGTTCCTATGGAGAAGAACGGGCAAGAAACTCCACGGACACTCTTTTAAATCAGAATATTATTACAATATGTTGTTTACATCATTCATGTTGGGATCATACATGTGAGTACAATGTAGAATAACGTGCAGGTTAAAAGCGTCCGTAAAAAAAAGATACAAAACAATCCAAAAATGAAAATAAATCAAAATAAGCCGTGGCAGCTAAGAGATGGCACCAATGCTGATCCCCCCAAAATCTTGGGCTGCAACCGCGCCTGGAAATCGTAACAAAGAAACAAACTCACATTCACATTTACAATACTAGTTAGGATTGAGATCTCAACCACAAACTTCCAACATTATTCCTACTATATCTACGTTTTATATAATTTAAAATAAAACTGATAATTAAGAGACTATCTATGTAACTTTTATTTTTTGTTTATTTCACAAAATATTATAATAAAATTGAAATATTTGAGACATTGGGATGGCAATATTTTACCAGTTAACATTTAAAGCTAAGGGACAGATTTTTTGCCGACCTTGAGAGGATCTCTATACGTCGGAATCTTACACTTACACAATCTACAGTATACGAGCATAGTACTTCACCTTCCGAAGAGTCGTCGTCGTTCACCTCCATATTTATAGGCAAGATATAATCTCGAGACATTTCAAAAGCCTTGTTCAAAGGCTCCTGGATCTTGGGGTAATATTTGACCAAGTTGAAGAATGTCACACTGGGTATTACTAATAAATCCAGACTCCGACTTGCGTATATCGTTACTTCCGAACATGAAATTGGTTGCTAAAAAATTGATGAAATACTCTACAGTTTTTCTGGGGTTCGTATTTTGCGATTTTTTGTGGAATGATGTAGAACATTTTACTCAGTAATCGACTATCTATTCCGCATAGTGTAAGAAAAGATAATTAAAGAAATGACAATGGCAGAATGATTCATGTACGTATTTTATATGGCAATGTAGTTATGCAAGATCGAGCTGTCCGGTTAACCTGACAACTCGATCTTGCATCTCGATCTCCGGATAGATCATTCGCTTAAATTAAAACATTCCAAAGATTCGAATTATTTGCACCAGATAAGGTAGCTGACGCTATCTAGGTATTTTTATGGATATTAGTTTAAATAAATAGGTATACAAAAAAAGTCACAAATCGTTCTTCAAAAATAACATAATTATGTACTTACGCCTGTGAAATTCCCGAACATTCCACCTGGGCCCATGCAGGTTATCATCTCATTATACGACGTTAATACATCCACCTGTCATTTAAAAACAAAATATTTCTTTGAACTTTATTCTTAATTCATAATGAGGAATAATAAAGTTCTTAAACCATTATTCTAAAGATTGAAATACAATATAATAAAAAAATCTATTTCAAGCTGACATGGGAGCCGATCCAAAAAATGTATTGTCAACGAACGGAAAAAGGGTCAGCCATCGAACATTACATTGTACGTCCTACAATCCTCCTCCATGTTTACATTACAAACTTAGTGAGTTGTACAAAAGCGGAATAATCAAAAAACCTTTCCCTATTGTTCCTGTTCAGTGAATCCGTATATGTCTCCGGGATACGTAGGGTCCCCAATCGTAAGGTCACCTTGAACGATATTTGACTTGAAAGATTGACTGTGGACACGGACTTGTGTGCGTAATAAAAATATCTATGAATATAAATAAGATACCTTCTGTATACATAACACTTTCATGATTCCCTGACTTGGAATGAAGGGTTTGGTAAAGGAGATGTAAAAATTATGGCCAATACAGTATGACATAATCATCCTATAATATAACTGCTGGGACTCAGCCCTCTCTTTGAATACAATGTGAATAACTAAGTGTGAGATAAAGCTGACGTATATAATATTTACTATTATAGTTTTTATACAACAATATAACCCTTAAAAAAACTACAAATTAATTACACAATAAATAATAAAATCTGAATAGGTCTCAATGAAAAGAAAACCATCTTATACTTTTCCTAAAACATTATGAATTTTAATATATTAGACCTCACCTTCCCACGATATATAATATAGATGTAGGGCTGTATATCCCTGCACTGTATGACAGTGTCTCCCTTGAGCAGATACATTTCATGCAGATGTTGTGTGATGACCCTGATAAAGGACCTCTCCACCTTCCCGAACAGAGGTACTTCGCGTAAGGCTCGCTCATACATGAACACTAAAGTGTCTTCCATTAAAGCTGAGTTTAGACGACGGCATATTTTCTGCAAGATAACTTATTTTATTAAAATGCCTGAGTAAATCCTAAATGGATTCATGATAGTAACTACATTAGCAACGTAATTTACTAGTATGCTGCGAGCTGCTATTTTTACGGTAATTTCTTACCAAGTAGGTTAAGAAATTACTTTAGATAGTAGTATCCTATACTTAGTATAGCATTTTTTTCTCGGAATAGTCAAGTCAAAGATAATTACAATCAAGATAATTATTTGCATGATACAGGTTAGACACGTGTTTCATATTTTCCAAAACCCGTGAATGTCCGAAAACATAAGCTCTGTAAACGCCACAACAACGGAACAAGACAGGGTAGATTATTCAAGTATTAATTAAATAATATATCATCGTGACCCAGGATCTAATTTAGTAGCAAAATGATGAAGCGACATTGCTCGCCACACCTGTCACCACTGAATGCCACACCTGCGGTCGCGCGGCTGATAGAGATTCTATATAATAGATATGCGGTTGAGTCAGCATCCGGTGTTATGAGATACTTTAAAAGAAATATGTAAAATATTCTTGCTGAGCTTTGAAATTAAAGTGGACGGTGAAATTTTGAATCGAAGATTCAGTTTTCCTTTACATAACGTTTTATGAAAAAACTTTCCGACACAATATTGTAAAGGAAATCAAAACTGCTATTCTGCTGTGGGAACGTGATAAAAATGCAAAACTGAAACAAACACAAGCATAAAAAGTGTTTCACCAGACCAGCCGTCAGCGTTTCACCAGAATTAATATAGTTTCCATAAAAAGTGCATAACACAATATTTTACGACTACGTGACCAGTGAAATACTTGCTGTTTTTCATTGTTTACAATTTTGTACAACATTCATTTAGTAAGACAGCGTAGACAGACAATTCATTATGATTTACCTGTGGATTACTGCCGTTGGTCCGTTTCCACACATATTCGAAATATTTCAACGTTTTTATAGTGAGCATAGGATCCACGTTCTCTTGGTACAGAAAGTTGGCTAGATCCTTTGTTTTTTCCTATGAAACAAACGAGGGCTGAGCTCGTTAAAACTAATATAATTACTGTACTGGAACTGCGAAGTCGTAATATTTTTAATGACGGAACTTTAGCCGTAATACAGAGTACCAGACTAACAGTATGGTCTATCTACAACGCTAATTAGATTTTATTCATTGTTACATTTCGTAATTTTACAAACTTAGTCATGTGTGAGCGACAGACCTATACCTACATGTATATGTACAGTCACGGACTTTAATTGACGAGCCACCTTCAAACTTTTCAATTTTGCAGTTTCATACATTCACGAGATTACACGATTAAACACGAACTCAAATCGCACGCTTGTAAACAAGATGACAAATAAATTACTTAATCGGAAATAGTCTTATCCATAGAGTTTGACTAATAAGTTCTTACCGACCTCCTTTGAATCATAGCTCATTAACTCGTAATTCTGAAAACAAAACTAAAGACAGTGACAGTTGAAATATAGATGTCAGAGACGTTACTTTCGAACTTGTCGAAATGACTATTATTATTTCTCCGTACGCTAACGTTTCTATCGCAACAGTAACCTAGCAACGATTGTTTATCGTTGCTAGATTACAGTGGCTAGACCTGCAATTGGTTGACTTTGGGAGTCGCTCTGCTGTCAAGTTTGTAGTTCTGGCTCTCAGGTTAGCCAACCGGTAAAGATATGAAATATAATTTTCTTCTTCTAATACGAAGACATATAACTTTGCGAGTCGAGAACCGAATAAACCCGATCTCAATTACACGGCTAAAATACGAACAGTGCCAGATGGCTCATCCATTAAAGTCCGTGACTGTATGTATGATTTAATATCCGTTTTGTAAATAAATAAGATCACTGTTCCCGTTAGCATTTGTTTCATAATAGGGTATTGATTTCCGTTCATATTCGGTTTATTACCTTAGAGATATTTGATCGGCTTTGAAGATAATTGAAATATTGCTGACGATGTAATAAGAAAAAAACTGAAATGAATTTCCTGTTGAAGTAGGCTTATTTTATTTTTGTATACTGATTGGAGTAGCTGACAGTAGATAGATAGATAGAATATTCTTTATTATGTACACCATAATATAAATTTTACATAGGGAGACAGTATTATGTACATTCTTTTAAATGTTAAGAAAAAAAAGAGATATTTTCATGCTCAGTGAAAGGTCAAATGACTTGAAATGGCTTCAACATTTCTGTGGCTTTAAGTGGGCTCCTAAAAGCGATAACTTTTTATTTGCTACTAACAATAGCGGCCGCCTGTTAATGTTCCACTAGGAGGGAACCTTCAACGAAAGTTGCCCACAAAGGGAGATAACGGAGGCAATAACGACTCGGTACATATTCGTAGGTATTAATTATTTTTGTTCCAATTCAAATAATCATAACAAATAAACGAGAATAATACGCGGGTCCTAATTTTAATTGTTTAGAAGTATCTGAAGACAATGGGCAGACCGTTTTTTTATTATTATTTTAACATCAATGAATTTTGTTGACGTCGAAATAAGAATTTAGCTTCCCTACAACTTTCCTGACGAGGTAAGGAACCTTGCAAGTAGCATTAATAGCTTTTCTTTTGCTCAAAAGACTTCCTTCACAAAGAAAACTTTACAGTGGATCGATCTCGGAAGTTATTATCATAACGATTTCCTGATAATGATGGAAATATAATAATCAATTTTTGTATGCATATACACGTTGATTGATATCCTCTACTAAGGTTATACAATACTAAAGGTGAGTGATAAAGTAGTCTAGTCGTAGCCGAGCCGTAGCGCGTATATGTGCTACGGGCTCGTAGCACATATGTGATCTACGCGCTACGGTTCAGCGTAGCAGGGCTACGACTGATGTTTCGGCTGCTTTTGAATATTCTTTAGTTTCAGCTATACCTTAAGCGATATAGCATGGTGATTAGTAGTCATTGAGAAACATTTATTCACATTCTTTATTTCATAAACGGTAGTAAAGCCTGTCAACATCTATCGTGGTCCTCAACATTTTTAATTCATGAAAAATGATACATACATAGTTTAGTGTCCAATTTTCTAAGAAGAGATAGACCTGTCTCTTAGTATAACTGTTCGATTTCACACCCCTACTCAATATTGCATAGATTTAAAGAGTGCAAAACAAGGTAAAAGTAGTACTTACATTATGTTCCAATAAAGCATGCGCGGCGGCCGAACGTGTGGAGGAAACATATCCGAACATGAAGGCAAAGTACATAAATCCAGTGATCTTCAGGCACATCAATAGCCAGAGGTCCACGGAGTTAGGCATGCCCACTGGAGTGCAACCCATGCCTAAAAGATATACAAACTTTTAGATGTGGGTTGAAGTATGAAAAACTACAGATAGATAGATAAAACGTCTATAAGTTTGAAGGTTTTAATAAAAGTTGAAAGATGACGTAATTATGTAATTGCTTTACCTACACGCGGCTTAATAAAGAAGTTTGTCACTTAAAATACTTTCAATGAAATAAAAGATTCCTTTCAAATTCGCAATTTATAAAAATACGTTATTATTGAAGCTAACTCAAAAACTACGCAAGCAAAATTAATAAAATTTATATGGGACCACCTTTAAAGCATTACTACCAAACAAAAAAAGAATCATCAAAATCGATTCATAATTGGCGGAGTAATCGCGTAACATACACACAAAAAACATACAGGCGAATTGAGAACCTCCTTCTTTTTGAAGAAGTCGGTTAAAAATGGAATTATTTAAGCGGCTTCCCTTCGCCCTTCGCCTTCGAAAACAAATGGTTACGAAGCTTATTCCAATTAAACAATCACACGTTACATCGAAATACGTTAGAACCAATACTAAGTCCTTAAACTGCGTTCCAGAATTAGTTTCCAAACATGTAAAGAAATAAGTGTTTTTGAAAATCAATTTTAATACCCATATATTAAGTTGAGTTTGCGCTACAACTTCTAACATTTTTAATTAGTGTTTCAATAGTACTAGTCATTCTGTAATCAACTGAATTTACACTAGCTGCAAAGTTGATATTCGTTTAAGTGGAAATAACATCAACTGGAAACAAGGATTTGAACAAACTGTAAGTCGTTGACATAACACCGAAACATTCCGCTCCATACATTACCTGTAACCGTAGTATCAATTACGTGGAGTACTAACCCACGAATATCTCGTAAACCCAGTAGAAGGTGTACACGTATTCCGTGACTGCATCTGGGACAAGCATACAAAGTAGTGTGAACGTTTGTAATAAGGTGGATAGCTGTTTATGATGTATTAACTAATGACAAAATTCAGCAGTTCGCTTCTTGACATCGGTTTAAACAACCGTGTTGAATCGTGAAACATAAAAGCGTTCAATTACGGCCATTTTTATTTCCCCGTATTTTAAATATGGCTAATACTTCTATAATGCTGGCACGTGAAAAATGTATTGATCTATTACATACAATATCACATACACAGGCCGCTTTAACATGTACCTACGTACACAGCCTAACTTTCATTTGTGATGCGGGTAGCGAAATAAGCAAATACTTATTTCACAGAGCTCTAGCGCAGACTAGCACGTAAGTGAAATATAATGTACTTATTATATCCTTTTCTCTATGCTGCTATGCTTGGAGTATCTCTGAGAGATAGAATCCGGAATGAGGTAATCCGGTAGAGAACCAAAGTTGTCGACATAGCTCACAGAATAAGCAAGCTGAAGTGGCAATGGGCCGGCCATATTTGCCGTAGAACCGATGACCGTTCGGGTAGACGTGTTCTTGACTGGAGACCGCGAATCGCAAAACGTAAGATAGGACGCCCTCAGGCTAGGTGGAGCGACGATCTTCGCGGGGTGGCTGGTAGCAACTGTATGAGAGTTGCCGAGAATCGAGCGGAATGGCGTGCAATTGGAGAGGCCTATGTGCAGCAATAGACTGCTATAGGCTGATGATGATGATGATGATATCCTTGTCTCAAACATGTTTGGAAATGCGACCATTATTTTGCCAACATTCTTCGAAATAAATCGAAAATGCTGTGCTGGCCAAATACATGCGAGCAGGCGGCCGGCAATGTTACTATGATAAATCCTTAACTGAAGTGTTTAGCGGCCGAATAAATAACTATGAAAACTCATCTGTCGTGTAATTTAAAAATGGAACGAACTTTTTACTTCGACACATAGCAATCAAGGAGATAACTTATGAAAGATTTTATTAAAATTTTGGACTGGCTTGCAAATATAAGAGTTGTATAGAGTAAAAAGAAACAAATGAACATATTGGCGCATGAAAAATTTTGGTTGTTCGTTCGCATTTTTTGAGAAACCAGGCATTGATGGAGTCAAGTTTGTGTGCCACGGCTTTGCCTCGGCCCACACGTTCGTTCCTGTTGCAGGCCGCGGCAGCAATGTACCACCTATTATGAATCAAGAAATAATGTTTATCTAACAAATTAATAAAGAATGTTCACTTACATCTCATCTCATGCTTTGTACTCGACATAATCAAGACCTTCGTACAATTTACCATAATATAATGCGAGTTAGGAGGAAAGTACGGTTCACACGCGTTCACAAAGATGAACGCCGTAGTAAAGTTCACAATTGTCACGGCTATAGGCAGGAACTTCAGTAACGCTACAGCTGGATTTACCCGCATTATATCACCCTCCCAGTATGTGAAAGCACCTGTTATTCTCGTCACCTGAACAAAAAGAAATGTTCACTGAATACTATTGTGTGAACTGTGAAGATCGGTACAGTATCTAGATACGATTAGATACATCCTTTTGTTATTTGTTGTTGCGCATTCTTTTGTGTGCGGACCTTTTTCAAGCTCTTTCTAGGTGAATGAACATCCATTTTATATCAGTTTTGTAGTTCTTTATGTTAGTACCATTTATTATAAATATATTTTATGACATAACATTCCTTTTTTTGCCAGACCAAGATGTGATTTTTATGGTGTGTCCAAATATTGCGCGGCAAAAGCGCGGCAGCAACACGCGGCGTTTGCAGGATACATTTCTGCCGCGCTCACTCAAGTTAGGACTAAACCAACGAATGTTTGCGCGGCATTACTGCGCGGCATATCCGAGACACGCCGCGCACTTCAGTTGGCATGAAAGCGGTTGCGTGTGTCATAGCTCTGCTTATAATTCGACGAAACACACTTACTGACGAATTTTTGCAAAAAATGTTTGTGCGCGGCAGGTAGACAGAAGCTTTCGCGCGCGGCAGTCGTCCAAATAAAGCGTGGCAGGCCTCGCGAGGAAACCGTGCACGATTGCCGCGCAATGTTTAGACACACCTTTACTCAAAGGGAATGCTCATCTGACTACCATCTATAACGTCACCGGTAAATAGATTTATGGTGCTGCACAGTTATGTATGTTGTGAAATTGAGTTGTCTATGGTAATTTTGAAAGAAAGAATAGAGGTATGAGGAACAGGGTGTAAAGTTCACTCATTCTCCATAGAAAAGGGACGATCCTCCGACCAGACGGTTGTTATATCTGGTGGGCTACTGCTCGAAGATTGATATCGGGACGTTGTTAACAGGGTGTAAATAGACCCATCACATAGCCGTCAACTACGAATTCTGAACATCAAATTAAGTAACATTGCCCAAAAATAATTGCTTTTATTTTTGGTGTGAAAAATCGCTGTTTACGGTAGTACGCCACGTAATGCACTCAAAACATTGTGTTTATGGGTGCAAGCAACAGTTCAGGGTTTGTGGGGTTTAACCATTCATGCACTTTTGAATTATCAAGGAGTCAGTCGATCAAAAAGATGAAGCTAGTTGCCCATTCGAAAGCGTAGATAGTTCCGGAAACATAACCTCTTTTGTGTAAAATAATATCACACAACAAATAACTGAAAGTTGCAATAATGCTATACTATTAAAAATCACTTACCAAAAGCATTCGATTCAGTCTATAAAGGTCCATGTCGGTATTATCATTTACAATTTTAAACTGTAACAGAAGAAAAGTATCAACGTTCCGATGCTGCACTCACAGACGTCATTTAAAAATATCAATCATTAACTTTAATTCACCAGTTCACTGAGAGAACAGGTGGTGGCCCAGTGGTAACGGGCCCCAACTCACGAGTTGTAGGTCGTAGGTTCGGAACCAGGCAAGCGCTTTACTATATGTTAATAATTTCATCACAACTGCTCTGAAAACGGTGAAGGAAAACATTATGAGAAAACGACATGCTCGTGTCCTCATAATGTTTTCCTTCAACGTCCTAGAACCAAAAATTCGAAGATATGTGACATGTACCAACCCGCCCTGGGCCTGCGTGGTGGATTACATTCGACTCCTTCTCAAAGAGAGAAGAATTTTGAACACATGTGCTAAGATATGCTGGTCAATATTATGATGGGTTTTATTTAACTTACGTCTCTGGGAGCAGCTGTAAGATTTTAAAGGAAAAATCTAATTTCTAGAATACTCACAACTTCTTCAAACGGAAAAACACTTATAATGTCCAATAAGAAGGCATGCTTCAAGTATCTTGACACAGTCAACAGCGGATGCGTGACCAGTAAGGACTTCTCATTGTAGTAAGCCACATACGACATTATGACTATGTCTAAGTATAATACAACATCCGACCAGTTGTATGGGCCACCATGTTTGTGTTGTTTGGACTGAAATTGCGTAACATTTAAGTAGAGGATCAGAGTCAAGTAGATGAGGGACAAAGCATAATTTCTTACTTATAATAAAACTAGCTAGCTTGCTAGCCCGCGACTTCGTCTGTGATCCAGGATGAAAAGTAGCCTATGTCCTTCTCCACGCCATGGTCTACCAATGTGCCAAATTTCATCCAAACTGCGTTCAGCCGTTTAGCGTGATAGCGTAAAAAATAAACTCACTTTCGTATTTTTAATATTAGTTAGGATTGAGATAGATAGGATTTGTTTAAGAGTTCCGACGTGCATGATGGGACAACAACGAGGGATGGAATATTTATTTTAGGGTTTAAATATTCCATCCCTCGTTGTTGTCCCATCATGCTGACTGTGAGCGTCTCAATGGTCATCCCTTATCTTCCAAAAGTATATGGAAAAAGCCACGCATAGCTTCAGCCTTCCCAGTAACGTAATAAAAACTTTAAAGCACACTCGACACTTTACTCAAAACTGTAACTCACATACATTTCCCCGCGACATACTACAGTAACACAATAAAACATGCAAACTTACAGCAATATCGTACGGCACAGCGAATATGTAAAACACGGCGACTAGGAACCGTACTGCACACCAGAACTTCAAGAACATTCCATGGGGAGTAATGCATCCCGGCACGAAGAGATACCTGACGTGTCTGCACAACACACGGTTACCAGACACCAGCAAAAGTACACATATGAATCACATTTTTAAATTATGTTACTGCTAAAATAAGTCAAGTTTAAATGGTATTTGTATGAGGATAGAAATGGAAAACTGCGGTGGGTACATGGATGATGGGTACATGGTGACTTTCTGTTTTGCCCGACAGGGTCCAGTAATTAATTAATTTATTATAAGGTAGCTTCACAGCTGACAGTAAGTATAACATTATTATTATTCTAAACATTACGTTAATTACAAAGTACACAAAATAACATCATATCATCTAGACTCTATTAAATGAAATACTCTAGAACCTAGAGTATTCAATTGGTGGTCTTATTATATTTTCAGTAATCATCTATGTGCACATTGTGGAATATAATAAATGAATGAGTATTGAGTAATATCGTGGCAATACAGAATAAACACAATCTTTAGAGCGAACTGTTCGGACATTCAATTTCAAATATCTGATCCCAAGAAGTAGAATAGGATGTAAGGATAAGCAACATAATATGATTTAGTGAAACTAGAAACTGCAAAGTCCTGTTATACCGATGACGCTTCCGGCTGACTGCATTTGCCACCATAATAGCTTTAAATACGAACCGTGTTAGTTTAACTAATGCATCTGGATTTTTGCAATGTTTTTCTTCTGAATGGACCATTGTTTTTCGAAAACGACGAACAAAGCCAAGTTTAAAATGCTGTTTCATATACATACAAATTTAAAAGGCAAGAATCCTGCTTTTTGCGAATGAAAGGTGTTTATTCGGACGACGTGATATTTTAGCTTTCGTGGAAAAAGGGTATGAGATATCCACGAATAAAATTAGGCAATTTTTTGTTATGCTATGGGATATAAAATTAATTAATATCTTTAATTTTTTTTTGAGTGAGTTTGGGAAATCGTCCAATGACTTCTCCCGCTCTGGGCGGAGCGGAAGGGCGTGTCAGACTTTTACTGACTACAACCCGCCCGTGTTCCTTCAGTTGCCTGTTGCCAAGGTTCCGGTATCCCTTTCGGACTTTCCCGCAACCCTGGCAGGCATCGGTCCTAGCGGACCCCGCCAATTGTGCTGACACCGCTTTGAGGCGCGCGTGGAACACGACGCGCCATCGACCCGGGCCTGGTCCTTATCGGACGGCGAGCTACTCATTGCTCGTCGTCCGCAAAATGAATATCTGCGGTGATAATAGCAAGCTCGAAATGGGTCAACTTCCTTTATACCAATGCAGTAAAAAAAAAAAAACGTGATATGTCTGTAATTTTTATGGTTTACATAAAAAAGAGTATTTTATCTATCTATACAATATCCGAAATGTGAAAGTAGGTAATTTTCAATACGTCAGTATCTACATTCAAAGCAGCTTATTGTTATTTTTTATTAAGACTCGCTTTTCCATAATAATGAATTGTTCCCAATTAAAGCTTGTTCGAACAAGTACCTACGCCTGTTTAAACAAGTATTGTTCTCAAAATAATAGAGCTAATTAATCTCGTTTGTTCAAAATGTAGCACAAAGACTTACATACCTCAATACGCCTAACTTGTTGAATGTCTTCACGTAATGGCACTTCTGTTCTCTGGTGGTAAATAGCACGAAACTTTCCTTTATCTCTTGCTAGAACAAATTATTTACTTTTCAAACTAGTGCGGTAGGTAAACTTGTGTACCTACTGTTATATGATTTGAGGACACATAACTGTTACTGTTCATTATAATTTTTATAGAATAATTTTATTGTTATCTTTAGAATAATAAATAACTAGGTAAGTTGTAAAATAAAAGTCCTCTTCCTCTCCTACTTTTGCTATGCCCGACAGGGTCCATAATGGTCATAATATATTTGTAAAAACCTACCACCTAAGTTCACATGTGGAAGCAATAAATGTATTGAGTATTGAGTACAAGTGTCTGTTATGTAACAGGTTTGTTGAAACATACAATTATAATACCCTAACTTCTGCCCGTGACTTCGTCCGCATGAAATTTCTTGTTCCCCCGAACCGCCCCGTCGGCGTCGCATCGCATCGCCTGCCCTCGCTGTAACTTCGTTTTCGCGTTCCTTCTGAGATTTTTTTTCTTTTTTCTCCACTCCTAAGGGTCCTAGCGTGCCTATATAGCCTTCTTCAAGAATTGGGCTATCATATACTAAAATAAATTTTAAAATCCGACTGGTGGAGATTAGCGCCAACAAACAAACAAACTCTTCAGCTTTATTATTAAAATATATAATTATATAGAATAGATTGTAATAGCATGTCATTGTTTTCCAATGAACATCTTCTATTTTTGTTATTGAACATCTTCTATTTTTGTTAAGTACCTGGTACTTACTTGTTGAAAGGCCTATATTGTCCCCCCATGCCTACCAACACTGTAATTTGAAAGTATTGTAAAAGCCAATTATTTTTAAAAGAGTAACCATGGAGTTTCTTGCCGGCTCTTCTCCATAGGAAACGACCAATTGGAACCGTGCACCTAGCTTCTGACGTTTCATAAGTGCCCATGTAGGTTTATGTGAAATAAAATATTTTGATTTTGATTTTGAATGATGATGATATTCGGCTTCTCGTTGTCACATTATGAGATATGGAGGCAAAACGTTTGGTTATTTTCCTAGCAAAACAAACTTCTGCCAATCTATGAATAAAATAAATAAGTAGTAGCTAGAACCCTACACTGAACATACGCGGTCATCACCACTAAATGGGACAGTCTGTCTCTCATACGGTGAAGTGCTAGGCATGATGGTAATACTTACTGCAATTCTGTTCGTTTTCGCGTCCAATCGACCGATTAGAGGTTTCGCATCTTCGTAACAGGCGGCTCGAGTTTTGAGTTCATGGTCTTCTAAAGCCTGTGTGTTATAGGCAGAATTTTAGTATCAGGGAGCACGCAACACTATGAATCTATATTATTATTTATACAGTATGTTAACTAACAAAGGGTGTTCCCGTTAACCCGCAATAGTATAGCGTCCATGTGTATGGCTAAAAAATATATTACATTTCAAAAAAGTTTTTTTTTGGTATAATTTGTAAAATATTCACAAAACTATGAAATTGATACGTAAGAAACACTCTGTACACGCACACTTGTATTTCAGAGTAGAAAGCCAAGTGTGCGTGTACAGACTGTTTCTTTTCCGTATCAATTTAATATTTTTTGTGAATATTTTACTATAAAAAAATTAAAAGAACTTTTTTTTATGGTAATATTTTTTTTTCATATAGAGACGCTATACTATTGCACGTTAATGGGAACGCCCTTCGTTAGATAACATACTGTATTTATCTAAATTTCTAAAATTTAGTTTTCATTATTAATCATGCTTCAGCGTAAGTAAACGCTTATAAAAGATGCCAAAGGAAATTGAGTGGGCGAGTAATCGATGAGGAAAATCGAGTTGAAAATCGTTAAACGGGTTTGCACTCAAATTGTATTTCTGTGAGTGTTATTTCAATTTCGGCTAAAAATATCTCATTCTCGGTAGATTAACGATTTCATGTAGGTACCTACCAGTCTCCACTGTTTTTGTGGTTTGAAATGATTATCTCAAATTCAAACTCAGAACTAAAGGCACTCTTGAATTCAAGGAATTCATTTCCAAGGAGTCGATCAGTCAGAAAGTTGAAGCTAGTAAAATTGATCTACATAATTTACTAATTACATCAGTTTCCCAATCACTGAAGCGAATTTGATTTTAAATTTCATAAATCACTTACCATCTGACTCAAGTCAAAATGTTATGTTTTAAATATCTGGAATTCTGCTGGAGACTGACCTACCTACTTCACATGCTTGGCATTCAGTAACCGAGCCATTGCCAGAATCGGCCAACCTGCCTAACATTACATACTAAATATTACAAACAGCTATGTACAGTCACGAGCAAAAATATGTATACACTCAGCAAAATTCCATATCGATTTTCTCGTGGAATAACGATTGTAACTTTGAGATGATACTTATTTCATAATAATATGGGTTCCAAAATACTATGTTCGTTATAACATAAAATTACAGTCAATACAGTAGGAGAAAATCACTTTTAAAAGTTGCTAAGTGTATACATATTGGTGCTCATGATTGTACAACATCGCAAGCACACCCAGACGTTAATACATCAGACACAGACGCAGGCACACAAAGGTTTCCGTTAGCAACAAAGTAAATATATGTACAGAAGGTCGGCTTCAAACAACGAGCGCAAACAGACGCACACACACATAGATACGTGACGTACGTACGACGATCTCAAACTTTCTCAACAGCATTGCTATTCTGTAACCATCTCACCGTGAAAACTCAGGTGAAGTGAGCCTGAAGTGAACTGTCACTGCCTTAGCATCAGTAGGTATCGATGACAATTACAGCTCACTCCACGCTCACTTCACCTAAGTTTTCACGGTGAGATGGGTACAGAATAGCAATGTTGAATGCCAGCAGTGAGTGCGATTGACTCCCTGTATGTGAACCGTGTCTATGTGGACGTGCGTTTTCGCTCATTGTATACAGACAACCTTCTGTATCCTTCTTTATTCTGTGGCTCATCTGTTGTTGTACGGCGATATTAAATGCATGAATCACCGTGATAATGGGGTGACTAATGTCCGGGAACGTTCCCCAGCATTGCACCAGGGCACTGTATTCCACATGCAGTAATATGCAGTTTGTTGACGTCACCACCGTGTATACCTGGACAAATTATATTTTCATTACGTAAATGTTAATGAATACTGCCTCAGTTGGCACTGATCTGCTTATGACGTTAGGATGGAATATTAATTGCAATTTTGTTTGACTATGATGTTGTTTTATTATATGTAACTATTTATCTACAGTCAAAATTATATTATTTACTACCTAATTATAATTTTATGCTCAATTTGTCATCATAATCAAACATAAACGGAAAAATACATTCGGAATTTAAAAAAAAAGATTTTACAAGCACAACAAGACTTTCCCGTAAAAACGTTTCGGTGTAAATGAAAATTTGTATTTAAAACAAAGCAGGCAGCTTTTGAATTTATTTAATTAAAGTTAAAATAATAAGACAGAATTCTGTTTTGTTTATTATGGAACGAAAATTGTAAGATAAGTCTATTTATAAATATTAGGTAAACTTATTTATTAATGACACATTAAAATAAAATATACGATAAATACAGTATTTTAACTAACAAAGGACGTTCCCGTTAACCCGCAATAGCATAGCGTCCATAAAAACATGTTAAAAAAAAAAGTTTTAAATATAAGTTAAGTAAACTATTACATACATTATAACAAAACTATTACATTTATACGTAAAAGAAACGCTCTTTACGTAGAAAGACAGCGTGTACAGAGTACTTTTAATATTTTTTAACCGACTTCTTCAAAAAGGAGGAGATTCTATGTTCGTCTGTATATATTAGGTCCCCACCTATGAAATTGGTGGTTTGTATGGGGAATTTTAAAGAAGTTGCATTTTTCATAGGTACTAACGTTTTCTTAATTTATACATATAACAACCATGAACACTACTGTTTTAAAACTTTTATGCACTATTGTTTAAAAACTAAGATAACGTATGCCACTTAGATTAAGTGACAAAAATAAGTTTTGGATAAGTTAAAAAAAATATAGTGGTATATTTCTGCTAACAAAATAAGGAGACATTTTTAAGGTATTTTTTATGTTAAGAAAACTATAAGTAATAAGGTTTTTTTACTATTGGTAGTTGTCTATAATGGTAATTATTCCATGCAATTGATGAATATTTTAAATACTAGAAATGACGAGGTTCTCTATTAGTGAGAAAAAAACGCCAATTTTTTTTTTATATTTAACTGTATTTTTTTTTAATGGTAATATTTTTTTAGCCCGTATAGATGCTATACTTTTGCAGGTTAACGGGAACGCCCTTCGTTAGATAACATACTGTATAACACAACTAACTATTTACATTAGGTGCCAAATCAAAATACTAACTAAGTATACAATTAAAAACAAAATTACACTTAGAGCTGATTTTAGCAAAGTCAGATAAATATTTTATCCGTGGAATTAAATTGTCGTCTGACAGTTTTTGTATGGAAAAACTGTCAAAAATTCAATATTTATTCGCAGGATAAGAAAATTCGCCCTTAGGCGTCAAAGTACTGCTGTATTTATTTGCATAATAAGTTAGGTAAACTTAAATAATATTTTACCTTGGGCAACCCAAAGAGCATTTCCACAACACCAAAGTGGGTGCCGGGTCCTATGATCATTTGTCTTTTACCGAGATTATTCAACATGTAACAATGACCCTGTAAATAGTGCCCTAGTTAACGATCCGCCTTAACGATCTAGATACTTAGATCTTAATCACTTGAATGATTAAAGGAATTACTTTAATCTTGATCACTTTAATGACTCCAGTGGAATATTAAGGTATATGAAAGAAACTGGATGAATTGTTTTACAAATTCATATTTTCTACAACTTCAAACAAAAACAAAAGACTCCGTTTATCCTTTTGAGGTACGGAACCCTAAAAAATAATCATAGAAAGATTTAAATACGTAGCATTTTGGTGATTTTTTTGCCAGATTAAAAAAGGAGCTTCTATGGAGTCAGAAAGACGTACTTTTTGCAAGATATACATGTCCCTTCCGATATCTGCAGCATGCTGTACCACTTCATTGTCAGGCAGCACCAACTTCCTCGTATTACTGGCCACAGTCTGCAGGAAGTCCCTGTTCAATACCTACGAACAAATTAAAATGCTCTACATCTGAACGCTCTATTTACTATAAACTCGCTTTTGTACACTATTTTTAATCTCGACGAAGATTTCTGATGAGGAAGTTTTAAAATATCTGCTTTCGTTTTTCTAGAATATTTTCTTGTTTTTTCATAAATAATTTACATTTATGATGCAAAATATATCGTACGTGATATAATTGTCGGGGATAAACAAAGGGATTGTTGTCTAGAAATAGTTTACCGATGTCACGTAGTTTTAGAAAACAGAGAACTAGTGAATGACAATTTCCTAGCCTCTGCTGAAGAACCCGATAGCACCTTTACCTGGAGTGAAACTGAATGCCAATTAACAAGCGTTTTACTCGTTACGACTGCCGGATAGTTGGCACCGGATCCGGTAGCTAAAGTATAGTTGAGCCAGGTACGTGTGAAATCCGAAGCCCACTTGTAGAATTCGTAGATGTCCGTTTTTCACCGGATAACGAACCGTTATTTTCACCGGACTTGCGGTGGTACTTAGGTTACAATGGAATTATGCATCCGACGCCGGACCGATGGAAAAAGGACGGGCGTGTACACACGGCTACACATCAAGCTATACATTTCCAGTTTATGCTGATCTCGCATTGTATAGGATTTCCGTTCCATGCGAGGTCAGCTTATACTGGAAATGTCCCACTTCGCCACCAAATAGCACGGCGACGTCTATCCGGCAGCCAATACGTGTGCAAAGTGTCTTTATGTCTTGTCTACAGCTGCGAAAACGCTTGCAGCAAGGGAAGACGATATTGCCAGTATAAAGAATCTAACAATATTCTTAGAAGCAACATGACAGGGATAAAATACGACTAGAGTTTCACTATATATATATGGAAGTACACATTCGAACAGAGACAAATCTAGTTGGTAGGTACCTAGGTATAGAATAAAAACGTACCTGGAACAGTGGGCAGAAGAGCAAAGTTTCGACCATTTCTATAGAAAGTACTTCTTGCTGGATGTTTGTGGACATATCTGCAAATATTTCTTCCGTAGAAACCGAATGATTGTAGTACCTGTATTATGATACAGATATGATACGTGATTAAAAAATCACCACACCAATACAACCATACAGTGAATTCAGAAATGAATCACAACTTAAACTCTTGCGTTGATCTCTTCTGCTTTTGCTACCGCTAGCTTTATAGGGTTTACCGTTTTACAAATTGAATGAATAGTCATAAACTATAGTTTGATAGTTTTACTTAAGAAACCTTAACTTTTACTTAATCCACTTTAGTTATAAAATGCCATCCAAACGCTTCGCTCACCATTGCACACAGAAGAACTTTTTCACCCGCGCTTTGATTTTTCCACTAACGTGATTTACGGAGAGGAAATAAAACAACTCCCTCATGGATTCCTACGAAAGATGGATGGAGTAATAAATAAGGTCCAGGAAAATATTTAGCTGTAACATTATAATGAAGATGGAAGGATATGTCATACTGTACACTAATTGGACTTCTTTTTATCACCTAAATGATTTATTTTATATTTCGAGCCATTTGGGGTTGAAAAAGCTATGCGCACTCAGACCCCACGGCCCTAGGGCCGTGGGGTCTGAGTGCGCATAGCTTTTAGCTTTCACGAAATCTCCAAACGGTTATTTGACACTTCCGGTGACCCAAGGGCTGGCTTTTACCTTAGTCAGAGGATAAGCATTGCCATACAACGTGGCAATGCCGCCAGTCTCTTGGGTACCTACTTTACCAGCCGACAGCGATGCGGAAGAATTTTCGAAGCCATTTTTAGTTATTTGTTTATTTGTATAGTTTTAATCAGTAATTTAATTTAGTCTAAACTATAGTTAGTTTACAAACTATAGATAGTTTGTTAGTTTTATAAGGTTTTTAAATATAAATAAACCGATAGATACCTACATAATATTTAAACGTTATATTTAATTTTCTAAATTATTATCAGGGAAAACGAGTTTGTTCTTATCTGTCTGGGATTAAAATAATGGATAAGTAAATAGCCAGATTCGCAGGGCTAAGCCAAGATACCATTTAGGTACCTAATGATATCTTATATAAAAGAAACGACGATCGAAAGGTTGGACTGGTAAAATAAATATAAAATATACCTATCTTTAAGTAGTAATTTTGTCATCAATTTTCACAACCCAATAGATAAACAACAAAAAAAAAATCCGGGTCAATGGACAGTTCAAATACAATCAATTCTGTTTCTATCATTAATGTTCACTGATTCAGAAGATTCGGATATTGTTTTTCGGCACTGATTAAAATTGTATTTCACCCATTTTAAATGTTGATTAAGTAAAGGTATGTAGGAAGGTTATTTTCATTCAAATTCCTCAGGGAATATCCTTCTGAATTCTAAATTGTAGGATCAATTGGAACAATATCCAACCTTTTTTTAATCACGTTCTGAGCATGAATTAACAGCCCTACCTATCGGTAGCGATCGGTATTTTCAGTGGAAAAATAATTGGACATTCCTTGCCACTATAATTAAAAATGTTTGCGTACCTTGAATTTTAACTTTCTGTATGTGGATAGCAAGTAGTTGCTGCAGATCCTTGCTGTGTAGAAGCAACTCAAATATGATCCCAATACGAAGAGGAACATTACCTAAAACACAACATTATGTTTTACTTGTGTAAAATATTTTTGTATGACATAGCTTCTCCAGATTGCTTCAAGCGCTTGTATAAGCGTGTTTCACTAAAAGTATCCCGACTCGCGCTTATTACCCGAGTGCCCCAGAAGGAGGGTAATGTTTTTAGTTTTTGTTACTACTACTTAGTCGTTAGTTTGAGATAGCAGATACATCTGAGGCTATAGACAAAATCCCTTTTCTGTAAGCGTTAACGCCAACGGAAAGATCAAATTGTATGGAGTTGACATTAGCTTTAGAGATGTCACGTGACTGCTGCTGTCAACTCCATACAATTTGATCTTTCCGTTGGCGTTAACGCTTACAGAAAAGGGATTTTGTCTAGGCCCCCTGACCCGTATAAGGATGTGTGGCAGTATCTACATCGCCACATGCGAACTACACATCAAAGACCTTACGTCACACAAAAATCCTGACGTCACATAAATCCTGCCTCGCGCAATTAAAGTTTACCGTGCAGTGGACATATATACAAGAATCCAACCAGACCGCCAGACACAACACCCGTCTAGTGAGGATCCTCCCTTTTCTATTGTGGATGAAACCATATACCAACTATATGGAGTGAACTTTACACCCTGTCTCATCTTCTCTTTGAGACGCGCGTGGAACACAACGCGCCATCGACCCGGGCCTGGTCCTAATCGGACGGTGAGCTACCTATTGCTCGCCGTCCGCAAGCCCGCGCCTATGGTGGCCGGGAATCCGCCTGGGATTCCCGACGCCCATGGCGTCTCCAACGGCGGCAGTTAGGGGCGTGAGGGCGCATACTTTGCCTCTCCCTCACGCGTTCCGCCTCCTCCTTCGCGAGCATTACTGCTTCGCAGAAGGAGGTGACTGCTTCCCATGCCCTCTCGCTCCGTACCATGGCCTGGACCAGAGCCGGACGCGAGAGGTCACCGCCGCCAATTCCTCATACCCCTAAAGATGAATTTGTGTCCTCAGGCTCCTAGTGACCCAGCTAAATGCATCTCTTTACGCGCGTATAACGTTATAACTAGACAGGGGCGCGGCGTACACTCATGAGGATAAAGATATATAGTTTTTATTAGGGAGGTAGGTACATTGACGTTGTTACGTAGCTATATAAAATTTGCATGTCTATAAAAGCGTCACCACTTTATATCGCTGGCGGGCGGTGTCGCTTATCATGATACTCTCAGGGTGCCCATTTAAAATTTATAATTAAATGCGTGGGTTAGCCAGGGTTGCCCGTCATAACTCGAAGTTCATGACACATTTAAAATATGGACGTATAAAAACGCATCTGTGGTAATCCGGGTGTGAATATGTATAATTATAAGGTTAGTGGGCGTACCCATATTTTTTTATTACACAATATGTTAGGTAGAAGAAGCGGCATACTTTAAAAGAGTGTAGTATTTATGCAAATGAAGAACTTTTATTATGGGATCAAAATATGAAAAAAGAGTCTGCTGTTCCATACACAATCAAAATACATTATTTTATGGAACAGTTGATATATTTTTCAGTCTCGTACGTCCGTACGTAAAAGTACGTCCTTCTTTTTACCCGACTACGGCGAAGAAAAAGTAGGGTTATGATTTTGACCGGTATGTATGTATGTATGTATGTATGTATGTATGTTCATCTGTTCCCTCCTATCTTCCAAACCACTTATCACAATTCAAATGAGGTATCGTTAGAAGCGTCGTGATTGTCCGCTGGTTATAGGCTTAGTGAAGTCACATTAAATTAAAAATGGCGCCCTCTAGAGGACATAAAGTGAGGAACTTAAAAAAAAAAATGGTTTTATCGTACCATGTTGGGTATCAAATGAAAGGGCTTAATGAGCACATTTCAAAAATATATATATTATAACTCCAAAAGAATTTAAAAAAAAATCAAGTATTAAAAACTAAAACCCAACTACGACTTAAAAGGTATAAACAAGACACCACAGACAGACAAATTAAAAATCCGGAGTCACACGTAATCTGTTCGATTTGTCTGTCTGTGGTGTCTTGTTTATACCTTTTAAGTCGTAGTTGGGTTTTAGTTTTTATTACTTGATTTTTTTACCTATATGACTAGAGGAATCAACGTGGAATTAAATGTAGATAAAATTGTCACGAAATGTTGTATACGCAAGTCAAGAAGAAACACAATTTTATGGGCTAACATACAAGTAACAATAAAGCAATATTTCCAATATCTAGTAAATCTTACGTGACTGAAACCACATGAAAACACATAGGCCCATAATAAATCGAACCCTACACTCCATAAAACTTTTTGTGCATTAAACAAAATTTCAGAGAAAAATATATGGTTATGGTGCGGGAGGTAATGGGAAACATACGTGGGGTAAAATATGAAGTGTTTTTGTATAGGGCGAGAAGGTTCGTGTTTTTACGATAGACTACACTATCTTTCAGGATAGCTGAACTTTTATTATTTATAGTGGCATACTAAATCTTGCATTTGTCAATATTGTTAAAGAGTAAATAATAAAACTCTTCAGTGATACCTCGGATAAAATTATGGTTTTGTAATGATCTTTTCTTATGTAAATAGTTTTTTATGTGTAACATCTTTCCTCTCGGTCATTTGTGGATCTTTGACAGTCGTTACGAGTCGTCAGAAGCACGAAAGTCTGACAACCAGTCTAACCAAGGGGTATCGTATTACCCAGTTACTGGGTTGTGGAGGTCAGATAGGCAGTCGCTCCATATAAAATACTGGTATTCAGCTGCATCCGGTTAGACTGGAAGCCGACCCCAACATAGTTGGGAAAAGGCTAGGCAGATGATGATGATCTTTCCTCTCTCTTTCCTGCAATCTGTGGGTGTGATTTTGTGGAAAGCGACGGAAGTGTGTAACAGGAAGCCAGGGAAGCGCGCGCTATTTGATTTGACCAATGAGCGGGTGCTGTGCTAGAGTTGGCTGTCAGATGGTACTAACCCATTTTCCGAGAGGATGGTACTGTCAGCCAACATGTCAGATGTTTTTTTTTCTAGTCTCAGGGGTATTGTTACATTTAATGTTCTAATCATTTCATTGAAAACAAACGAATCATTATTGTAAATGATGAAATAAAAGAATCTCAGTTAAATTAAGAAGTGGAGACCAAACGGTAACCTCAAAACAAAACAGTCATTATAATCTCGTCTTATATTTTTAATACTTATAAATTTCATTGGACTCTCATTCATGTAGTTCTGCGTAATACCTACCTAAGCTACTTGAGTTGAATTTCACATTGTATCTGCAGATCATACAACCGCTTCCAAGTAGAGTTCCGTGTAAATGGACGGATTACCTGTCCCTTACCAACGGCTACTTAACAGATACCGTACAATACAAGGATACGTTTAAATCCTCTTAAGGGGTCATTGTACTCATCATTATGAACAACTTTCACTATGGGAACAACCCTGAAATCGCGAAAACAAAATCAGCTGTTCCCTAAATTTTGACGAGTTTAAGTGCGAACATAAATGTAGGTAACAGCTGATTTTATTTCAGCAAAGTCACATTCTTGTTTCTACCTGACCCGCAGAGAAAGCCCGTGTCAGCCAATAATTAAACATTAGCTTTGTCTGGCACTTACAGCGATAAGATCGAGGTCACCGGGCGCGATCGCCGAGCTGCCAGTACCAGTGAACACGGATGTGCCGAACAGGAATGACGTCTTCATAGGGCTCTCGTGATGCGCCTCGATAGCCATGAACACTTTCGTCTCCCAGTATATCAGTTGGGACATCCAGGAGTTCTGTTGGACATTCATGAATGAGCCTGAAGGCTAGCGCAAATTGGGGCGCACCGCAACGCAACGCATTGAACAATACCTCGTTCATGACTTTGATACATTTTCTATGAACCAACGCACACTACAGGCGGGCTGCACCGCATTTTTACTGGATGAAAATACGTTGCGTTGCAGCCCGTTGCGGCAGCATGTGGGCTCGGCTTGACAACCGGTTTCTCAAAGGTGAATCAATACAAAAATTAACTGATTGATTGTCAAACTCATGTTAACTGCTGTGATTGATTTGATTGTAATAGCCACATTCAATCAAATTAATTGACATGGGTCGGCAAATGTGTCGATAGACTTTTGGAAACCGTTTGTAAGTTCCGTACGGTAGGTATATTGATTAAAAGTAGGTTTAAATTGGAAAAGAGCCGTTTGGGTTAACTGTCTAAGTGTACATATCGCAGATGGATTGTCGAATCGGCTGTTTTACATAACCGCTAGCTGTTTTACAAAACAGCAGCTCCGATAAGTAAAACAGCTGAAAGATATTGAGCCGTTTTCATAATTACTGAACTTTAAGACGCCGAATTGCGTAAACCTTTTGCATTTATCAATGCAGCGGGTAAAACAGCGTGAATTGCAACGTCAAATTGTAGATTTTAGTTCTAAATTTTGTCACTCGAAATAATGGCGTCCGAAACAGAAATAAATAAAACGACTAATATGAGTGAAAATTACACTAACTCAAATGAAAACAGTGATTTATGTGCTTTTTGGGCCACGTTTGATATAGGTTTCGAACTTTCCTTCGCTTATGTATCGCTTCTGTAGCCGACGTTGGAAACTAGTTAAAAAAAAGTGTTTTTTTTTTTAAGTCGGTTGTGTTTTTTTGTAAAAAGTTTTTATTTTTCACTTTTTAGTGGTGGTACCTACCCCACACAAGTTACTACCTGCTATGTAAATAACAGTGAAGGAGTCTAATAATTATATCGTCTACATAGACTGTGGGAAAAATACGTAATATTGAAGCTAGCTAGCTCTCAAACTACGCAAGCAAACTTAATAAAATTTATATGGGACCATCTCGGGAGTATACCCTTTCGAACTAAAAAAGATTTTTTTAAATCGGTTCACAAACGGCGGAGTAATCGGTGAAAATACATAAAAAAAAAAAAAAAACAATCATCCGAACGTAGTACCTCCTCCTTTTTTGAAGTCGGTAATAAAAGCGGATACTGTTTATAAGAAATGACTTGCTAGTTTTGATTGCTCAGGCTTGATGATAGTAATGATACCTACTTAGACTTAACGCTGAAGCTTAGAGACATATTTTACAAAAGGTAGAAACTATAATTAATATTTAAGTTTATATAATTACCGCACGACACAATTTCCTTGGACACGCAAAGAGATACAAGAAACATCCGGACCAGTAGCAAAATATAACGAATATGAGGCTGAACTTCATCAGGATCAGCAGCTGCAAATTATAATAGAACAGCATTTAATATTTTCCAAAAGGTTAATTAAACTCTGCTGTAGGATATACAGGGTGTAAAAAGACCCATCACATAGCCGTCAACTACGCATTCTGTACATCAAATTAAGTAACATTGCACAAAAATAATTGCTGGGAAACGACTTTTATTTTTGGTGTGAAATCGCTGTTTACGGTAGTGCGCAACGTAACGCACGCAAAACACTGTGTTTATGGGTGTATGCAATGGTTCAGGGTTCGTGGAGGTATTTAACACTTTCGTGGACAGTAGGTAAACGCCCACAGACGTAATGACAATAAAACTACAATTGTGTCTCATTCAGTGTCCGCGAAAGTGTTAAAATTTAGGACGTATATAATTTAAAACTTGCTTTCTTTAAAAAACGTCTGAAAAAGTTGTAACTTTGAGCTTCAATATCTCCGTAAGTAGAAGGTTCCCGGTATGGTCCAAAACAAAAAAATGATCACAATGACGAGAATAACGAATGGCTTTCGGCCTCGTTATGCGTCTTTTTACACCCGTTATAATATGGCATCGAATAATGCATTTTTTTACTATAATCAAAATTGTTAAAACTAAGGCTGTATTTAAGGAAAATATAACCACAACGTAACAACGTTATCTAGTGAATGCGGGTTGAAGTTGTAAATGTGAAACTGTGGTTTCGGAACTTGCAAGAGCTCAAATGTGTCAGGTATTAGGTACAAGAATTTCAAGGGTAATCAAATATCATATGTTTGGTAAGATTACTATTTCTTATCAAGAAAGGCAATTAGGTATCCATTGAAGACTTCTAGTCCCTTGTTTTTTTTTTTTTTGACGTTGGGTAGTCTTCAAATGACTTCTCCCGCTCTGGGTAGAGCGGAAGGGCGTGTCAAACTTTTACCGACTAAAACCCACCCGTGTTCCTTCAGTTGCCTGTTGCTAAGGGCCACGGTATCCCTTTCGGACTTTCCCGCAACCCTGGCAGAAGACTTGTCCCGAGTTGACATTCAAAATCCTTTAGTATATAATAGTCGACCTCGTAACTGCCTTATCACCCTAAGGTTCAATGTCACGCATATGTCACAAGGTCTAAGGGTCTTCTTTTCTATGTGACAGTTAGAATTTGAACCTTAGTGAAGTTTAAATTTTCTAGGAATTGTTGTAAAAATTTGTAAAACAATTCGACTTAAACAATTCGATTAGCTATGCGTAAACCAAGAGTGTGAACCTACTATAAAAGAGTCGCGTAACATACCTTCACATGGCTATCAAAATTCTCTGCCCACTTGTTAAGATAATCCCATAAATGCCACACTTGCAGTACAGGAAACAGCATGGCTATCTGACCAGCTACCGTCTCTCCTTGAGGGTCCATAGTGTCAGTGAAGATTGACACAGGGAATACGGAGACAATGTCTAGGTAAAAACCAACAGACGACATTTTTATTTCTGCTATTTCTTTTACAGTTTCTTTTCTTATGTTCTGTAAAAAAGTATTTAATAAAAACATAGGTCAACAGCGGGATAGTAGCAGTTCAAAGGCGTTAAAAATACCCAGAGATTACAAAAACTGGAATAAAACATTAATAAATTAAGTCATGTTTTTTGCCATTAGTCTTTAAAATAATTGTTTCAAAATTCTAATCCTAACTAATATTATAAATGCGAAACTCAGTTTGATTGTTTGTTTAGAGGAAATGTGGCAAAAAAATGTATGAGTGTTTTAAAGGTCAACCTATTGTCCTAATTATGTACACTGAAGGTACTTTAGAGATCGTAAATGGATAACGATCCGGCCACAGTGCGGTTGCGGTCTAGTTTGCAGGCAGCCTAAACCTTCCCATTACACAGCAATACATCAACGTTTACACCAATTGTGAATCAAACCATCCAATGTCATTAATTGATTTGAATTAACCAAGTAGGTACATGCCACGAAACCTCCCTTTGTCCTGTTCGATCCAATCAAGCAGGCTCTTTGTGTGCCACAATAATAACTACAATAGCGAACTGGGCCTTTATTTGCCACAGTTCATAGGGTCTGTCTGGATGTAAGCATTTACCTGACTGTACCTAAAACTTGTTATTTATTCTTATTGTTTTTTGTATTAGGGTCAGAGTGAATGGAAGGGGATTCGTTATTTAGTTTTTCATCGGTTGTGATTTAGTTGGTCGGAGTTTTCTAATAATGAAAAATTGATAAATGAAAATGTCGGTAATGTGATGCAAAATTGCAATTAATTAATATTTTCTAACAAGCAACCTAGTCGGTTCCTAAAGGGTAGAAAACACGAACAAGCAATTATCTACGCAAGAAAACTGCATGATGGTTGTACGAAAATAAACACATTCACCGACGGTGAAAAATGTGGTCATCATAGTTTTTGTTTAGCACTATGGTTTTCTCTTGTATCATAGGATAATACACAAATTCTGTGTTTCTGCGTCCAGCGCTCGGCGTGGCAACACGTCGTGTTCGGATTCGCGACTGGTCAATCGTCATCCTGAGGATCCCTCGTTGAGAGGTGAAACACGTGTCGATTTCTTACAGGGTTTTTTTTATGACTCATGAGAAACAGTTAAGCGGAATAAGTTACTAAATATATCTACGTCTATTGTATTTTTTTTAACACAAATTTCGTAATACCTTCACTCAGACCCAGAACAATGTAACTATAGATCATATATTTGTTAACTTTTTATTTATTTGTACTTTCAAGATACTCCAATAACATGAACATAACATGACATTTTCTTCGGACTGCCGATAATACGACGTGTAGGCGTAGTTCTCTCTTGTATACTTTCGACCAATAAATAAAAATAAACTTATAAACTTTTCTAGAATTTCGACTTTCACGGTAACACGAGCGGTTATTTGGGATTGATGGCGCCGCTCCACAGCAGCCCACAGCTAAGCTACGCAAGTACGCACGCTTAAGAAGCTTCGCTTTGTATGAAAATGTAGGTAAGCGGGATCGTCAACTACGACCTGTGGCCAACTTATAGCTGGCTGATTTTTTGGCGCGTGGCTAAACTTGGAACTAACTCCGCCATCTTGTTTTTTCAATACATTTCACAAAACAATATTGCACAAATGTTTACCAACAGCGCCCCCCTATTAACGTCATTCGAGCGCCAAAAGATCCTTTTCTCAAACATGCTTGGAAATTCGAGCATTATTTTGACAACCTTCTTCGAGATAAATCGAAATTGCTGTACTGGTCAAAAACAAATGACGATGCGGCCAGCAAACTAACTATGAAAATCCATATCTGTCGTGTTTAGCGGCCAAATAAATTACTATGAAAACTCATATCTGTTGTGTTATTTAAAAATGGAACGTACTTTTTACTTCAACGCATCAAAGATTTTTTTATTATTTGACTTGCAAATAGAAGCTCGAGGAGGAGCTCGTGGCTAAGTAATAACAGCCGCTCGGGTCGATCAATCAGGTTAAGCTACGCTTGCCAGGGTTGGTCCGTGAATGGGTGACCATTTTCACATATCGAGATTCCTCCGTGCCTCGGAAAGCACGTTAAGCCGTTGGTCCCGGCTGTCATTTGTGGATCTTTGACAGTCGTTACGAGTCGTCAGAAGCACGAAAGTCTGACAACCAGTCTAACCAAGGGGTATCGTATTACCCAGTTACTGGGTTGTGGAGGTCAGATAGGCAGTCTATATATAGTAAAATACTGGTATTCAGCTGCATCCGGTTAGACTGGAAGCCGACCCCAACATAGTTGGGAAAAGGCTAGGCAGATGATGATGATGACTTGCAAATAGAAAGAAGAAACAAATTAACATATTGGCGTGGCGCGTGAAACATTATCGTTGTTCGTCATTGATTCTGTATTTACTTAGTTTGAATTTCGCGCATTGTTTGAGAAAAGTACTATACAAGCCTTGGCCTCATCCAGACATTGATGGACTCATGTTTGTGTGCCTCAGCTTCGTTTCGGCCCCCATTTTCTCGATCGTCCGCCAATGGCCCAGTTGCAGGCCGCGACAGTAATGTACTATATAGCAAGAATGCATGGCTGGCAAATAAATGAACCACGCAGCTAACATGGCAAACCTCTCCGTGCATATCCTACGTAGCAGTGGAATGTTGACTTTAATGTGTTGGCCACGTGGCCTGGGGCGTCTCCAATGTTCAGCGTAGGCGGAGGCTAAACCGCCAAACAAACAACTTATGAACTACTCTTTTTACAAGAAAATATTTTTGTTGATGTCAAAAAGCAAGCTATCACTAACCTTGAAGTTGAAAAGAAACGCTGTCATGTTCCTTTGGAGCTCTCTTGTACGCGGTTGTTTGTGAGACGACTTTGTAATCATTCTTGTTAGTTTATTGTATACTAATGATGCTATATTAGATATTATTTTTAAGGAATTACGTAACATGAACGTAACGTACGTAATTCCTTAAAAATAATATCTAATATAGCTTAGATATTATTTTTAAGGAATTACGTAACATGACATTGTAATATCTGGCTGATTATAATAACACTTTAGAGCGTTATAAAAAAATTGTAACGAGAATAGGCCCAACACATTCCATGGCAGATTATTAGATATTATTTTTAAGGAATTACGTAACATGACATTGTAATATCTGGCTGATTATAATAACACTTTAGAGCGTTATAAAAAAATTGTAACGAGAATAGGCCCAACACATTCCATGGTACTCTTCTACTGTTAATACGTCAAACTCATGTCTTAGCCCTTACAACGTTTAGCTCAGTAATAAAATAATGTAGTTTACAGATCAAGCAAGAAATAGTTCTTTATGTTATACCTTTTTTTTTTTGAGGTTGGGAAATCATCAAATGACTCCTTCCGCTCTGGACGGAGCGACAGACTTTTACTGACCCTTTAAACCGGTTAATATTGTCACAAACCAAACACAACAAAACACATGACCGTCACCAAGTTTAAACCTTCCGTATTTACTTTTACGAAGTTCCCAGTACCGATTAATGCAAAATTTTACTACCCACAACCAAATAAAAACCAAAACATGGTCGTGGTCGACAGTGACGTGAGGCCGGTTTCGTAAACATTTGTGCATAGTGAGGTGTAGTTTGATTGTAATTTGATTGTAAATGGTTGTAAATGTGTGCGTGTGAGCGAGTATGCACAGAGCGGAGGTGTAGTTTTGGCATGCTTCACTGTATTGGTTTTTAATTTGGTTTAAGTCACAAACTTACATTCTCAAAGGTAGCAGTAGTGAGTTGTATATAAATGTTCAGCAGTAATCCGACGACCACAATCGTAGTGAGAACCTTCTCGGTGTCCGAGTGATGGTTCTGTAGCGCTGAATACGGGGACATGAAGCACACGTACAGGACCATTAGGAAGTGGGCTACGTCGAACATGTGTGTCTGAAATGTAAAGGGTGGTACGATGAATATTATGGAGTAAAGTAGCAAAATGAAATACAATACACGTAGATATATTTAGTAACCTATTCCGCTTAACTATTCCTCAAGAGTCTTAAAAAACCCTATAAGAAACCGACACGTGTTTCACCTCTCAACGAGGCATCCTCAGGATAACGATTGACCAGTCGCAAACCAGAACACGACGTGTAGCCACACCGAACGCTCCACCGAGCATCGAGCTCTACGTCCAGCGCTACTAAATATATTTAATCTACGTCAATTGTATTTAATAATGGATTTCCGCAAATATTCAGCTGCATCCGGTTAGACTGGAAGCCGACCCCAACATAGTTGGGAAAAGGCTAGGCAGATGATGAATGGATTTCCGCAAAGATAATCAATTAAGTAGCAAAATGGTTAAGTACCAGTACACGGGTGGTATGCCATTTTCATAACAGAAGTGTAATTATATACCTTTGATTTTAACGTCGTTTGTAGCTGAATTAAAGGTAGTTTAGCAACTGCTGGGGTGATTGACAAGGTGTGAAGAGTATTTATCCTATACTATCAAATGAGAAATATTTGTATAATGTACTTACCTGTATTATGTATTTGTAGTCACGTTCTCGAAAACGTCTCTAACGATTTCAATGATATATATTTTCACAATCTCGAGAATGTGGTATCAATCTGCCTAGCCTTTTCCCAACTATGTTGGGGTCGGCTTCCAGTGTAACCGGATGCAGCTGAATACCAGTATTTTACATGGAGCTACTGCCTATCTGACCTCCACAACCCAGTAACTGGGTAATACGATACCCCTTGGTTAGACTGGTTGTCTGACTTTCGTGCTTCTGACGACTCATAACGACTGTCAAAGATCTACAAATGACAGCCAGGACCAACGGCTTAACGTGCTTTCCGAGGCACGGAGGAGTCTCGATATGTGAAAATGGTCACCCATCCACGGACCAACCCCGGCAAGCGTAGCTTAACCTGATGGATCGACCCGAGCGGCTGTTATTACTTAGCCACGTATGTACCCGGTTTTCATCCGAGCAGAGCTCGGTCGAACAGGTACTACTCTATTTTAAGACTAAATGCACCAATGCCTAAAATAGTCATGCTTTTTATTGTAAGGATAATACTGAATTGAGTTTTATTTATTCCCCAAAATGTTGATATTCACCCCAGCATGTAGTTGCAATACACACCATATTATCGGTACAGCTCATGCCTAAATATCTACTAACAACCTGAAACTAAACTAAACTAACAACAGCATAATCAGAGCGTTTACTTACAAATTCGGTGTCAGGCATCAGTATCCAAGGGAAGTTGGATCTTAGACAAATATGAGGTGCATCTATCGTGGTCACGTTGCTGGACATTTGATATAGCTCCAGGAACTCCGTAGTGAACTTTGGCTGGCGTTCGTTGTTCTCGTCTAAACAATGAGCTAACGTTATGCAGGTAAATGCTAAGGACTACGTGGGAACTCCGGCGTAGGTAGATGCTACGAGAAATAAGCTACGCTAATCTCGTAGCATGTGCGTAGCTTCCACGTAGGTATAACATTTATTAATCACTAGCTGCGCCCCGCGGTTTCACCCGCGTAAGTCTCGATCCCGTGGGAATATCGGGATAAAAAGTATCCTATGTGTTAATCCAGGTTATAAGCTATCTGTTTGCCATATCTCATCCAAATCCATTCAGCAGTTTTTGCCTGATTGAGTAACAAACATCCAAACACACAAACACACAAACTTTCACATTTATAATATTATATAGTAGGATAGTAGGATTTACGTTTTTTTTGCTTATGTGGATATAAACGTTCTAATAAGTGGGGGTTTTGGTCAGGTTACCAGGTTTTGTACCTACTTATACGTAACTACTATTCCAAAATAAAAAGAAACAATTCTCAGTAAAAAGTATAAACCTAGAAATTCACAGAAATTGTACAACAGTCACTACATATTATAAAACAAAGTCCCCCGACGCGTCTATCTGTCTGAAAGCGATAAACTCAAAAACTACAGAACGCATTTTCATACGATTTTCACCAATGGACGAAGTTATTCACGTGGAAGGTTTAGGTGTAAATTAATTAAGGATTTGTGTAAATTGGCTATGATGATGATTATTGAAAATGTCGCAAAAAATCATGACTGAGAGCTTTATTGGCGTGCCCGTTACGGTAGTACGTTTCGATGAGATAATATCCGCCATGCGGGCCAAGCCGCGGGCAAAAACTAGTAGTATATAAACTCGAAACTCACTTCAAACTTCGCGATCCGCAAAACAAAAAACTAAGCTCAAACAGATTTTATTACCTCTATAATACATGTGAGAGTCATCTACAAAAGTGGGATCTTCTTCCTCGACCCCTGCCAACTTGTCTTTGAGCACTTTCATGGGCCGGTATCGGGTGCGAATTAGTCTCGAGTCTCCTTTATCGTATCTCTCTATTGCTTCCTAGAGAAATAATAACGAGAATGTATTTAGTGATGGAATTGTATGCTTATTTTGTTTGTTGTTTTACGACTGTAGAAATTGTTTAGTTTGGGAATGAAACTGTAAAAAATCCTTGACCGCGTAGTAAAAAAAACCTAATTTTTCATAATTAAAAAAAATATATAGTAATAACTGAAATTTATGATGCCCAAGTTAAGGTCTCAACTAATCCAGAAAGTGAATGAATATGTCTAATTTCGTTATTTAAAAAGCCTTTATTAAAATAAATTATTCTGTCTTTATAAGGTTATAAACTTTTTTTTATTATTTTTAATGAAGCTTCTGGAGCTAAATAACAGACATGAATTCAAATAATAAGCATCATACTTAAGTTAAAGCCAAAAAAGTTTAATATAGAATGGTAATAATGTTAAAATTAAATGCTGAAGTTGCAGCTACTTTATTATTCTAGGGAAAGTCAGGTGCGGACTGAACAAACTGCTGTGGCTGAAACTAAAACCTACAACTGAAATTCCGAATGAACATTGTAAACTAAATGGCGCAGATTTCGAAATAAGTTAGATTTTTCGTAGTTTGCTAAAGGACTTTTTAATTGATAAACTTTGATCTTTGTAAGAAGGTATATGCAAAAATGGTGTTGGGCAGGACACCTGGCAACGTGCTGTGATGACAGGTGGACTAAGGTGAGCGAGTGGCGTCCAAGGACTGGGACTTCTGTACCTAAGTACTGTATCCTACGAAGACTATTAGCGTGTAACAGAAAGCCTTTCCGATCCGTGAGAGTATTGTTAAGAATCATACTGAGAGTCCATTTCCAAACGGCTTGGTCTAGTCTCATAAAAAAAAAGGTTTTTTTTTTTTTTTTAAATCGCTGATTTTTTTTTTTATCGGGAATTTTTCCGATTTGTTACATGGGGCTCGGGCGGCCGTCGTCCAGCGTGTGTCTACAAGTCATAACATTTATGACCTCTGCAGAAAATTTGCTAATTTATAATGAAATTGGGGTAATTTTGATACAAAAAATGTGAATATCAAATTGCAATAACTTTATTCATTTCAATTTTTTTTTTCCGGTGTTATTATTGCAGTACTTAGGTGCCCCTTTCGGATCGGACAGGGTTTTTGTTACATTTCTTTACTTTTACTTGGGTTTAACACTATTACCTACAACATGTTCCTTCTGCAACTTACTCTCTTACCTGTCTAGTTCTCGAGCTCTGAAGTCTATGCATTATTTTATCTCGTATAAGATCAAACATGGTGGGATGCTCTGCAATAACTCGCATGAAATCTATTCTTCGTAAAACCTGTAAGTTTATGGAAAACTTGACAAGATCACGCAATCCTATACAAACATTTAAACATCTAAGGCGCTCGTTTACATGTAGATTGCGTATACGCACGACTGTCGCTTTTTTAAATTGGTTAGGACGCGGAGTAAAAGTAGGCAGTGAAGGACTAGCGACAGTATAATTAGCAATTATAATAAAAAACTTCATAAGATGATAAATATTGATGGATTTCAGATCGTCTCTTGTACCTACCGTCGCAGTGGAATCAAAAGGCCTATTCGATGTCGATAAAAAACAATAGCTTAACGGCTACTAGTAACAAGTAGACAATTATCATCATTCTCCTGGCATTATTCCCATTTATTTGGGGTCGTCGCAAAATATTATTTATATAGCAGCTAGGTACTTTAATTTCGGAAGTCGGTGGCAAAAAACGAAAATTGAAAACCAATCACACCGACTTTTGAAATTAAAGTTATTTTTCCCTATTTTGTGTTTTTTTTGCAAGTCGTTTGTTTTTTTTTTTGTAATAAGTTTCCATATTTCTCTATTAGTCGTCATCTCAGAAGTCACCTTCTTTCTAGCCATATCATCTTTCAAACAGTGCATCCATCGTTTATGCAAGCGACAAACATAGGCCATTTTAAAAACACCATCGTTATGACAAGTTTCTCAAACAATCATAAGTAAATGTAAGTAAGTACACACTGACCTGTAACTCAACATAAGTAGCCGCCTTCACAGTAACTTTGGACGGAATCGAGTAGAACAGGCTTAACTCGCCAAGTACCTGAAACAAAATTACCGCTTGTCTCACCAACTTACTCAGAGAGCACCTTCATTAGTGACCGGACGATGTACTTAGAAAACAACTTTTAAAGTTCAGTAGAATTGTGACTTAGAGCCTCTTCACACAGTGTGGTAACGAGTTTTTATCGTTGAACTCAGTAAATTAATATTATTTAAGAAATAGAGTAAATTGAAATAATCAATTAATAAATATTTGGATAATATTTTGCATTCAATAATGACCTTTATGAACCTACACCAAAAAATCAAAATCAAAATCAAAAGTCATTTATTCAAACTAGGCTGAGAATCAGCACTTTTCGAACGTCAAAATTACATAAGACAGTCCCCCCAAAACGCCCACCCTTCACCACTTCCTAGTGCTTTACCGGCAATTACATTACGAAAATGTTGCTCATTATCGGTAATAGGTAACATAATAATGATGTTTTATGCTTTTTGCTACTAAGCAAAACAAAAGCATCAATAATATCTAAAATATTATTTATTGGTAAAATAATTATATTTGTGCTGGCCCCACTAAGTTCATATACCGATTATAAAAGTGAACAGCGACAAAAAATGATTTAGTGACCTACTTTTTACTTGCCACTTCCACAAAATTTTGTTTTTTTAAATATTGTACATTAATTAATAAAGTTAACAGGTATGGGCGGGCTCTTATGTATATGACAATTACAGGTATACACGATATTGATATTAAACAAAGAGGTTGCTTTGTTTAATATCAATGTAATATCGTAGATTAAGTATAAGATATAAACATAAAATTAAAATGAAAAACAAAACACATACATATTAGATATTCTTTGAATACTAACAGTTCCGTCTTTGAAAGCAATCATAGGGCTCTCATCGTCTTCGTCGGATAACATCTCGATTACTCCTCTTTTGATGCAAATCATTCCACTCTTCACCACGCCTTGGCTCCAGATATGCTGTCCAGCCAAGTACAGCTCATGACGCATCAATAGTGAGATTTGACGCATAAATGATTCCTCTACAAGAGGTAAAAATAAGTAGGTATAGGGACAGAGTTGTTAGGGTAGAACCCAGAGTTGTTAGGGTAGACCCGCAAAGATTAACCGCGAAATTTAAATTTTCGTAAGTTTTTGCAAATGTCATGATTTCATGAAAAGACATAATAGCTATAGCACAAAACTATTTTAGAGAGATGTATTAGTGATTCTAATGATTATAATTCTATAAATGCATATTTGTTATAGTAGCGAATCATAGTTTAAAGGTACAACCTGACAGTGACCTGCAAATTGCAAATAACGTAAGAAAATTTGAATTGCGCGGGATGCCTTTGCAAATCCTCTTTAAGTGAATTCATGCGTTTGTCCAATACTTGTAGTTGTTAAAGTTTAACACATGGTATTGAAAAGTGAGCACAATAATAAAATGTTGTCGAGCAAAATCCAAATAGAACTTATTTCTACAATATGGATGATAAGCAAAAAAGATAGGCCGTAATGGTTTGGTAATATTCATCAATCATCCTCAACGAAACTACAGACGACGACGTCCGTATAATAATTACTTTACAAATAACTACAAAAAACGTCGAGATTTTCAGTAAACCTCGAAAATTTTGCTTCAAAGATGTTCCACTTAAAACAGAGACAATAGAAGACTAACAAACTTTAATAAAATGTGCACGGAGCAGCTCTTAATTAACGAAAACTTTATTTCAATACAATATCATTATCCAACAAGCCCCAAAGTAAACGCCCACTACGTTTTTAGGAACTTCGTGACAATTTACAAAGGTATTGAATTCAGCGCAAACTTCGCAGCTACCATTATAAAGTTATTCTGTAGTAAAGTATAAATTACACTAACTAGTCTCTCTAAATAGCATGGAGTTATGGAAATTCCCGACATTAATGTCGAAGATTAGTTCCATCTGTAGTGGTAACGGCAGTGTCTGTAGTTGGTCCGAACTAAGTATCCCAGCCTTCATTTGCCACAGTTGTAACTTGTAGTTCTTACATTGGTGTACCAACCAAGCCGGCGCCTTGCTTAACTTTAGGTAGTTCATCATATAATGATACTGAAATTAATTCAATAATGCATGAATTAATTTACCAACAATTATTCATAAGGATTAAAAACTGGGCAATCTGATAATGAATATTCATGCCAGGTTTTTGTTCAAATTATGAATTTTCAACCGTAATCACACAATAATTTATTATTAATATTTCCGATAAATGTTTATAAAGGCATTGTGCATTTATAAAGGCATTGTTTGAATTTAATTATCAGTTTCCAGAATCTTTAAAATAACCCGCGTGGGATGTAGAAACTCAAATCATAGCAAATAGCTCAGTTTACATATAAAAACCTATAAATAAATTTACCCTATCGACAAAGTTGGATCTCCTAGTGTTTTCGATGACCAGCTCCCAGGCAAGGGTCCCTATGAAGCGATAGCGGAAGAATACATAGCCGGCCAACATCAGACTTGACGTCAACCACTTTTGGGAGTCACGCTGTAATGTAAAGCCAATTTAGTCTAGATTATATGCCTACTTATTTACAAGATAACAATATTTTTAAGTAGCTATGCTATACATAAATATACACCTATCAGCTCGGCACTGGATCGGCGTCACCTCGCCTCATCGGCTCGTCATCAACCAGGCGTATACCAGGCAAAGATCCGATACAGAGCTTATAAGTGTGGTTAACTTGTGGCGGTATCTACATCGCCACATGCGAACCTGACGTCACACAAAAATCATGACGTCACATAAATCCTGCATCGCGCAATTAGAGTTTACCGTGCAGTGGACATATATACAAAACCCAATATCAATCATTGGGCAGTTGCCCGCCAGACACAACACCCGTCTGGTTGGAGGATCCTCCCTTTTCTATGGTGGATGAGTGAACTTTACACCCTGTTCATCATACTCCTAAAAACTAAAAGCTACCCATGCTCATTTAAGAAAAATATCATACTCACTACAGGAAATGAATCTCCAAATACTACATTGAAGAAACGACAAGTGCAATAATACCAACACGATCTGTAACTGTAAATAAAAAAACAACGATACACAAAATAAACTTGTGGCGTTCTTTCTGCCTTCTCCATGGCAAAAGGCGTGAATGTTTACATATAATTACGTATGAAAATAAAAATTTAATAAAAGAATTTAAATTTTGAATATTAAAAACCTTATGTAATATGAAATGATAAACATGAAAATAATCCAAGAAATTCGGAGATACCTACATTAATGAGTACCATTGAAAGTTACGAGTATGACTGCAGCCACCTTGCGCCAAGTTTATAAGTACCAAATGTGGTGCAGGTTATAAAATTTTTGAACAAATTGCACATTTCGAATGTATGCTCAGTTTTCCCACTATTCCGACATTAAACATTTAAATAACCTATACATACATACCATATTCCGACACTTAAATAACCTACATGTTCATTTTAATTATTTAGTATGCGTGTTGATGTTCAAAATTGTGAAAATTATTCACGAAATTGCATAAAAGATGAATAGGTGAATAGTAGAGTAATCATTAAGTCCAATCGGTGTACTGACATGAGTACCTATCCACGTACCTAACCAAGTAAACTATGAGGGAATGTGAATCATTTTATCTGGAACTACACCGACCGAACTATGGCGAACTATTAGTTCTAAGAAAAACAACAAGTTCAACTCAGACTACAAAAAAATAAAACAGGTATACCAATTGAATTTCAAGCTCCTAGCGTGCACATGTGGTGGATACCCTATATTGTACCAAGGGTGTTCCATTTCAGGCGCCCGGTTCAACGAGTACCAGATACAGGTGCTTGCATGAAGGATCAATCCTGCAGTTAATATTTGTTCACTAAAGAACAATAACCGACGGGATTTACGCATCTGAAAATGTTTATTTGCATAAAATGTAGGTACCTAGGTATAAGTCACTGGCTTCCACCCGCGAAATCAGTCCCCGTGAAAGTGAAGTTTACCACAAATCATTAACCTATGGCACTCGACAATAGCTTAGCTTTCATTAGTGAAGGTGTTTTGCTATCGGATCAATAATTACAGAGGTTAATTCTTACAAATAAACAATTTTACCCCTTCATAAAGTTAAGATCGTGGATGGTGGACTGCCACACGGGTCGATTTAGAAAGAAAAATTGTTTATTCTGCACAAACAAAACGCACATTAGATACAACAATAAAAAATAAAAGTCAAAACATACATTCAAATTAGCCAAAAGCCTCGCATTCAACCAATAAATGTTTGACAGTCTGGGAAACTCTGAGATTTAAGGTTAAGCTACGCTTACCGCGGTCGGTTAGTAGATGGGTGACCATCCATTACAAATCGAGACCCCACCGTGTCTCGCAAAGCAGGTAAGCCGATTTTCCCGGCTGTCATTCGTAGATCTTTGACAGCCGTTACGAGTAGTCAGAAGCCCAATAAGTCTGACAACCAGTCTTACCAGGGGGTATCGTGTTACCCCAGTAACTATGTTATAAAAACTTACGTGTTCGTTTATTTCTTGGAAGAAGATAAACAGTCTGTAAATCCTTCCAATTTCCAGCCACCTACCAGCTAATACACAGTTCTCATAACCAGGTCTTTTTTTAACTGCAACAATGTTCCTAAATAATTGATGTTGTAAATTGCGCGCAAGATATGTCTGCGCACGAAGGACAGTCTGAAATCGGAACTAATCGTATGCTGCCGTCTTGTAGTTTATCTAACGTCAAATTAATTAAATAATTATTTCACTAATTAATATTAATATAAGATTAATAATTTCAATATAAGATTAATAATATTAATACAGATAAAATGATTAATATAGATTTAATCTTTTAAATATTACAGTATAGAATTAAGCTCGCTAGCGCGCCGCCATTCGTGCACACATAGTTTTCTTGAGCGCACTCTATCGGCCCGTAGCAGCTAGTTGACGTCTACAGATCGTTCACATTCTATTTTGTCTCGAGGTATATACCTCCACAGATACAATAGGATTACAGACACGAGAACACTAACACTAAAATATATTAAAGTAGCTTCCGCCCGTAGTTTCGCCCGCGTGGTATGTCGATAAAAAGTAGCCTATGTCCTTCCCCAGGATGCCATATCTCCTTGCCAAATTTGTCGAAATCCGTTCAGTGGTTTAGGCGTGAAAAGGTAATAACTTACAGACAGACAGAGCTACTTTCGAATTTATAATATTAATATGGATTATTTACAAGTATACAAAGGAAAAAAATAAAGGAAGAGCTCATCGGGCATTCAAAAATTCACTAATTATTTTGACAAATTATAAGAAACTTACAAATCATAGTCAGAGGCAAAAGTGTAATTATATCGTAAGTCAGAAAGAACAAGTTCCTCCGATAAACTCGAACATGTAATCGAACCAGTGACCAGAACGAGTGCAGTAAATGCACTATCACATCGATATAATAGCATATTTCCGGGAGAGACAAGGTCAAGTCTAGAATAAGCCTGTATTGGTTATCCATGTAGTATGCGAGAAGAAAGTGCAGTATAAACTTGTACACTACCGAGAGAAGGATGAAGCCCTGAAACATTAAGTAGTGTTTAATTGATTATAGGAAATACGTTACGCCACGTTACGTAAAGTTTTTACGTTAAGCCGTTGGTCCCGGCTGTCATTTGTGGATCTTTGACAGTCGTTACGGGTCGTCAGAAGCCCGAAAGTCTGACAACCAGTCTTGCCAAGGGGTATCGTACCTATTACCCAGTTACTGGGTTGTGGAGGTCAGATAGGCAGTCGCTCCCTGATGAATTTTAGGAAATAGTTTTTTGTTTATTTTTTTGGGTACCTACGCTTACCCATCGCGTCTCAGGAGTTTCATCAGTTAATTTAAAAATGCCTTATACTTATGTAAAGCTACCCGACACGAGCGATTACACGCTACAATACAGCAGGCTTTATATTTAAATAAATATTTTTTCCTCTATTCTCGCTATTGTACCTACGACTGTTTGTCTCTGCATCACCCAACGGTTGACTGGTAGAAAATGCCTAAAGTATAGCAAGTCTGCCTCTGTACATTTGTGTGCTTCAAGTAATAAATAAATAATATGCACGCTGTACACACGGCTACACATCAAGCTATACATTTCCAGTTTATGCTGATCTCGCATTGTATAGGATTTCCGGACAATGTGAGGTCAGCTTATACTGGAAATGTATAGCTTGATGTGTAGCCGTGTGTACACAGGGCTACACATCAAGCTGTACATTTCCAGTTTATGCTGATTTCGCATTGTATAAATGGGAAATGTATAGCTTGATGTGTAGCCGTGTGTACCTAATTAACTTCGACTAGATAATTTATAGTGATCACGAAGTAAAAACACAGATTAACTTGAGGATAGTGATATTGTAATTTTACCAATACTTATACCTGAAACCGTTGATTCCAAGCGGTCATCACAAAAGCGGTTGTAATTTTTTTCATTCGCCCCTCCCACAGCCATTTCCCAAAGGCTTTGTCCTTCCTGGCTTTTATCTGAGAGTAGTGTTCGGCTCCATCCGCAGTCGCATTTGTGGTTATTGTCCTGAAATACCCTTTAAAGCTGTCATTCACAGGGTAATTGAAAAAATACCCGATACCTCCTGGTACTAACTTAATCCTGAACCATGTTTTTTTTTAAAGTTAATACATGTCGCTGTATCCAGCATTGGTTTATCTACTTGGGTACTGGAAGAAAATTATGAAAAGGACTGGCTTAAATATAACTTACGCGGTCCCCACAGTACCCACGGAGGGCTCACTGACACTCCTATGCATCCGTCCGTACATGATGACAATACAAATTACTTAGTTCATTACAAATCTTAAATTATAAACCATTTTCCCATTGTATCGACAAACAATTCAAAGCTTAGCCAACCTGTTTTTGTTCATTCTGATATTCGAAAAATATTTCTCCATTACATAGCCTATAAAAAGGAGCTTTTCATGGAATACCAGCCAGGAAAAAATACACTGGTTTATAGGTTTAATATCAAAGAGAGCAAGCCCATTCTATTAGGAACATAAATAATTAGAAAGAAACCCATTACATTTTTATGTCCCACCTTGGCATTACAGCGAGAGGCCAAATGAAATGCCATATTTTGGCGGATATTGAAATTTTACTGCGGGCTGCTTCGTTCTCAGCGATCCTCGTAAAGTAAGTGTGGAGGCTATGGCCCGACAGGAGCCGTGATAAACTGACACCGTACTCCCAAGTGCCGAAGTCTTCAGCGATGGATTTGCAATAAAACCTCGTATTGTGGGAGTTTCGCAATCGACGTGCGGAAATGGCACCGGAAAATATACCCTCTTCTGTGTGAACGGGATTGATGACGAATCGTGCCAAAAATAGAATAAAAACGTTACCGCTGACGAAAAATCCACCAACCGTAGCGCAACAAAAACGCTAACCCAGTGAAATGGGAACGCTGAGCGTCGTAGGCGCTCATATAAAATGTAAATATGCGTCCAAGCTGTAGCAACGAAAGAATAATTCATATTCACGAGGTGTGCGGGGCGGGGGTGGCCATCCATTTTGCATGGTTATTTTGGTGAAATCCCCGCGTATTCTGCCCTCATGTAATTAAGAGATTAAAAGATCAGTGAGCGGCGCTGAGCGAACTCGGCGAGATTTTTATGAAAAACATTTTTCATCACAATATGCAATAACCCCACACTACGTCCCATTTTGAGGCAACGCTGTATACACTCATGACTTAGCCGTTTTCATGATGTAGTCATAATAAAACTTACGATAATGGTATGCTCGGCTACACGATACGCGTTATGAAAAAGTACCTACATAATGTTTAGGTGTTCAGATGTGAAAATGTTTTAATGAAAATAAAAAGGTTTTTCATACTTAGTTATTACGAATTATGGCTTTAGGTACTTTTATTTTATTCAGGCACAAGGTATTTTAATAGAAATAAATTGTACTAGTACAGTAGGTACACACATTGTAGGACTGAACCCTGGAATACAAAGTAAATGGTTAACTACTCGTAATGAAAGAGCGTGGTACCAAACTATGTACCAGTAACTACATGTGTAAAGAAACATACCTAAATGCACGGATCACAAAGAAAAACTTTATTAACGTGAACAACACCAATTTCACAATGTAAAAGCTAAAAGGTAACATGAAAGGCTCCCATAGCTGTAGAGTACGAAATTCTACGTACACACGGCTATAAAGTTATACGAGCCCACACCAGGCGGCCATCAAAATTAAAATATACCTGCGCAAAAATATTGAACTTACTGAAATACTTTTTATCGAAACAAAATATTGGATTTTTTTCATACCTATATTTGGTCTGAGTACCTACTACCATTTTTAGTGGTTGGTTTAGCCAGTTTGGATTGGAATATTTAGTAATGAGACTTTCGAAAACTTAAAAAGCTTTTCATTATTAAAATACCTATACTTTTTGGAAAGAATATTTCTCAATTTGGTGGGGACAAGTGTTTTTTACTACTAATTTGGATAATTCTGTTTAAGAAAACGATTTTAACGAAAGACCAGGCCAATTTTTTTTCGGGTGTTACCACTGTGTGGATCGCCCGGAGGACACGGTGGAGCATACGGTGGAGGTCTGCCCCGCTTGGGCAGAGCCCCGCCGTGTCCTCTTGGAGGCGATTGGCGGTGGTGACCTCTCGCGTCCGGCTCTGGTCCAGGCCATGGTACGGAGCGAGAGGGCATGGGAAGCAGTCACCTCCTTCTGCGAAGCAGTAATGCTCGCGAAGGAGGAGGTGGAACGCGTGAGGGAGAGGCAAAATTTGCGCCCTCACGCCCCTAACCGCCGCCGCCGCTGGAGACGCCCTGGGCGTCGGGAATCCCAGGCGGATTCCCGGCCACCATAGGCGCCGGCTTGCGGACGGCGAGCAATGGGTAGCTCGCCGTCCGATCAGGACCAGGCCCGGGTCGATGGCGCGTCGTGTTCCACGCGCGCCTCAAAGAGATGTCAGCACAATTGGCGGGGTCCGCTAGGACCGATGCCTGCCAGGGTTGCGGGTTAGTCCGAAAGGGATACCGGGACCTTGGCAACAGGCAACTGAAGGAACACGGGTGGGTTTTAGTCAGTAAAAGTCTGACACGCCCTTCCGCTCCACCCAGAGCGGGAGAAGTCATTGGATGATTTACCACCCTCAAAACAAAAAAAAAAAAAGGCCAATTTTTTTCAGTCTTTTTTTATCTTGGGAGTTTTCTTGCACAAAAATTAACACGGTCACTTTAAAAAGCCTATTCCTCATTAACGGCTTGGTTAAAAGATCTGAAAAAAATATATGTTTGCCATAGATTCATGTACAACATTTTGTATTGAGCAATTTTTTCGTATGACTAATACTTTTGCCTTAAAAAATATTTAACAAAATGCAATTTTTGGCTAATATTTCCCTACTACTTCTAAACGGCTTTGATGTTTGGAAATATTTTTATACTGAAAAATTGATGGTTAGAAGTACTACAGATTGTATTGAGCAGAAATGTAAATTAAACAATTTTTTTTTTTAATTACCCCTCTTAGAGATACAGGTTCAGAGGTGCTCTCTGCCGCGCGCTAGCATTGAGACGGGACGGCTGTGTTGCTCGCTGCTCCGCGCCGGCTATTGACCGACTACGTACGTTTGTGTATGTTAGTGCAAATAATCACGAACAAATTACAATAGTGTGCGTGTCTAGACTAGCTCGCTGCAGAGAGTCTTGTTCGCGTGGATGCTTTATTAGTGCTGCGGTTTCTACGTACATACTGTTTTTATTTATATGGTTTTTATGTAGGTCATCATCTGCCTAGCCTTTTCCCAACTATGGTATGGTCCATACTAGGTAGGTAGGTAAGGTAGGGTAAGTAGGGTAGGTAGGGTAGGTAGGGTAGGTAGGTAGGGTAGGTAGGTAGGGTAGGTAGGGTAGGTAGGGTAGGTAGGTAGGTAGGATAGGTAGGTAAGTAGGGTGGGTAGGTAGGGAGTGTAGGTAGGTAGGTAGGGTAGGCGACCGACCAACCGACCGACCGATGGACCGACAGACCGACCAAACTACCGACCGGCAGACCGACCGACCGACAGACCGACCGATAGACAACGAAGCCTTAGTAATAGGGTCCCGTTTCACCCTTTGGGTACGGAACCCTAAAAACAGTGCATTAATGATAAGATAAAATTACTACGCAGTTGAAAGAAAAGACAAATTATTTATTTTATTATGTAAAATCGAGTAGGTACCAGGGCCAAGCCACCTTTAGACACCAGTGCCAAAAACCAGGGCTCGAAATACTTTCAAGTGTTTTCTTTCTGCATTGAAAATAGATCTGTAAAGTCATACAAATAAGGAGTACAATCGCGTATGCAAAAAAGGTTACGTCCAACTTACATAGAACATTGATCCTCAACTCTATAGAAATAAAGATTACAATATCGTTTACAAAAAAAACTTCTAAACCTAAACGTAAAAAAATACTTTCATAGGAAATTGTTCCGTGCAACATGATCGCATTTGTGAAAGAGTAACGTGAGTCCCATTGATTAAAAATCTTTGATGCGTTGCGCGTTGAAGTAAAAAGTTCGTTCCATTTTTAACCGACTTCTTCAAAAAGGAGGAGGTTCTCAATTCGTCTGTATGTTTTTTTTTTTTTTTTTTTGTGTATGTTACCCGATTACTCCGCCAATTATGAATCGATTTTGATAATTTTTTTTTTGTTTGGTAGGTCATGCTTCAGAGGTGGTCACATATAAATTTTATTAATTTTGCTTGCGTAGTGTTTGAGTTAGCTTCAATAATTACGTATTTTTCCCACTTTGCGTATGTTGATGACATGTTAATTGACTCTGTCACATAGCAGATAACGGAATACGAATTTGTGTGGGGTAGTAACCACAACTAAAAAATGAAAAATAAAAACTTTTTACAAAAAAAAATAACCGACTTCAAAAAAAAAACACTAAAAAAGTGAAAAATAACTTTAATTTCGGAAGTCGGTGGCAAAAAACGAAAATTTAAAAGCAAAGACACCGACTTCCGAAATTAAAGTTATTTTTCACTTTTTTTGTGTTTTTTTTTTGAAGTCGGTTATTTTTTTTTGTAAAAAGTTTTTCAAATAACACAACACAACAGATAATTCCCGTAAGACGACACACTGACCGCATCGTCACTTGTTTTTGACCAGTACAGCAATTTTGATTTATCTCGAAGAAGTTTATCAAAATAATGCTAGAATTTCCAAGCATGTTTGAGAAAAGATTTTATTTAAAGGAGAATGACCAGGATTGTAGGGCACCCTGTACCAAGCGAAAAGTCCGCCTGTCACAACCAAACCTAGTGTATTTAGAGGAGAATTCAATGCTCTTCTTATATTGTTAACTATTTTTTACATGGATTCCCGCAATTCGTATTTATTAACCATTTATCTACTTCATATTTTGAGGTTAAGTTCGAGAAAGTGACAGGCTCGAAATGGTGAAGTTGATGACAAGTGAAGCGGTACCTAATATCGGTTGCTTTTTATTCTTGATTTGGCGCTTGTTTCCTGATGGATGATTATACAATACATCACTGATGGTCAATAATAATTCTTGGTGTCAGGTTTTATATATAATGATAATGGATATCAATAATCATGTAGGTAGGTACTCATAGTATGTGCAGCTGGTAGTCTGAATAAGTAATCAATTTAGTACTGTGTTTACTGATTCCTAATATCTTGAACTCTTAACATAACAGCAGGCCTGTTTTCCCAGAAGAGTTAGGCAGAGTTGTATTTACTATATAGTACACCCACTTCTCGAACTTCACATGTTAGTAAATAATAATAAGGTGATAATGTTGTTAGTACCTAATAAGGGACTTATATCAAAAATGAAAAACGCAGTTAAGATATATTCATATTTACATAACGTATATGACCTCGACCGCTACCAGGACAGAGAAAAGAAATATACAAATAAAACAATAGGTAGGACAATTGGGTGGCACTCGGGAACGCCTTGCAACTGTTGCAACACGTAGCATGGACTGTCCACATAAAAAGCACACATCACTCCACATTGTGACCAAGTGTTAGTTCAGGTATCAGTTTGGAATCTCAGGGAGTTTTTCTTGTATCAATGCGAAACATTTGTAACATTATGAATAGGAACTACCAGGATTGATCTGAAAGCATAAAAACTGTTTTTTAATCCTTAAATTGAATAAATAGTCCCGGAAGTAGGTAGGTACTTTAGAAGCTAATTAGAATATACATGCTTCTACAAGGTGAGGTAATACTTACAGGCGTCGCGTCGGTACAATCTATGATGTTAAAACACGATCATATCCACGGATATATTTTCTATGTAATATATTCTAAATTGTTCTAACAATACTAGTGAACGGTTTAGGATACATCGGCGACGCTGATTTGCTGGCCGATGTCTTACTCTAGTTGAGGGCATCGATAAGGATTATTACACAAAGACTACGTTATGAAAACGCACCTGAACCCCCGTTTTTGTTAATAAGTATTATAAATTATTATTCAAATAGTTCAGATGAAACCAATAGTTAATTGATTCAGGCGTGACTTTGCGGAAATCCATTATAAAATACAATAGATTTCTTACAGGGGTCTTTATGACTCTTGAAGAATAGTCAAGCGGAATAGGTTACTAAATATATCAGCGTCTATTGTATTTTATGAAACCAATATTGAAAGTAACGTCATCCATGACGGCGCCACAGAATAATTATTGCAATACGTCACAGTACAAATGACATTTTACTTTTTTGAATAGGTCCTCTTTTCATTAAATGCATGTATTTGCAATGTATTCCAAGAAAATAATAATAAATTATTACGATGTTACGTGTGACCTAAAGATGTTTTTTGACACACATAAAAATATATTGTATCCTAATATAAAATGGCAAATTGGTACAATTATCTTCTTCATTTTTTAATGTTCGTTGACAGGTAGGTACCTATATTTTTAACATAGTGGCAACATTCGGAAATGAAATGCAATGTCAGTGACATAAGCGGAAAATACGTACCACAAAAGTAAAAAAAGACTTTTATTTTTGGTGTCCGAAAGCCGGGAATCGTTTTCATAACAAAATCGTATATCTGATTTAAAAAATAGGAGTAATTTTATGAACTACATTTGGTTGTGACACTCTAGCTCCTTTGTTGGTACGACAATATGGCATTCTCCTTTCGATTTGTTTTGCAAATAGAGCTGTTTATGGAGCAGTTTGAAGATTGATAACGAATAATCGGTGGAGTACTTTGAGAATAATTCAAGATACCTATGGAGCAGAATGGGAATAAAATAATAAGTATTTTTTAATAATACAAATTCCTTGGAGTAACTTGAGAAGTAATGTATGAGATTTTTATCTTTTTAGATCAAAAGAATGGGGTACTTTGGGAATAACCCGTTTAAAATAAATAAGAAACAAATGAACATATTGGCGCGTGAAACATTATCCTTGTTCGTCATTAATTCTGGAAATTATAATTAATTTACTTAGTTTGAAATTCCGCGCATTGTGAGATTGAGAAAAGTTCTATACAAGACTTGGCCGCAACCAGGCATTGATGGACTCACGTATGTGTGCCTCGGTTTTGCCTCGGCCCACATTTTCACGATCGTCCATCAATAGCCCAGTTGCAGGCCGCGACAGTAATGTACGGAAGAAAGAATACTTGCACAGAACATTGATCCGTAACTTCATATAAATAAGGAGCAGAATCGCGTCGAGAGTCGACGGAGCAAAATACTTTGAAGTCTTGCGAGTATTTCGGGTCGGCACTTGGTCGGCGTAAGTACCTACTTACAAGTAAAAACCTGGTGTAAAAAACCTGGTCGCGTAAATACGCACCTAAAAGAATAAACAAGTGAACATATTGGCGCGTGAAAAATTATCATGGTCCGACATTGATTCTGGAATTTATAATTTACTCTGTTTGAATTTCTGCGCATATTTGAGAAAAGTACTACTTAAGTCTTGGCCGCAACCAAGCATTGATGAACTCACTTATGTGTGCCTCGGTCCACATTTTCACGATCGTCCATCAATGCGGCAGTTGCAGGCTGCGACAGTAATAGTAATGTACTATTGTAATCATCTGGTGAGCGATTGTTTATTCATTCTTTCATATTTGAAGTTAAATAATTACGAATTGTTCTAGAAAATCTAGATCACATTATGTCGAAAGTAGGTAATAACATCAACGTGTGCGGTCGGGGGACCCCCGTCAGGAACCAAGTTCCTTCTGACGTACGATTTAAAACAAAACAAAATTTTCCCAGCCGCCATCCCGGATTTACATTTTAATGTCACTATCGGCATAGACACCATAAACAATTTTTTTTTTTCATTTTGGTTTACTATTTTGTCGGCGTGATTTATTTGTATACCCATACCAAATTACAGCTTTCCAGTACTAAGAGTCTCTGAGCTAAGCCGCGGAGAGACAGACGGACCGATATGGCGAAACTATAAGGGTTCCTTGTTGACTACGGAACCCTAAAAACTGAAAAGTAAAAAGCACCATTGCGAAAAAGTGGCTCTTTCCGCACAATTTGGCTGCCAGGAAAACGCTCTTTTCGAGCACATGCATTGTAAATATATTTTTAACCGACTTCTTCAAAAAGGAGGAGGTTCTCAATTCGACTGTATGTTTTTTTTTTGGTATGTATGTTACGCGATTACTCCGTCAATTATGAAAATACACCAGCAAAGACACCGACTTCCGAAACTAAAGTTATTTTTCACTTTTTTATTGTTTTTTGTGAAGTCGGTTGTTTTTTTTTTGTAAAAAGTTTTCTTCCACATATATGCTAAAAATAATGTCCTGTTCAAAACATAAAATATACGTATACGCACAAACATAAGTATCGATCTATACAAATATCAGCCTTGCATCTACCATTAATGAGGCACAAGAATGGTAGGCAAAAATGGCGACCTACGTGCGCATGTCTGCGCCCCTGCATATTCTTTGATCAACATTTTAGTGTAGCGCGCCACCGCGCGTATCTAGAGTAGGGACTTAAGCTCCGCCCACATGCGCAAGATCAGTCAGGAAACTATGGCCCTTAAGTTGGATTACCTGTTTGACCGGCCATAAATCCAGACTCCGGGCTACCACTGAGAAATTTCAAATGGAAAAACCCAATTGAAGAAAGAGAAAGAAAGAGAGAGAAAGAGAGAGAAAGAAAGAGAAAGAGAAAGATAAAGAGAGAAAGAAAGAAATAAATAAATCATTTATTTGTTGGTAATGTAGGAAAGAGAAAGAAAGAGAAAGAAAGTTATTTTTCACTTTTTTATTGTTTTTTGTGAAGTCGGTTGTTTTTTTTTTTTGTAAAACGTTTTCATATATGCTAAAAATAATGTCCTGTTCAAAACATAAAATATACGTATACGCACAAACATAAGTATCGATCTATACAAATATCAGCCTTGCATCTACCATTAATGAGGCACAAGAATCGTAGGCAAAAATGGCGACCTACGTGCACATGTCTGCGCCCCTGCATATTCTTTGATCAACATTTTAGTGTAGCGCGCCACCGCGCGTGTCTAGAGTAGGGACTTAAGCTCCGCCCACATGCGCAAGGTCAGTCAGGAAACTATGGCCCTTAACTCACAACTATTATACTCTTCAGGGATAGAAAATGACCTGTCAGGGTTGCGGGAAAGTCCGAAAGGGATACCGGGACCTTGGCAACAGGCAACTGAAGGAACACACCTATGTTCCCGTGGTTTTAGTCAGTAAAAGTCTGACACGCCCTTCCACTCCGCCCAGAGCGGGAGAATTCATTGGATGATTTATCACAATCAAAAAAAAAAAAACGGAATAGCGAATGAAACATACTGCCAACCGCATAGTAGTGGTAATACCTTATATGTGTACTTTGAAAATCGCCCTTTCTGCTAAGACATAAAGGCGAGCGCTGGCAATACCAAAGGAGAATGCCACACTTTCGTACCAACAAAGGAGCTAGAGTGTCACAACCAAATGTAGTTCATAAAATTACTCCTATTTTTTTAATCAGATATACGATTTTGTTATGAAAACGATTCCCGGCTTTCGGACACCAAAAATAAAAGTCTTTTTTTACTTTTGTGGTACGTATTTTCCGCTTATGTCACTGACATTGCATTTCATTTCCGAATGTTGCTACTACGTTAAAAATATAGGTACCTACCTGTCAACGAACATTAAATGAAGAAGATAATTGTACTATTTTGCCATTTAATCATTTAATATTAGGATAAAATATATTTTTATGTGTGTCAAAAAACATCTTTAAGTCACGCGTTACATCGTAATAATATTTTTTTTTTTTTTTGGAATACATTTTGCATTTCATGAAAAGAGGACCTATTCAAAAAAGTAAAATGTCATTTGTACTGTGACGTATTGCAATAATTATTCTGTGGCGCCGTAATGGATGACGTTACTTTCAATAATGGTTTCATCTGAACTATTTGAATAATAATTTATAATACTTATTAACAAAAACGGGGGTTCAGGTGCTTTTTCATAACGTAGTCTTTGTGTGATAATCCTTAGCGATGCCCCCATCTAGAGTAAGATATCGGCCAGCAAGTCAGCGTAGCCGATGTATCCTAAACTGTTCACTAGTATTGTTAGAACAATTTAGAATATATTACATAGAAAATATATCCGTGGATATGATCGTGTTTTAACATCATAGATTGTACCGACGCGGACGCGACGCCTGTAAGTATTACCTCACCTAGTAGAAGCACGTATATTATAGTTAGCTTCTAAAGTACCTACCCACTTCTGGGACTATTCATTCAATTTAAGGATTAAAAAACAGTTTTTATGCTTTCAGATCAATCCTGGTAGTTCCTATTCATAATGTTACAAATGTTTCGCATTGATACAAGCAAAACTCCCTAAGATTCCGAACTGATACCTGAACCAACACTTGGTCACAATGTGGAGAGATGTGTGCTTTGGATGTGGACAGTCCATGCTACGTGTTGCAACAGTTGCAAGGCGTTCCCGAGTGCCACCCAATTGTCCTACCTATTGTTTTATTTGTACATTTCTTTTCTCTGTCCTGGTAGCGGTCGAGGTCATATACGTTATGTAAATATGAATATATCTTAACCGCGTTTTTCATTTTTGATATAAGTCCCTTATTAGGTACTAACAACATTATCACCTTTTTATTATTTACTTACATGTGAAGTTCGAGAAGTGGGTGTACTATATAGTAAATACAACTCTGCCTAACTCTTCTGGGAAAACAGGCCTGCTGTTATGTTAAGATTTCAAGATATTAGGAATCAGTAAACGCAGTACTAAATTGATTACTTATTCAGACTACCAGCTGCACATACTATGAGTACCTACCTACATGATTATTGATATCCATTATAATATATAAAAACTGACACCAAGAATTATGGATGATTATACAATACATCACTGATAGTCAATAGACTATCAGTGATGTATTGTATAATCATCCATCAGGAAACAAGCGCCAAATCAAGAATAAAAAGCAACCGATATTAGGTACCGCCTCATTTGTCAGCAACTTCACCATTTCGAGTCTGTCACTTTCTCGAACTTAACCTCAAAATATTATATGAAGTAGGTAAATGGTTAATAAATACGAATTGCGGAAATCCATGTAAAAATAGTTAACAATATAAGAAGAGCATTGAATTCTCCTCCAAATACACTAGGTTTGGTTGTGACAGGCGGACTTTTCGCTTGGTACAGGGTTCCCTATAATCCAGGTCATTCTCTTTTGTGGTGCAGTCAAACGACTGTACAACAAAATTATATAGGTTCACGATCCCACACGCCCGTGTGTCACACATAACTAGCTAGTTCGAACAAAAAGGCGCAAACGTCGGCATTGCCCTCAGTCGCGGCGGAAAAATGTTTCTGAGCAAAGTGCAGTTGTAGTATGAAAGGTAGCAGTAACTTTGTGCCGTGCGCCGGCAGCAGCACTCCTAATTAGCAATGTTCGAGCTGCCTTTAACTGCACACCTTTGCGAGCTGACTTCCATTATACTTTGTCATTGCGACTAATAATAACTCAAATGTCGTTTTAATTAAGACATTACTATATTCTTTGAATAAACTAGTTCGTTTCAAAGAGAAAAGTTCTGAAGAACGCGTTTTGTTCCAATAACATTGAGCTGGGTTTCATTGTGTTTATTAAAAGCAATAAACTTTTAAAATAAAATAGAAATACAATACAAACACTGATATCGTTTCCAATAAATACCTACAATAAAATAATATATTTTAAAGGGATGCCAATTATTCCAATAATTAATTAATTGGAATAATTGGCATCCCTGGCGGCATTCAACGGCTGCACTGATTTATCTTTTTTTGTTTAAGTGTTCGTAATATTTTTTAGGACAAGAAAAATTTAAAAAGTTCCTCGAATTATTGGTCAAATAAGGAAAAACTAAGTGTTTTTTTTTTTTCTACGTGGTTTTTGTAACAACTAAGTATCGAAATTTGGACAGGATAACGTCTGTCGGATCAGCTAGTCATTACTATAAAAAACCGGCCAAGTGCGAGTCGGACTCGCGCACGGAGGGTTCCGTACCTTTATCTATAAATATAAAAACGGCAAAAAAATCACGTTTGTTGTATGGGAGCCCCTTTAATTATTTATTTTATTCTGTTTTTTAGTATTTTTTGCTATAGCGGCAACAGATATACATCATCTGTGAAAATTTCAACTGTCTAGCTATCACGGTTCATGAGATACAGCCTGGTGACAGACGGACAGACAGACAGACAGACAGACAGTGGAGCCTTAGTAATAGGGTCCCGTTTTACCCTTTTGGTACGGAACTCTAAAAAGTATACCCCTGAAATACTTAAATAATACCTATTTCCATAAAATACTTTTTGGTATTGTGTCGACTTTTCCAATATTTCAGTAGAACTTGTTTATTGTATGTTTTGAAAAACAGACCGGCAATAAAACATGTTTTATTACCCAATGGTTCATTTAGCTAAGTGTCCTCAATCTGAAAACAGTAAAAATTGTCGAGACTATAAATAAATAAGTTTTTACTAAGTTATCAATAAAAAAATAAAATGCCAATTAAAATTCGTAAATCAAATAAAAGATTTTTTGTTTCTCAATACGGAGAAATGTAATAATTTCAATTCAAAATAGCGTCAAAAACAACTAGGGTTATTATCTGGTTTCCTTTGAACGCCTTTAAATAATACAGTACCGACAAAATCTGTTTTTCCCAAACATGCATTTTTCGCATTATTTGAGAAAAGTACTATAAAGCCTTAGCCACAACCAGGCATTAATAGACTCAAGTATGTGTGCCTCAGCCTCGGCTGCACCTCGGCCTACATTTTCACGATCGTTCGTCAATACATCACAACAAAATAAATTGTCATAAATCTTTATTTCGATGGAGTTATCATTACCTATTGCCATATAGAAGAAGTACAGTCAAGAGCAACTTGAAGTCGCCACTCAAAAACAAAGTTAAGAACATAGGTAGGTACCTGAAACGTGTCTCGCGGACATGAAAGCCCGAAAGCCTGAAAGTACGTAAAATTGAACTGAACTTAGTTAGGCAGTCATCAACGTGGCTCGGTCACGTCCGCCGTCTGCGACGGAACCCGAGGGGAAAAATCCTGCGAGTGGTGATTGAGTTAGCGCCTCGGCTTGAGGAAATGGCCGTCCCCTGTCGCTTGTGTAACGCAATACCGCGGGTGTCGACCAGCCATTTGTGCGGGATTCTGTTACACACGGCAGAGTTATATCTGGAAGTGGTATTGGCCTGTCACGAAATTTCGCGGATTTGAAAATATTTTTATTTTTTAGATTTTTAGTTCAGTACCTCTTTGGGTAATGAGGTGTGAAAATTGATTCGTTAGGTTTTACCACGGATACTACTTTAAGAATTATTATTTAAAAAAGTTTATAAAAAAATCTATAAAATTACTGATTGACTGATCTTTTGTTACAAAACCACTTTTGCTACCTAACGATTAGTCTAGTCTAGTCAGATATTATAGTATAGTATAGCACGCAGTTTTTCATTCGCGTAAAGTACCTAATTAAAGTGGTAAATAAAATATAGTTAAGAAGGTACATTTCATACTTTTGAAGAATGCTAGTTTTTTTAGCTTAGCGTATGTAAAATGCTTTATTCTATATTTCCATCTTGTTTTACACTATGCACTAAACCTCATTGCCCCCTAAGTTGGGACACTTCCACGTAAGGGGGCAATGAGGTTTATAGAATAAAGCATTTGTTATGACTTTAAGTGCTAATCTTTCATTTCTTCTCGAGTGTGCAGCGTCAAATAAATCGCGACACGTGTCTCGTTGTCTAGGTAGCTGTAGCAATTTATGTCATAAACTACGTAGCCGAAGGAAAAACACATTATAATAATAAGTTTGTGAGAGGGTTTATAACAGCTTTATTAATTATCTCTAAATTCAATCTGCCTAGCCTTTTCCCAACTATATTGGGGTCGGGTTCCAGTCTTACCGGATGCAGCTGAATACCAGTATTTTACATGGAGCGACTGCCTATCTGACCTCCATAACCTAGTAACTGGGTAATACGATATCCCTGGGTAAGACTGGTTATCAGACTTTCGGTCTTCTGACGACCCGTAATGACTGTTAAAGATCCACAGATGACAGCCGGGACCAACGGCTTAACGTGCTTTCCGAGGCACAGAGGAGTCTCATATAAAGATGGTCACCCATCCACGGACCAACCCCGGCAAGCAGTTAGCACTAGCGGCTACAACTAAATCAATTGAAAATCTTAAAATAGGAATCATGGTTAAACAAAGAATCTCAATCGCCACTACCAAGATGCTTTTACATTTAAAAACAATTCAGACTTCAGAACCCAAGCTAAGAGTCCACTTTTCAATAAAGCACTGACGTATTTTACGTGAAATGCGACTTCTAATTACTTTAGTTCAGTGAACAACTGTGTTCGTGACGTAGATCCTACTAACGGAGCTCATTCAGAACAAATGAACTAGGTTTCAATGGCGACTCTGCTGTAAGTGCCCTCAAATAAATTGTTGATATCGAGGACAATTTAACGGTGGAAATAAAAGTGGGAAATATTTTTTTTGATTTATGTTCTACTTGATATTGTTTTTGATCACAGATATTTGTTAGAGTTAGAATCTAGATAGAAGTTTATAAAAGTATTTAAATACCTAATAGTAAAATTAAGTAGGTACAGTCACAAGCACTAATATGAGTATACATTTAGACATTTTTTAATGTTATTTTCTCCTACTGTATTGATTGTAATTTTATATTATTACGAACATAGTATTTTGGATTCCCGGTTTATTATGATACAGGTCTCATCTCAAAGTTGTAATCGTTATTCGACGAGAAAATCGCTATTGAATTTTGCTGTTTATACATATTTTTGCTAGTGACTGTATAAACCTTGTTCAAGCTAATTGTATTTTAAAACCATTGTATGTATTTCTAGAACTCATGAGTTTAAATTTTTCTGAGACAAACAGTTTATCACATACTCCGCGTTCTGATGTTTTATGCCTAGTTGGAAATAAAAGTAAATTATCTTCAACATTTATGATGGGTGTGTTTTATCAAGATTGAAACACCAATATAATATTACTTACTTCACGATTCCTTTTTGCCTATATTTCTTAAATAAACATATATAAGTATTACATAGTCAAACGTCCATAGTATAAGATTTGTTAGCAGACAGTGAATCACGTGTCAGAAAACAGCTGGTATCTCGGAGGAAATCATAAGTCACTGTATTCGTTCATAATGTTGATAATAAACAAAATTATCTTGTATTGGAAAAATATTTCGGTTCGTCCGTCTTATGGACCTACCAACCATTACTGGGTTACTAGTGAAAAGCAATACATTTGTTGAAAGTAACTGTAAATAGTGTAGTACGGTACCTAAATATGCCTTATTGTTGCTGGTCATCGAATTTTTTTTTTTTTAATTTCTTCCCGTTCTCTGATGCAACTCATTAGGTACCATAGTCATGATGATGCCTTACCAATAAAATCAATATCAATTATTTCTGTGTCAAAAATATACAAACATTAATACTCAAATCATTCGATGGGATTTCTAATAACTTAGTTTTCATGTTTAAATATTTAATCATTTTACAATGTCAATCTTTGCCTCACATTTATTTGATAAAAGTTAAGAGATGCATAAACAACAAAAATGTATGGTTGACCAGATGCCAAGCATTTCATCCATACTACCTCAGCTCAAATTCACTCCTTATCTCGCTCGCACGATGCTGCTCGCGGACTGAGTAAGAGCGAGAATGAGTGGCGGGGAGAGGGCTCCAAGGTGCCAATAGTTTAGATAATTTATTTTACGGCGAAAATAATGGTACTTATTAAAACAAAACTTAGTAGGTACCTATCTGTTTTAAAGTTAAGTACCTAGTTCAGTTATTATGGAAAGTTTCGTGATCTAGTTTAGGTAAAGCTTTTTTGAATACCAACGATAACAACAACATCAAATCACATATTATGATATTAGCTGCGCCCCGCGGTTTCACCCGCGTAAGTCTCGATCCCGTGGAAATATCGGGATACAAATATCCTATATGTTGTATCCAGGTTATAAACTATCTGTTTGCCAAATTTCATCCAAATCCATTCAGCCGGTTTTACGTGAAAGAGTAACAAACATCCATCCATCCATCTATACATCCATGCATCCATCCATCCATCCTTCCTTCCATCCATCCATACTTACAAACTTTCGCGTTTAAAATACTAGATTAGATTAGATTTGTCAAATGATTCGAAGATTATTGACATTTGCATAGGAGTTAAAAGGGGTCATTTGGTTGTAAATTGTTCGGTTTGGAGGTAAATTTAGATTTTTTTTCCATCCATCGCGTACATATAATTTTAAAAATTAAATCCTCCACTTTAAAATATATTTATTTCAAAATATTTTCAATATATTAGAACATCATGCTAAGTAATAAGAGGTTATATAGACTCTTAACTAAGAAGATTTGTGCACACCGTATAATACTAAACGAAAGCCTCAAAAACTTTGACACTCAGAGGGTTGAATCCCACACGACACACAAACACACACCACACCACGCACACACACACACAAACATAATTCCATCAACAAGTGAAAGTCCAACTAAACGTAACACCCTGGAGATCCAACTTTGGACTACGAAATTAGTTCTAGTAAATCCAAGGACAAAGTCACAAACCATTAAACGCTGAAAGCTAAACTTTCGTATCACAGAGCTGAGCCAATTAGAAATTTAGCCGAACTTCATTAGCTCTAAGTGGATACTGGAAGTTCTGTTCACCAGTATGACATGATATGAACGGCTTGGAGAACTAGAATTAATTATGAATCGTAATGTAGCATTATTGGCGAAGTTTGGAGTGAGATCATTTTGTTTGCAGCATAACAACATTATAGGCGTATGAATAAGTAAGATCGGTTTTTTATAAACTTCTAAATTCTCCTAATTTTATAAATTGAATAAGAAGGATAATTATTTACTGTGCCTCTATGTTTTTCTTTTTTCATGAATAGTTTTCAAATTTCTACAATAGGCCTCTGATGACAGCGGTCTAAACAGGCAATTTTTAGCATTTTCTGAGGGTTCTAGTGCTTCTATAGATTATGTATCATCAAAACGGAAAACATAGAGGCATAGAACTAGTTGTTATTTATTTGACTGTAAAAAACATTGCTCTACTAAGGTCATAAACCAGAGAGTAAACAAACGAGAGCGTTTGTATGGAGAGGGGACCGACCCTATTTCCTCATATACTATTGTGTTAGAAAGACATGACAGCTTGCTAAAAAAAAAAAAACAAAAGTGTCTTCCTTTTCCATCTACATTTTAACAATAAAATGTTTAAGTATCTCTTGTGTTGATTAAATAAGAATTTAGGAAGGTAATAGTTATCGTCAAAATCTTGACCTTTCAATCCCATAAACACACACAAATTAAAGTAATAAATATAAAAGGAATGACGCGTTGCAAAAGTTACAATACTTGTAAAAATTAAGCCCGGGGGAACAATCGAAGATGTAGAATAAAGATCAATGTGCGTACTTTTCATCAGTCTGCTGTCAGTCTAGATTGACCGTGTAACCGTGAAAATCATCCACCATTCTGGCTTCAGTCAAGTCAATCCATACTGGTAGACTAAACTGACGCAAAACTGAGCGTGTAACCTTGCTCTTAGAGGAAAATTACAATGATCATAAACCTTCCATAACGGGTTGTTAGCGCCACCTGTTACGTTCGGAAGGAACTAAAAACAAAAGAAATTCTGAAAAGAACTCGAACTTGCCCAAATTGCTGGATTTTTTGTAAACTATTGATGATAGAGAATTTGAAAATATGTACTTGTTTGTTGAATTTTTTCTCTATCTCACCACACGACAATCTATACCTACCTACGTCAAACTGCGCCGAAGTACATACTTATGTACCTAAGTATTATTCCATGAAAAAAAAAATCTCTAGTGAACGACCGCTAATACTTACATAGGTACTTAGACTCCATTATTATGATATTCGTGTTCGTTAGCTTAATATAGTATTTGGTAGATCAAGCTATGATTATCATAAACATGACGCCATACCGTGACCTTGCCAAATCCACATCTAACTGCTACCAGGCCATCACCGTAAAACCAACTTTAAAACTTCTAGTATATGATACACATTTATTTGCTATTTTCATTCCGGAGGAATCTTTTTTTAATTCAGCCATGTTGGTGCTGATGACATCATAAACTCGAATCACATAGCTAATTTCAAACGTATTGCTATCGGCTCGTTAGCTCAGCGGTTAGAGCGCCCAGTTAAGATTTAATAGTGGTGGTCGGGGGTTCAAATCCCTCACGAGCTGCAAAGAAATCCTTTTATAATTTTTCTTTTGTCTTTTTTTGATATTTTTTTGACAATAGTATTATAATTAATTAATAGTTTGTGACTCGGTTTTTTTTTTTTATAAAAACGTTGCCCCACTCTAAGAATTTCTTCCTGTATCGTGGGTGCGTTTACAAACATAGAAACTCACATACACTAACACCCAGACCCGGAACAACTACTTGCAGATCATACAAATATTTGTTCCGTGCGGGGATCGAACCCGCGACACGTTGCGCTGTAGTTGTAATTCAGCCACACATTATCATTTTAAACTATGACTGATGACTTGATGAGTGATGGATGACTGATTACTTCATATCGTTTTTCCCATCTGCCTCCTTTAAATTATGCTTTTCGTTATCTACAACACATTGAGATATGGTATAAATAATCGCAATTAATCACCAATTTAGGTACAAACAATTTAGGTATCTTAATAGACACATAAATGTTTGAAATTTATCAATAATAAGTACTTATAATCAACCAAACCGTTACCTTTATCTCCGATAAAAAAAATAAAGCGGAGAGGAAAAAAAATCACCAACAAAGTAGGTAAAATTACTTCGTATTTCAGCGGAATTCTTGTTCCATCAGCCAATTGCAATAAATGAGCGAGTCTGATTGGAATCCGATGGGATAAGATTTTTTTGCTTCGTTCGAGGGTAGACGTCAATCCCGACCGGGAGATACCGCCGAGGCAATTTCCCGAAGTCGGCTCATTTATCACAAACCATTATTGTATCTAGTTGTATTGACCGGCGGACGTCAATTCATTATTTTGTTATTTATTTCTGAACTTGCTATTAGCAATCAGTTGAGCGAGTATGAGGAATTTCGGTGGATAGAATATAATATTAGGACACCAGGCTCCAGCTGTGCCCAAGACTGTCTTCTTTTGATATCCATACTAATAAACATTCTTCCATACTATACGTATAATATTATAAATTCGAAAGTAACTCTGTATGTCTCGGCGTGAAAAGGTAACATACCACAGACGGACTCTGTCTGTACCACGCCTAAACCACTGAACGGATTTCGACAAAATTTGGCAAGGAGATAGATTATGGCATCCTAGGGCGGCATGCCGACAAGCCGCACGGGTGAAGCCGCGGGCGGATCCTAGTTAAAAAATAATGAGAGCTTTCACTTTTAATTTATTAGAACACTAGCTACCGCCCGCGGTTTCACCCGCATAAGTCTCGATACTGTGGGAATGTCGGCATAAAAAGTATCCTATGTCCTGATTCAGGTCAGGGTCTACCCATGTGCGAAATTTCATCCAAATCTGTTCCGCCGTTTGAGCGTGAAAGCGTAACCAACAAACAAAATCACTTTCGCATAATATTCGTTAGGATAGTTAGGATTAGGAAATCCTTAATTACAAATAGCGTTTCATCAAATAGTTCCTATACCGTAACGGTGACTCCACTGTTGTAGGAAGTAGGACCAATACGAATACGTACGCTACGGCGGCGCACAGCGATTCGATTAGAACATGCTAGCCGGTCAAAATTATTTATTGGGGTATTTTGCTTTGTACGGCTTTCTTATGATGTTTTAATGCAGTTTCAGCACAAAACACCCAAATAAAAGAAGGCTGGGTTACGCGTTCCAAAAAAAACAACAAATGGCAATACATATTTCGTATATTGAGACGGGTAGAAGAATAACAATCCTAAAATTATTAACAAAAGTCATAAAATACTCAACTCCTAATACCCTAGCTACTAATTACACAAAGGCACATAATGGTACATCATTACTACTCATTAATAATTTTTTTTAACATAAACAACATGCAGATCATAAAACTAACTTAGTATTAAAAAAATCAATATGATTCAACTAATAATAAAGTTAGTAGGATACACTGCTTAGAGATTTATTCTAACCCTCCCGAGGAACAGATTTTTGTAAACGAATTAAAAAAATCTGTTCCTCGGGAGGGTAACACTCAATTTTTGCCTGCCTAACACTATACAATGATGGAAATACCTGATATCCTGCTGTGATGCCTCACTTCCTTGTTTGTTTATAGGAATGGCATGTAGATTTGGCGTCTACGTAGGTAAGTATGTAAAATGCAAAGCCTCGTCTTTTGACAAACATCTTGGTTCTTCGTGAACATCCACACTTCTTTTCATTACTTGGCACTTTTTAGGACTGTGACTTGCTTCTTGGATCACTGAAGCCAAGTTCCGATGTCCGGACAATCGTGCCGATATTTCAGCTGCCATTGGTTCACGTCCCGTGAATGAAGAAGATCGTCCACGCGCCTCCTTTTGGTTTTTTCACTAGCTTCAGTGAAATCTACTGACGGACGCCCAGCAATCGAAACTTTTCCTGATGATGATGGTGCTGAGTGGTGGACGGATACTTTGAACGTAAAATACCCAGCCAACCACTCAGAGTTCTTAGCGATCGCGGTGCTTCTCAGACCTTTCCCATTTTTCTGTCAATTTCGATGACAATCTTTCAATTGTCATTTTGACTTCCCTCGCAGATGCCTTCCGTGAAATTTGTAAAATCATTTTTCATCGATAGAAAATCATATAGTCTACTATTACGGATCTCTTTGGGATGTTTCTGCCATTCATCAAAAAACTCAATTTTTGAGACTGAGAATTCGTATTCTGAAAAACAGACAAAAAAACAAAGTTGTACTCAAGTGCGCAGGCTAAAATGACTACAATTTAAAAGCTGATACTCGTAGTTATGGCTATTCTATATATAATTTCTAGCCCGGGTACATGAGGGTACAAGTACTTTCTAGTCCAATGAATACAGAAAATCGTCAAAAACGAGCAAAATTATTTAAACTCGACGTGATAAAAAAGTGCGGTTATAGTACATACATTTACTAATTATAATTAAAAATTACATACCTTTAACTTGAAGATCCATCACTAATATTTTTAAAAAAGCTTACACTCGCCGACTTATAGGGTTACTTCGGTAAGCGCAAAAATGAACTAAATATGTAATTTTTTAACCCTTTCTTTTTATCTTCCTTCATTACCTTATCAGTAGTTGACATTAGCGCAAAATAATTCTTGAATGTGGGATAAATGGGAATCTGGCTAGGGGATCAGGTAATAAATTCGAGGAAATTCAACATTGACTTTTGTCCAGCTAGCATGTTCTAATCGAATCGCTGTGCGGCGGCGGCGCGACACCGCGCGGCGCTACGGCGATACTTATTGTAGGCAACAACTTATACCTACCTACCTAGCCAACCTAATAGGTACCTTACTTAAATATGTAGTACATACCTGTATAAAGGTCCATAAATCTTTAAATTTTCTTCATAATTATATCCAAATTTATGCTGCTAATAGTCCAAAAGTTTATATTCAAACGACTGTACTTTAAACATTTAATTAAATTACGGCTTTCATTACTGAATCAAATACAAAACCACAGTGGCGCTACTAATTAAACCCAATCAGCCATAGTTGCAGGTTCAAACACAAGTAATTACATAACAATTATAATATACAAATAGCATTATATACCTATACAGGGTGATAGGATTAACACCGTTATCCTTGAAACCAGTGGTTTGGTGTCATTTATAGAACGTAAAATCAATGGAAAATTAGAACATTTTTTTAAATTACATTTTACCACAAGAGTGGTTCACCCTTTCACCCTATGCGCTATGCGCGGGACGTGACCTTACCGGCCGCGAGCGCGACCCCTCCCTCAGTCAGTCAGCTGTTTCGCAAGCGAGCACGGTGTCGGATTGAAACTTTTTAAAATCTTTTAATGAAAATAACGTTTTTTTTTTGTTATAACTCGGTCATTTATTTTTATATTTAAGTCAGCCCATGGTTTGAGTGATAACGGTGTTTACCCTGACACACTGTATACCAGTAACACGTAGGTAACCATCCCAAGTCCCAAGTATCCGAGGTCACATCTCTATTGATTACAGTTAATTGAATATCAGCGTAAGGTACCTATAGATACCAAGTATGTACCATAATCCAGTAAGCTGATAGATATTTGGGTTTAACAATGTTATCTGAGAACGCGTTGACACAGGCATTGATATAGCATCCGAGTCATCATTATACAGGGTGTTAGTGTAAACACCGTTATCCTTGAAACCAGTGGTTTGGTTTCATTTATAAAACGTAAAATCAATGGAAAAAAACAACTTTTTTTTTGTAAAGAAAATCTACATTTTTCCACAAGAATATTTCACCCTATACGCAAGGGCAACGAATTAGCTTCTCGACACGGCGGCGGGCGGCGGTTGGCGGGGGCGGGTGAGACGTTGCACCCTCTTCAGTCAGCTGTTTCGCAGCTCTCCCGAGCGCGTATCCATGAGTATCGGGACAGTGAAAAATGTTTACTTTTTAAAATCTTTTAATGAAAATAAGGTTTTCTTTTTGTTTTTACTGGGTCATTTATTTTTATATTTAAGTCAACTACCCATGGTTTGAGTGACAACGGTGTTTACTCTTACATACTGTATAGTACGTACTATACTGATTCACGTATATTTTAAACTACTAGCTTTTGCCCGTGGTTTCGTCCGCGTGGATTTCGGATATCGTCTCACAGAACGTACTACCGGGATACTTAAGAAATGCTGGGCTTCGTATACAAAATTCCATCCCCTATATCACCCTGTATAAAATGAGTTTTGAAACAAAAAGTAGCCTATATCCTTCCCCAGGATGCCATCTAACTCCTTGCCAAATTTTGTCGAAATCCGTTCAGTGGTTTAGGCGTGAAAAGGTAACATACCTACAGATAAACAGACATACAGACAGAGTTACTATCGAATTTATAATACTAGTATGGACTAGTATGGACTAGTATGGATGGTATGGATTAGTGCCCCAGCTTATACATCGAGATTTCTGTATGTATTTATACACATAAACCTTTCAGAATAAAGCTACATGATGGTGAAAACTGCATCAAAATCTGTTGCGTGGCTTAGAAGAACAACGCGGACATACAGACAAACACGAAAAGCGACTTTAATTTATAATTATGTTTAAAGATATAGGTAAGATAATATTAAGTAAGTATTTATTAATATCTAAGATTAGCAACATAACGTCACTAAAACAATTGTGAGGTACAAATTCGCAAATAAAGTTATCAGCTCGTTAGCTCAGCGGTTAGAGCGCCCTATTGAGAAATTCAAGGAGGTGGTCGGGGGTTCAATTCCCTCACGAGCTGTAGATAATATCTTTTTGGTCACAATTTCGTATTAAAAGTTTGGATTCAATGGCGTTTTACTACATAAAAGCTGCCGTAGGTACTGTAAAGATTACATGCAATAGGTGACCTTATGTAGCACAGGCTGATAGAAAAATAACTCTGGTTGCATTCGATAATTCAAGCGAATCTAGAACAAATTTTAAATTAAAAAAAATAGGTTTAAGAAAAAAGGACAGTGTTAAATTATACGCGTAGAAGACTGCACGTTTCTCTGAGATAAGCTGACATATAAAATAAATTTATCTCTTATTCTACGCCCCCACACTACTCCTCTTCAAGCTAGCGCTCTCCTAGCGCTACCCCACCTACGAATATAATGATGAATTAAATTAAAAATCAAAATTATAGTTATTGTGCGCTTTTATCATTTCTAACGTGACGATATTACTGTGGACCTCCATATCCACGTCCATAAACTGTTTGGAAATACGTGCACGTTAACGTTATTGTGACAGAAATTTATAAGCCTCTTCATTATATTTCCATACATTTTACTTTCATAAGCTATTATCGTCACGTTAGAAATTATAAAATTATAACTCAAATAGAATTCAGTATCAACCTTCGCTCTACATTAATCATAAACTCAACAAAAGCCAGTAGTTTTAAGGTTTTGTTTATTATTTTTAAAGATAAAATAAGAAACAACAAAAAAAAATGTTCATCTTACTTACACCTTCCGGGTAAACTTCATTACGATCAAATTATAATCATGATTCTAATTTCAAATTATTCACTAATGAGCCGTAACACTGGGGATTGCTTGTTTCCATTAACGCTAATGGAGTTAATCGCCGCAACTCTATGGGTGATTGGATCCCCGCAGATTCACGTTAATCCGTATCGAAAAAATCAGCACTTATTTGTTATTACTTTTATTCCTCCATTCGCATGTAATGCTCTGCTTTTAATTAATACGATTCCTGACTTTTCCGAAAAATATGGTGCTGTCATTTCAAAATGGCGGCAAAGTCATAGACCCACGATCTTGACGAAGACATTCAACACATTAAACTTTTTAATTAAACTTTTAACAATTAAACTTTTTGTTATTTTTTAGATTTATTTCTTTTTTAACCGACTTCTATAGGTTCTATTTATAGTGTTATATTTTTTGCCCCTAATGTAAAAGTAGTAAATAACTCAATTATAACAAAGTTTTATAGACTACGTCTTTTATTATGTCGTTAAAAACTTTCCTTGCGGATCCATTTACTGTAATCGTAAATAACCCAAACTCTTACCAACTGATGTGGTGCGTACTAAAATAATAGCTAATAAAAATGAACCATGCTGAACCACGTGTCCTAAACAAACTGTGATTTTGCCTAGGTATTTAGCAAGTTAGTAGCGCAACTACAATAGTCATCGTAAAGTAGTGAGAGCGCCTACGTCTAGTCATAACAAAGCTACTAATTAGTCTGCGCCCCATTTCCTCGTGTTATTCTTTAACAGTTATGTACCTACCTAGAAAGGGAGGGCTTGGGACGTGCTATACACGTGTACAGGATATTTACAACTTACGCAACAATTAATAAAAACGGATAGTTACCCATCATAAACTTTAAAATCGCTAGGGAAGGCAGAGATTGTTTGACCACGCGGTTCTAATTTTTATGACAGCCCATAATAAGTTGGATTCTTAAGGACTTTTCAATAATCCTAACCTTTTTGTGGCCGTATTTAATCATAGTAACATTCACAGAGCATAACATTATGCTTACAATATACCTTATCCCGTAAAAATACATAATCTCAAGAGTGTAGGTATGTACCTAGAAAAGCACAGAGAGCCGCTATTATTTTGGGACTCCTTCAAGTAAGTAACAATAGAATGATCGCCTCTTAAAAATCTATTCACCAATTTAATTAAAGAGCCCAACATCTAACTGTCAATCTTTGAGCCGACGGAGAATAATGTCGTCGCAAGATGACTCGGTGATTTAATTAATTTTCGGTATCCAGTAGGTATCATGTCCCGTTCAATTATAATGAACTTCGGCGCTACGGAAAGAGATATCCTTGAAATTCGATTTCACAAATCTATACGAACATTATAAAGAGAGATTGAATTTTGTTGGTTTGTGTTTATGTGGAGGGGAATCTCTGGAACTACAGATCTTATTTGAAAAAATCTTTCACCATTTGAAAGAAGGTATAAATAAGGTAGGAAAGAAGGTACTATCTTGAATGAATGCAAGCCTAGTTCTTTTTGTTAGGTTACTGCTCAGAACTTGTGCACAACATATCTTGAACAGAATACCGTGTAAATTGCACCCGTGCGAAGCCGGGGTGGGTCGCTAGTAAAATATTATAATAATGTTGAAGTACAAACTCTAACCTTCTCATTATTTACAAAAAACCATTTAGGGAATGAAGATTCCACAACGATAAAGTAAATAGGATAGCTTAATATAAACTTTTTGTAAAGACCGAGCGACCTCTTTGTTAAATATTTATTTTTATTAATAACATTTTTTTAACTTTAGAATAGTCAAAATGACGTTTAAAAAATCATAGGTGACGTATGTCATCGGCCTAAAAAAAATACAAAATTAGTTTTTTATATTTTGATAACAACCATTATGTATAATATTTTGAAATAAGGTAAATATATTTCTTTTGTTAGATAATGTTGATGAACTTTACTCGTTGTGATTGGATGTGAAGAAAAAGTCAATTGGATGTTGAAAAGTATAAAGATTTTGTTTTTTGTAGCACTACATTTGCTGCTGAACAATGATTGAAACTGGCAGCGATAACGCAACAGCTGTAACACCAGCGGGAAACCCGGTTAGCCGATCTAACATAAAATTCATCTCAATGGTCACTTTTGTAGATATATCTAGCAATCTTCAAAGATTTTCTGCTTGAACAAAGAAAGAAAGAATGAAATTAAAATTCAACTCTTTCCAAAAAACAAATTTTTATACTTATGTAGCGTAATTTCAACAAAACGGTCGCTTTTGTGTGGTAAGAGAAAAATATTTGTCAAAATACAGTTGAGCACCTGTTTTAGTCCTATGATATTACACAATATCCTAATCTCCTAATGCAAACATTTCTCAAAATGAAAACGGTAAAAAACTGTACCGACATTCATCCTAAACAGGATAAATATCGTTTTAATTCCCTTTTTGATTTTCGAAGACAACTTGTTTAAATATTTTTCCTTAGGATGTACAAGAAGACGATGACATCGCCCGACCAGAAGCGACGTTTCGTTTCACAGTTCAAAACATAAGTCAGCTGAAGGAGCAAGTTCTTTCACCACCTTGCGTCGTGAGATGCCTGCCTTGGAAGATCCTCATACTCCTGAGGAACACGACGACGCCAGAGCGTCAGCAGCAGAAGGCGTTGGGCGTGTTCTTGCAATGCAATGGCGACAGTGACTCACCAGGCTGGTCGTGCTATGGCCTAGGGGACCTGAAGCTGCTGTCTCACAAGCCAGAGGGTGGTCAAGCACTTTGTCGGAAACTTCATCACATGTATCACTGGTATTTACTTTGAGAATTATTTACGTTGAGGTTTAACAGATAGTAAATCGATATTAAACCGCCAAACTGGAAATATAACGCACCCCTAGATGAAGACTCCGGCAACTCAAAAAACCTCAGTTTTCAGAAATTACCAAAACCTGTTTTTAGAATGTATAAGAAAGTTAAGAAAGATTTAATGTGACAGTCCATAAAGGTAACGTTTTCTAAAGCTTATAAGTTATATTGATGTATAGGTATTCGAGTCCGGTATTGGATAAAGCCACCAACTCGAAACTCGTACTTTTTGAGTTAGTGGGGTTTTTATCTAGGGGTGCGTACATTTAAAGTTGTACGCATAATCAATGAACATTAAACATACAGGGTGTAAGGGTAAACACCGTTGTCACTCAAACCATGGGTAGTTGACTTAAATATAAAAATAAATGACTGAGTAACAACAAAAAAAAACGTTATTTTCATTAAAAGATTTTAAAAAGTTTCTATCCGACACCGTACTCGATATCGAAACAGCTGACTGACTGATGGAGGGGTCGCGCTCGCGGCCGTTCAGGTCACGTAACGCGCCCCCCACCTTTGTTGAGAAGCAAGTTCGTTGCCCTAGCGCATAGGGTGAAAGGGTGAAATACTCTTGTGGTAAAATGTAATTTAATTTTTTTTTAAGTTGTAGTTTTCCATTGATTTTCGGTTCTACAAATGACACCAAACCACTGATTTCAAGGATAACGGTGTTTACCCTAACACCCTGTATACCTAGACACAAAAATGTTGACGAATAGTTCAGCAGCTGCAAGACAGGTAGTATTTTGGGTGTATTTCCTTTTTACAGTAAAGAAGATGACTGGGGATTCGCGCATTTCATATCATGGGATGACCTCATGGAACCTGAAAACGGCTTCGTGAAAGACGACGCCATCACTGTAGAAGCACACGTCATCGCTGAAGCACCGCATGGGGTCTCATGGGACTCTAAGAAACACACAGGATTCGTTGGTAAGGTGGTAGAAATATACAATAATAAGGCGTGTACGCACGAACGAACAAAACATGGTAAACACGAACATCGAACACGGAACATTTGGTTCGTGCGTATAATAATAATAATAATAATAACCCCACCGCCGTATCTCTACGTTGACGTCGTGGTGGGGCTTGCGCGCTCCGAACTCTAGGTCTGTGCCGGTAGAGTTTACTTTGCCGGAACAGGTCTAGGATGAGGAGCCAGACCAAGAGAGATACAAAAACCCGCAGGGCAGCTTGTGGCGAGCTGTTGGGCAGTAGCGACCCCACGGACCTTACCTCCCGGGAGAAGTCTTGTTCCTCATCTCTGGCTTGCCTTTATTGGCTGGCTGGAGTGAACACTGACGAGGAACAGAGCTCCCACCTCATTCTTGCCTTGATTGGCTGGCTTGAGTGGAGATTCGCAAGAGCAAACGTGCTCGGAGGAAGGAAGTATTCCAGTAAGTGCTCGTAGGGATCTTGACCATCTTCCGGGCTCTGGGATTGTTCTGAAAGCCGTGGAATACCTCTCCACTCCTCAAGCACCTCAGGATATGTTGCCCCCTTGTTGCTACGTCACTATGTGCTAGCGACAGTTTCTGGGGGCCCATTATTGAGTGTGCAAGTCACCCCCTGCCATCTTATCCATAATATATATTATATATCATTGGTCAGGCAGGGGTCATAGTCCTTCCATAGTTCCTGGTAACCATTCCACTATAGCCAGCCAAACCCATAGCCCAATGTTTTGTTTCCATGTACTGCAATAGTCCTACACCAACCGGGGATTGTCCTTGGGTGCACTAGCATAGTGTGTACAGGGATAATCGTCGGCTGGTGCCTCATTCCATTTAAAATTGTCTAAGGGGCCTCTGTGAGTTGGCTTCGGCCCCTCGTACGCCTTTCAAAAGACCGGGACCCCGATGATCCTGAGATATGCAAAATATACAACAAATAATAATAATAAATTTATTCAAAAAATAAAAATTGGTAAAATACAGTATAAAGCTTAGAAATAATGTAGGTATTACAAAGTATGATGCCTGTACTAGGATAAACCTGTATCACAGGCGGCATTAGTTCATAAGATTACTATTAGGACAACTAATTTCTTAACAATATTTAACATACGTTTTAAGAATAATGAGATAGCTAGTTAATTTATTATGTTATAATTTACTTAAACACTAATAATTAAGGTAAATAGTTGTTTGCACTTAGTTACACGATTACGATTGCGTCTGCAGTATTATTAACTAGGTTAAAACGAATATTGCATAAATCACCTTCAAGGCTACATACATTAGATGTTGAAGAGGTCGGTTAATATGCTTAGACAGCGACAAATCACAAGTAGGACAGCGCAGTCGCCAGGGATATTGAGTCAGCAACAAAAGTTACGGAAGTCAGGCCTTGAATATGACGCACTAGGTGCCCTCATAATCGATGGAGTTAATGTATCTGTATTCTGTTATGGACGTAAATTAGAAAAACGAACACCCATACGAACACTGATCGACTTGTGTTCGCTGTCAACCGCCCGCTCTCTTTAGAAGCCATGGATTCGAAATTGAATCGCCACGAACATTTTTGACGAACACAGTGTTTGATTCGTTAGTCGTTCGACGTCTTCGTGTTCACCATGTTCTTGTTCATTCATGCGTAAACGCCTATATGGATAATCTGATTATCCTCATTATAGCTCTTATTATAGCTGAATGAAAGTAGGTACCTTACTGAAAAGATCACCCGTCCAAGAAGTTGAATTGCGTAGTCTCCTCTCATAGACGTGTATAGACGACGGTTGCCATGCAAATTTCTGCCTGCTTATAATTTCAAAATACAAAATCCAAATCGCTTTTCATATCAATATTATTTTGATTTAGCCATAGCCTGAGTGAGTGGCAATCCGTTATGCATAAGTGCATATCGAGCCAGTCAAAGGGTTAAAGGAAAATTATCAGAGCGGAAATAATGGGCGAGTGAATAGAACTAGTTATTTGATCCAATGGGTGTCGCATGAGGCGACAAAGGGGCTATACGGAGAATATGCAATAGTATCCGTCAGTGGTCGTAATAAAACCGATAAATTCACATCTTCCATGAGTATTGATCAGCATATTTTTGTTAAAGCGCAGAAGTATATTTGGTTTAAATGAGGCTGCACTCGACTAAAAACAGCTAAACGCCCAGTAGGATAGGCTCGCGCCCCTTATTTCATGGGACTTAAAACAAATCTGGGGAAATGTGGCCTGCCTAACCTTTCGCGATAAACTAGACTAAACTTTACAAGCTTCCGCCCGCGGCTGTGCCCGCGTGGTATGTCGATAAAAAGTAGTCTATGCCCTTCCCTGGGATGCCATCTATCTCCTTACATAATTTTGTCAAAATCCATTCAGTGGTTTAGGCGTAAAAAGGTAATTTATAACATTACTAACTGCGCCCCGCGGTTTCACCCGCATAAGTTTCGATACCGTGGGAACATCGGGATAAAAAGTATCCTATGTCCTATTCTAGGTCATGGTCTACCACTGTGCCAAATTTCATCCAAATCTGTTCAGCCGTTTTAGCGTGAAAGCGTAACAAACAAACAAACTCACTTTCGCGTTTATAATATTAGTTAGGAGGATGTAGTAAGTATGGATACACATTAAAATGATTGAAAGACTTCCTTTCTCAGGACTCAAGAACCAGGGAGCAACATGCTACATGAACTCCCTACTCCAAACCCTTTTCTTCACCAACGTCCTACGCAAGGCCGTCTACAAGATTCCGACAGTCGGCGATGACAGTTCACGGTCCGTCGCCTTCGCCCTTCAACGCGTGTTCTATGATCTTCAGTTTTCCGACAAACCTGTCGCAACTAAGAAACTGACGAAGAGTTTCGGTTGGGAGACGTTAGACTCGTTTATGCAGCATGATGTACAGGAATTCTTACGGGTAAGCAATTCTTGTTTTGAAGTCACGAATTCTTCCGTCGATCTATGGCCAGTTTTTTCCGTCGGTAGAGACCATTATAACTTACTCGTTTTTATACAAGTCAAATATTTCTTCAGACTCGTATTTCACCAGGTTTTAGTTTCTATTTTGTTAAAAAAGGTTTTACATTTTTTACGTGCAAGCTTACAATTATAACTACCACGCCGGATTTTTTGCATATAAAAGGCTTCAAAACCTTTGGCCGGCGAACCCTCTTGAATATTTTACAGATACCATTTTTTTGTTATTTTTTTCAGGAATAGTAGCATATCTGTTATAGTAGCATCATTACTAAGGTTTTTTTATCAACAATACAGCCATATTCAATACTTTGGATTCTCCCGCTCCAGTAATAGGTGTATGGGAAATCTAAATTTTGAATTGTCAAGGGGTCGGTCAGTCAAAATGATGAAGCTAGTTGCCCATTCTAAAGCGTAGTAGGTTCCTATGGAGAAGAACGGGCAAGAAACTCCACGGACACTGTTTTAAATCAAAATATTGTTACAATATATTGGTTATATCATCCATGTTGAAATTATTCATGTGAGAACAATGTAAAAAAAACGTGTACGTTAAAAGCGTCCGTAATTAAAAGATAAAAACAAAAACAATTTTTAAACTAAAATAAATTAAAACAATGCAATAGTAACAGCATAAAGCCTTATAATGATGCCATTTTCACAGTGCAAGCAGCTTAGTAAAGCAGCTTTGTGGGGATCCGTGAGGATTAACAAAGCCTAAAGGTCAATTCACACATATCAGTGAATCCACCGTTCCGACAGTTCTGACACAGTACCTACCGGCACAGTTCAAAATATTCTTTCATACATTCTCTATGAACGCATCCCCACTTGTCAGTGTCAGTGTCTCAGTGTCAGTGCCGACACCGGCATGAGAATCATCATCATCATCTGCCTAGCCTTTTCCCAACTCAACTATGTTGGGTCGGCTTCCAGTCTAACCGAATGCAGCTGAATACCAGTATTTTACATGGAGCAACTGCCTATCTGACCTTCACAACCCAGTAACTGTGTAATACGATACCCCTTGGTAAGACTGGGTTGTCAGACTTTCGGGCTTCTGACGACCCGTAACGATTGTCAAAGATCCACAAATGACAGCCGGGACCAACGGCTTAACGTGCTTTCCGAGGCACGGAGGAGTCTCGATATGTAAAGATGGTCACCCATCCATGGACCAACCCCGGCAAGCGTAGCTTAACCTGATGGATCGACCCGTGCGGCTGTTATTATGTTAAGAAAGAAAGAAAGGAAATATGTTTATTTGCGGCAAACATGACGCCAAGAAAGGACAAATGTAGCCACGAGCGGCATGAGAATGTATGAAAGAATATTTTGCAGTGTGCCGGAACTGTGTCGGAACGGTGGCTTCACTGATATGTGTGAATCAAGCTTAAGTCATGTAAGCGCTGGCAAAAATATCCTTGTATTTAATCAAATAGCAACGACTCATAACATCGACTCTTTATCTTTCATGCTTCTTTGCAGGTATTACTAGATAAGTTAGAAAACAAAATGAAAGGGACGGTCGTGGAAGGAACAGTACCGAAGTTGTTCGAGGGTAAAATGACGTCATTCATAAAGTGCAAGAACGTCAACGTGTCCAGTACGCGCGTCGAAACCTTCTACGACATACAACTCAGTGTCAAGGGGAAGAACAATAGTAAGCTATCAATCAATCTGCATAGCCTTTTCCCAACTATGTTGAGGTCAGCTTCCAGTCTAAAAGGATACTGCTGAATACCATTATTTTACATGGAGCGACTGCCTATCTAACCTCCACAACCCAGTAACTGGGTAATACGATACTTCTTGGTAAGACTGGTTGTCAGACTTTCGGGCTTCTGATGATCCGTAACGACTATCAAATATCCACGAGTGACAGCCGGGACCAACGGCTTAACGTGCTTTCCCAGGCACGGAGGAGTCTCGATATGTAAAGATGGTCACCCATCCACGGACCTACCGCAGCAAGCGTAACTTAACCAGATCGTGCGGCTGTTATTACTTAGTCACGAGCTCCTCCTCAATATACCTCCGCAACAATAGTACGCTATCATTTTATTTAAATACTAGATGTTGCCCGTGACTTCTTCTGCGATCCAGAATAAAAAGCCTATGTCCTTCTCCAGGTCATGGTCTACCCATGTGCCAAATTTCATCTAAATCTGTTCAGCCGTTTTAGCGTAATAGCGTAATAAACAAATAAACTCACTTCCGCATTTATCATAAGTATCATAATCATCAGTAATCATCGTAAGGATTATGTTTCAAAAATAACATAACATCATGCTTATAATTCCATAAAGGTTAGGCAGAGGTTATACCTTCACCTCTGCTTAACCCTCAGGTACACCCACATTCCGCCAGTTATGTTTAAGTCCCATTTAATAGGGGGTAAGCCTATTCTATTACCATCAACCGGCCACAGGCTCCGGTTTGCTACAGAGAAATTCCTGATGGAAAAACCCAAATAAAACCTTCAAACAAAAAGATTATCATTAAAATGTTCCGATTTTTTACCTGTGCAACTCAGACGGTTCAACTTTAATCACAGCTCAGTTCGGAATTTAGTAACCGACGAGAAAATAGGGCACAATCAATGTACGCTTACTTTTCCGAAGCATTTCGTTACCAATAAATTGGTTCCAATTTGCAACTTGAAAATGCGATTTATTAAAAGGCTTAAGGAAATTTCCATTTCATTCCTATTCCGTGTTGCCATTTAGTGAAGAGGTGCTATGACGTCACAGTTTACAAATTATTTATAGGCCAAGTAGCGAGGGCGTTTGCTTGTAACAGGTGCTAATAAATCTTTCATATCAGTACTGTAAAGCAGGCGCCTGCATCTAAATTAGGTCTTGTAAAGAAACATTTGCGTTTATACGAGAATATGAAGTTGAAGTTTGAAGAGACTGAGCTCCAGGGCAAGTTTTAAATCACTTTTGATACAAGTAAAGGGTTTTAGAGCACGTAAAATAGGGTTAAGCTACTTATGCCGAATATTTTCAGGGGACCACCACCACCGCTTACAGCAGTATTATTTTAATATTACTTCAGTATAGGAAAGAGATGAACCTCTACAGGACGTATAACTCCATCTCTTACCCCCACGAAGTAAGATTAAAATGATACTGCTGTAAGCGGTGGTGGTACTGGTCCAACTAAATCCCTATTAATCCTTTGAATTGACTTCGTTTTATTTTTATCCCTCAAATAACCTATAAAACCTTAATTTTCCTGCTATTCCACTATATTCTTCCTCTCACCCAGTCTACGAGTCATTCAAAGACTACATCAGCACGGAGCTACTTGACGGCGACAACAAGTATGACGCAGGGGAGCATGGTCTCCAAGAAGCGGAGAAAGGAGTGAGGTTCGATGTGTTCCCGCCGGTACTGCACCTGCATCTCATGAGGTTCCAGTACGACCCGCAGAGCGACGCGTCCGTCAAGTTTAATGACAGGTTAGTAACACACAAGGTTGGTGGCCCAAAACCATGAAGGATATCGCTGGTCGACTAAGGTCTTCCTTAAAAATTGGCAAGAAATAGCGCAAAACCGGGACTGGTGCAAAGAATAGACGGAGGTTTGCAACAAGGGGACAAAACAGCAATATTAATAGTTATTATTATTGCTGTTTTGCCACAGGATGGAGACTTACTTAGTTAAGTAAGTCTCGATCCTGTGGGAATATCGGGATAAAAATTATCCTATGACCTAATCCAAGTCATGGTCTACCCATATGAAAAATTTCATCTATATCCGTTCAGTCGTTTTAGCATGAAAGCGTGAAAAACAAACATACTTACTTTTGCATTTTATAATATTAGTATGAAAGGAAAATATCTATTTATAAGTTATTTCTAGAGTAGAGCAGTAAGTGTTGGTCCAGTGGTAACGGCCCCGACTTACGGCTTGTAGGTCGTGGATTTGAACCCAAACAGGCGCTTTAAATTGTGTAAATTATTTCATCACCACTGCTCTCAAAACGGTGAAGAAAACATCGTGAGGAAACATGTCCTAGAACCAAAAATTTGAAGACATGTGACATCTACCAACCCGCACTAGGCCCGCGTGGTCAATTACGGCCCACTCCCTCTTGAAGAGAGGAGGCCTGTGTCCCAGCAGTGAGGGAACATTATAGGCTATATGCCGATTTATTTTATTTATTTATTTATTTATTTAATTACAACGGTGTTAAATCCAATTACAGTAACTAAAATTATGAATAAAAAGAAAAATAAAAAAAAACGGACAATTATAGATAACACATATTAAAATATACAAAATAAAAACATGAAAACAGTTAACCACACTTTCATAAATTCCTCTCACAGTACTTTATCGTTTACCTACCATTACCTACCATTATCGTTGCTTAACTTGCTTTGATCATCATCAAAAGTTAATTTTATCTTTTCCGGAAACAACTATACAGGCTTTTGTATTTAAATACTGTTGTAACCATTTAGCTTTAACACCTCTGTTTTTAAACAAGACTATTATGCAAATATTCGCCCCAAAACCATATCATCCTTTGATGCTGGTGCCACAGGTGTCGTTGTTTTTAAGCCAAAATTAAAAATATTGACTCTTTGATAATGTAGTATTTTCAACGTAAAGTAATGAAAAATAACTCTTATTTTTTAATTTTCACGGTACTATTTTACTTTGGTAGTACTTTTTCTTTTTGATACGTCGGTATAAATAAAATCTATGGCTGGGTATTGAATTATAGTAAAACTAGCTGTTGGCTGCGATTTCTTCTGCGGACCAGGAGGGAAAAGTAGCCTATGTCCTTCTCCAGGTCATGCTCTACCCATGTGCCAAATTTCATCCAAATCTTGTCAGCCGTTTTAGCGTGAAAGCGTAACAACCAAACAACTCACATTTATAATATTACTTAAGATAAATAGGATATAAAAAAATAGAATTATCTCAAAATAAGATGGTCTCCATGAAAAGAAAGACTTATTTTAACTATTAAGTAAGGTACTTGTAGAGTTTTGGTTTTGGTTAATGTTTACTAAATTCTGCAGGTTCGAGTTCTACGAGACAGTTAACTTGGACCCGTATCTCCAGGAGATCCCTTCGATACCAGCTCACTACACGCTGCACGCGGTGCTGGTACACTCGGGGGACAACCATGGAGGACACTATGTGGTCTTCATCAACCCTAAGGGCGATGGGAAGGTGAGGTGCCTTTCTTGTAATTTTTGCATGCATGCTTACGGGAGGACTATTCAGAATATGCCAAACGCACATTTCAGTAGAGATCACCACCAGTAGAGGATATTTTATCCAACTAAAGTTATGAAGAGGAAATGCAGCTTGCCTTACAAGATTGAAGACTGCACATTAATATTCAGTAGATAATTATGAAGCTTTGCTCATGCGGTGTTAAAGCGAACATTACGCAGGTACACTTTGTATGTATTTGCATTAATGTGTACCGTGCCAAGTTAGCACTACTCTCCAAGTGCAGTTAGATATTATATCTGTACATTCCGCTACCTTCAGCGTCAGTCCTAGGTCCTAACAGATTTATGTAATTCTAGCTTTTCCCGGCGGTTTCCTCCGCGTGGTTGCCGGAAAAAATAATGTAAAAAAACATAAAATATTCATCCTTTTTAATCTTTGTTAAGGGGCTTGGATGTGACAGCAAAATCGATAGCTAAAGGGATCAGATTCCAGAAGATAAATTATAAAGTTTTCCTTTTTAGGGGACTCTGGACATTTTCTTTACGAATACTTTTTTTACCGACCCTTCCTGGGTAGATTGTATTTGATTTATTTTGGTAGTTATTCTTAATCACCCCTGAAAGATGATCTAACCGGAAATATGGCAATCGTGTTAGAAAACTTAAACATAACTGGCGAAATGAGGGTTATAGTACACCCACATTTCGCCAGTTATGTTTAATTTTGTTACTGTAAATCTTCTACCAAAATAAATACAGTCTACCCAGAAAGGAAATTATTGCATACTAGCTTCCGCACGCGGCTTCGCCCGCGTGGTGTGTCGATACAAAGTAGCCTATGTCCTTCCCCGGGATGACACCTGTCTCCTTGCCAAATTTTAGTCGTAAGAAGGTAATATACAGACAGACCGACAGACAGAGTGACCTTCGAATTTATAATATTAGTATGGATAGTTAGGATGTGATGTTTAACTTTTAAATGATGTGTCTTTATTTTGGGCAGTGGTGCAAATTCGACGACGACGTAGTATCTCGATGCAGCAAACAAGAGGCCATCGAATACAACTTCGGAGGCAAGGAGGACGCGCCACACCTCGCGCGGAAAGCCACCAGTGCATACATGCTCATATACATACAGTGAGATACTTTGATTTAGTTCTTAAAGCATTGCAGACATCGCAGTTCAATGGTAAACAAATCCCCAACAAAAAGGGAATGAAGGATTCACTTTTCCTTATTTTTTTATAAGCCTTTATTGTCACATTTTCTAGAAAATCGCACTTCTATCTAGCTCTCTGTCCCTCTGCCAAGGCCCACTCTTAGTTAAAGGAGTCCAGCTCACCCATTGCTAGTATACTCTTCTTACTAGACCAGATTTCGACAACAGTTCCAAAATAATCCATGATTTGCTTATTGCCATTTTGAACGACTATGGTAGATTTTAAAGTACCTATGTGTCACGATGTTGTACATGTGTAGGTTATACTATTGGTCAGGTGGGCATAAAAAAAAGGTCAAAATCCAAGACAAAAACTATGCTTACAATTCAGCGTACTGCTATATTCCTTTCGACTCAACACAAGCTTATGTTTATGCGCGCAACTGCACCCGCGCTTTTTCGTGGTCATGCTGTTATCATCTGTATCCAGAAGTTCCGCGTTGCATGAATACTGTTTCCGTCTGCAGGACATCGCAACTAAAATACGTGTTGCAAGATTGCCAGGAGGGAGACATCCCGAGCGACCTGTGCGAGCGCATCAGCGAAGAGATGCGATACGAGATGGTAAGAACATGTAAATATCAATCCACACACCCGCCTTACGTGACTTTGAGTTTTTTTATCCTTTTTTTATGTAAGCAAACCCATTGCCCGTTTCAGGCGGCAGAAAAATAAGATGCAGGAAATTTAAATCTGATACGTCAGTCACCTCCGCCAAGTACTATGCGAAGATATTCAGCGCACTAAAACAGTTCTTCACTTTGCAGGCCCTAGCCGGCTCTAAATATAAAGGAAGATAATGAACGACACGGACCACACAACACTGTCCAAATTATTTTTTATACATTTTACAGTTTTTGAAATTATTACAGAGTGTTTACCGATAAATATAGTAAATTTGTCAGGTAGGTAATTAAGCTTTATATAATCTGAATATATTTTCTTTGTGTATATTTTATTGTAATTATTTATGTACCACTGTTAATAAAATTTGTTGCGATATTGTTCAGGTTTATTTTTGAGTTATCCTTCTTCCCACGATATGCGCGTATTTCTCATCCATTCTATCATCTTTTGCAGACAGAAACTGACAAGACAAACATTTATTTATAACGGATGTAAGATTTGCGTGACGATAATATTTAATATTGCATATAAATAATTATACATTTCGTTTCGTGTATAAACTGAGATGAAATATCACGTGCTAATTTTAGCTACTTAAATTGCCAAATTAGTATGTACCTAAGTACTTGATATTTTTTGTAGATTTCAAATTCTAAGGCCATACATAACCTAATTTATGCGATTGTCGTGATACTCGCGGTCATTCCTCACACTCATTTGTTCGGAAAACCGGAAGGCGCCTTCTATGAACAGCAGACGAAGCAGACGAAGCTACGTTAGCTAGGTAGTGTTAATTTAAAAAAAAAAAAGCGACGACCGCTTATATTAGAGTACGGAGTAACAAGAAATCTAGCTCACACATGCAAACAAATTATACATGGAGTTTAGTCCATGTATTAATTTGTGAGCATTATCCAATCCTAATTACAGCATATTGTTATTTAAACAAAAACCTAATCTACAATGGCCAAAATAAAGAAAGAAATCTTCCGTCTAGCCGAGACTAGCGCTTCCATTGTTAAATCATTAATTAGGTGTACTCCAACGTTATTTCAGAAACACGTCTCGGGATTCGGGTCACGAAATAGATACCTAGGTACAGAAGGCCGATTCCATACAAAGAGTGAAAACAGACGCACGCACACACAGGCCGCGTCCACCGTCCGGACACTGTCCGGCATTGTCATTTGTCCGAACTTTTGGACTAAAGGGAATTAGAAAATGTAAAAATGTACAACCCGTGCGTATTAACATAGCACCTGACTCGGAACTCAATACTCCCCCCGCTACCCGCGCCGCGCCCCGCCGTCGCCGTGCGGGGAAGCGAGGGGAGCTCCAAACGTCATTGAGCCAGGTGCCATGTTAATGCGCACGGGTTGTAAATGCTTTCTGAAAAAAGGAGGAAAAATTATGGATTGGGACTCGCACAGGAAGATTAAAAACTAAACACACTACTTTAAACAAAAAAAAACAAAAAATTTAAAACTTTTGTGCAAATAAGTGGTTTTTGTAAGGACTTCTCAAATCTCAAAATGTTCACCTTAGTCGCGAGCGCTACGTGAATGCATGTCTATACTTATGTGCGTGCGTTTTCGCTAGTTGTATGGAGCCGGCCTTCTGTAGTATTCTGTGTCTCTCGGGTACCACGTAACATTGTTCACCTCGTTCGGTGCTACAACTGAAACCGGTGCATGTTGCATGCTAAGCAAGGCCCTAGACACTGACAAGATATCCGAAAGACACGGCCTTACTACGTTATTTAGTTATGCAACCCACTGAGCAATCAGCGTTGCTACCTATATGTTCCACAAGCTATTTACAAAATTGCTAACGAATAGGGATTTGAATTCTATTTCTAATGCTCTAAAATTTTAATCCCAAGAAGTTATAGAAACAAGCCCATCAAAAACTGGAGGTGGAAAAACAAAGTTTTTGTACGACGTCATTGATGCTGTTTCTATAGCTACGGAATCATTATTACAACCGTTTACCTACTCACATAGCGTTTTTCGAATAACATAATTCGGCTCCGACGCAGAATGTCCACTTCTCAAAATGTCCACTGGTCGCAAAATGTCCTTTTCTCGGAATGTCTCTTTCGCAAAATGTCTCTTTCGCAGAATGTCCACTTCGCAAAATGTCTCTTTCGCAGAATGTCCACTTCGCAAAATGTCCCTTTCGCATATTGTCCCCTTTTTATTTCTGACATCCTTTAATCATAATTCAATATTTTAGCAATTAGCTTTCACACATCATGTTTGACGTGTGTTTATTTGTATCGAAATGGGTAAGCAAAAAAAAAATATAGTACAAATCACATTTATTTCTTTGCATAATTGCATTTCACTTTCTTAAGTTGGTAAAATAATTACTTTAAATATCAAGCGATTATGCAAAGAAATAAATGTGATTTGTACTATATTTTTTTTTTTGCTTACCCATTTCGATACAAATAAACACACGTCAAACATGATGTGTGAAAGCTAATTGCTAAAATATTGAATTATGATTAAAGGATGTCAGAAATAAAAAGGGGACAATATGCGAAAGGGACATTTTGCGAAGTGGACATTCTGCGAAAGAGACATTTTGCGAAGTGGACATTCTGCGAAAGAGACATTTTGCGAAAGAGACATTCTGAGAAAAGGACATTTTGCGACCAGTGGACATTTTGAGAAGTGGACATTCTGCGTCGGAGCCCATAATTCATCGTTCCATCGGATAACTTCACACCTAATTGTTACGCTGTTGTATATTTTAATTTGAAAAGTGAATTTTAACATTTCGGATTTGTTAAAAAATAAATAATTACGTGACGACGACACGTGACAATTAATTTCATTTGATATCATTATCCTAATGCTTACTATAGCGAGGTATTGAGAGATATATGTACTTAGTAGGATTATACTGACCAGTTTGACGAATCGCGCACCATATGGGGATAAACCGCTTAGCTTTGCGCTATGACGTGATCTAAATTTAATCCTCTAATGTTTTTACAAACCCTTTGTTTGGATGTAATGGTATAACGCCTTCAAAATAATTGGAAGGTACAGCTCATTCAGAAAACTCAAGATCTCCTTGTCCTAGTTTAAGAAACTGAAAAGACGGAATACAACTCACTTCTCAGTATTAGAAATCTAATATAGCGAAGGATGATAAATGAAGGTGGAGCTGGAACATAAGTGAACAGTGGATGCCTTACATATTTGAATAGTGTTCAGTTATTCACGACTAGGGCCGCTAGATTTGTCTGTAAAAATAAAGGACGTCTGCCAAGCGGGTTGTAAATCATTTGTGAGGTGAACAATAATCAGAATCATTTTAAAAGCAATTTGTACACTGTTTTATTGTTAACTGTCGGTTTATTTATTCATAAAATTGCCCCAAAACATCACAAATGAAAATCTTCATAGAAATGCTATGTGAAGGTTTGTTATTTCTCGTTAGTCGTTACCTCTCAAGCTAAAAATCTGCACACATAATTGCGTAATACACGATCAATCAGAATTGGAATCGGTTTGAAACAAATTTCTAATCCATTGCTTCTTTTGTTCGAAAAAACCATCTGCTCATTAACGCAATGAATGTTGTTAAACTGTCAAAATGAAACAAATTACTCTTAATCGGTGGCGAAAGTAAGTTACGCAATTAGGCAGCTGGACTTTGGATTTAAACTGAAAAAAAAATGCCCGTAGCTTCGCCCGACTTAATTTAGGAACATAGACTCCTCTTACGGGTTTTAATTACATGGGCAATTTTACCTACTTTTTATAACTTTAACACTGGACTGTCCAAGTTTAAACAGAACTTTTGGTTACTAATGTATGGACTATTATGCACTCACGGTTCAGTTCACTTTGTAATTTTACCCCAGAGCATTGTTCAGACGTTTTAATTTATGCAGAATCACGTGTATTGTAACGGATTTTCATATAAGAATTGTTTCAGTTTACCCATGTCTTCTCTCAATATGTGTGAGTGTAAACATATTTGAGATTGTGATAACCAAATCTTCAGCATGTATTCAGGTCGAGTTTTAGATTACCTACGTTTGGTGGCTACGTCATGACAGACAGGCGTAGACGGCTGAGGCTTAGGGCGAATGTCACCAATGAAACTGAACGCGATCACCACATCTAAAACGCGTTTAGGAGCTGTCAGTGTCAATATTCCATAGAAAATAATTACACTGACAGCCCTTCATCATCATTATCAGCCTATAGCAGTCCACTGCTGGAAATAGGCCTCTCCAATTGCACGCCATTCAGCTCGATTCTCGGCAGCTCTCATCCAGCTGCTACCAGCCACACTACGAAGATCGTCGCTCTACCTAACCGGAGGGCATCCTACCTTACGTTTGCCGATTCGCGGTCTCAACTCAAGAACACGTCTACCCCAACGGTCATCGGTTCTACGGCTAATATGGCCGGCCCATTGTCACTTCAGCTTGCTTATTCTGTAACTATGTCAACAACTTAAGTTCTCTGCCGGACTACCTCATTTCGGATTCTATCTCTCAGAGATACTCCAAGCATAGCTCGAACGTAGTTTATGTGCTGATCGCGTTCAGTTTAAGTATCTTTCCAGGTCATCAGATAGCGTTTGAGGACTACAGTTCTTCAGAGTTTTTAGTCAATCAACTTGGGACTTGAGCAGGTCTTGTTGATACGTAGGCATTTTAAAGCTCGCGAAGGTATTAGGTAAATACCTACGTCACAGTGAGTATTCATATAGTTCTATTCGACTCATTGAAGGAAACCAGCGTGACAATACCATCATCATCATCTGCCTAAACCAGAATTTTAATTGTTATCGGCCATTAGAAGGCCAATTGACAGTTGAGCGGCTAGCCTTTTCCCAACTATTTTGGTGTCAGCTTCCAGTCCAACCGGATGCAGCTGAATACCAGTATTTTACATGGAGCGACTGCCTATCTGACCTCCACAACCCAGTAACTGGGTAATACGATACCCTTGGTAAGACTGGTTGTCAGACTTTCGGACTTCTGACGACCCGTAACGACTGTCAAAGATCCACAAATGATAATGAAATGAAATGAAATGAAATTGTTTATTCTGTAAATAGGATATTGGAATCACTTTTACACGTCATATTAAAAAGTTGTAAAAATAAGCTAGATGAGGTCGGCGTTTCCTATCTGACTACTCTGAGAAGAAAGGCCGAAACAAACTCAGAGGTCACCGTCTCCTTTAAAGTCCAGACATAATCTTGGTCAGGCCATATGAGGACCATGTAGATTAGTCTGAAATGGTCTTTTGAGGAAAGAACCACACAGATTTGAGTGGACCTGTCCAGTCAGTGCAAGCATTTGTCAGTAATAGTGGAGCTCAACTCAGAACTTAAGGAGCTCAACGACTCGACGAACAATACCAAAGAAAGGACATTTGGGTAGGTCGCATAAAGTTCTCAAATTGCCAGACTTTCGCTAAAACTAACAGAACGAAAAATAAATATCCACATAGTCCTCACATTCACATTAAAACAATACTTTACAAGTAATCATCATGTCATTTTTCATATAATATTCAATAATGTCAATTTGTATATAAAACTGGTAGGTATATTTTTATGGTTTTCCATAATATTCAAAATGTCACAATGCTTAGCAGAGCGAGCAGCTCAATCCCATGCATTTTTGTCTTCTAAATAATCTGAGATTTTATAGTACCCTTTTTTACAAAGTTTGGTTTTAATACAGCTTTTAAATCGTTTAATGGGTAAGTTTCGAATGTCAATGGGAAGTTTGTTATAAAAGCGTATACATTGACCCATGAACGAGTTGCCTACTCTGTGGAGACGAGTGCGATGTACAGCAAGATTGTGTTTATTCCTGGTATTTAAACTATGAATATCGGACATTTTCTTAAACTTTGATACGTTTTTGTGTATGTACAATAGGTTTTCAAATATATATTGCGAGGCTACAGTCAGAATATCAATTTCTCTGAATTTTTCTCGAAGGGAATCTCTTGGATCTAGGTTGTAAATGGCTCGAACACCCCTTTTATGTAAAACAAAGATAGCATTAATGTCCGCACAGGCTCCCTAGAGAAGAATCCCATACGACAGAAGACTATGAAAATAACTAAAATAAACAATTCTGGCTGTATCTACGTCAGTTATCTGTCTAATTTTTTTAACGGCATAGGCGGCTGATCTAAGCCTACCTGACAATTTTTCTATGTGTGGGCCCCATTGTAATTTACCGTCAATGGTTATTCCAAGAAAAACTGTCGATTCAACGGGGTCCAACTCTATTCCATTAACTTTAACATTGTTAGATAGCTGTCTGACATTTGGCGTTGAAAATTTAATGAGTTTAGTCTTTTTTTCATTCAAGAGAAGATTATTTACATTAAACCAATGCACAACTTTAGAGAGTGCATCGTTAACTTGTTCAAAGTTGACTAACTGACGTTTGATTTTAAAAATGAGGCATCTGCAAATAATACGATCTTATGATTATCCCTTATGTGGTAAGGCAAGTCATTAATATAAATGAGACCGCCGGGACCAACAGCTTAACGTGCTTTCCGAGGCACAGAGGAGTCTCATGTAAAGATGGTCACCCATCCCCGGACCAACCCCGGCAAGCGTAGCTTAACCTGATGGGTCGACCCGTGCGGCTGTTATTACGTAGCCACAAGCAGCGTCACAATCCCATATAAGTTATTACCTACGTAAGTAGGAACTTATCAATTTATCAACAGATAAATTGGCATTCCATTTAAATTAGACATTTAAAATTGACGTTGAATGAACACCATTTGTACCCTTCGCGAGTGGTAACTAGTAAAGCCGGAAGTCCTGTTTTAAAAAATTGCCTTTCGCTTTACATTGTGGCAATAAATCTGTCGCGACATGCGATAAATTAGAGCCCAGTTACTGACTACACTGGCATTGTTTGTAGTTGTGGAACTACGAATTTGGGATGTCCACAACAACAACAACAACAGTGCTGTGTTGACGTTCTTTAGGAAAAACAAAACTGGATGTGGGAAAATACGGAAGCTACTCGAAAATGTACCTAGGATTTTCATTTTCTCACTATTTATCGCCCGCTGCATTAAACATATACATTAGTATGGGTATGTAGTAAACCTTGGTCATAATATATTATAAAATCAAACTAGGTCATTAGCCAGTGTAAATTCATCTGTAACTTAACATAAGATCAATTAACACTGGCTAACGTTTAGTGAAACGATGAAACTGAAGCTTCTTGATTGGTGGATTTTTCTTCTTTATTGCCCATGACGCTCCAGGCGCGTCATAAGCAGAAAATGATGTCGGCAATGAGTCGGTTAAATATATTATGAAGTCAATTTATACTCAACTACTCGTAGCTGCGCCCCGCGGTTTCACCCGCATAAGTCTCGATCCCATGGGAATATTGGGATAAAAAGTATCATACGTCCTAACCCAATTCATGGTTTATTAAAAAAAACATCTAAATCCGTTCAGCAGTTGCATGAAAGCGTAAGAAACAAACAAACTCACTTTCGCATTAGATTAAGTAGTTCGTTGTTAGTTACTAGTTAAAAAACGTTAGTAAACATTACAAAAAACATAGCTCGTCAGATTTGTCGCTAATAAGGTTCAAATAAGCGTATTCCTAGCCTATTGTAAGAACAATGCTTTGTTTGGTGAAACTTAGCGTTAGCTAATTAGGCCAAGCGCAAACCTTCATGTTGTAAGTATGTTAATAGGTACCATAAGCGTCAGATTACAGTCAGAACGTCACAAACCGACTTATGGTACTGTTTTATTTTTAGAAATAGTTACATAATTAACTTACTAAAACTATAACTTAAGCATTGCCATACAACGTGGCAATGCCACCAGTCTCTTGGGTACATTACCAGTCGACAGTGATGCTTATGAATTTTTCGACGCCATGTTTTAGTTTGTGGGGGTATCGTTTTACCCAGTTACTGGGTTGTGGTGGTCAGATAGGCAGTCGCTCCATAAAATACTTGTATTCAGCTGCATCCGGTTAGACTGGAAGCCGACCCCAATATAGTTGGGAAAAGGCTAAGCAGATATATATTTTAGTTTGTAAATGGTTTAGTTAAATTAGGATTATAAGTTTGCTATTTTTATTAATTAATTAGGTATATGTTTTTTATTTACGTACGTGTTTTTATATTTTAATTTAAGGTACTTTAAAAATATTCGCAGGAGGAAATTCTCATCCTTTATACTTACTAATTATAATCCTATTACAGTTCCCACAGCTCTGCAAGTTTTAGATCCTCTCAGACAGTTTTTATTAACTTTAATAAAACTATGAAATTACTACTGGTCTGCTAGAAGTTTTAATTAAAACAAAAGACTTCACAGCGCTATGGAGTATCTAAATAACGATGGTCTAAGGGTCTACCGAGGATTTAAGAACTAAATGGAATGAGCCATAATCATCCTAATCCTAACTATAAAATTATAAATGCGAAAGTGAGTTTGTCTGTTTGTGACGCTTTCACGCTAAAACGGCTGAACTGATTTGGATGGTACAGGGGTAGACCATGACCTGGAATAGGACATAGAATATATTTTTGTCCCGATATTCCCACGGGAAAGAGACTTACGCGCGTGAAAGCGCATGGCGCAGTTAGTTTAAATATAAAAGACATTGAGAAATCATTATTTTATTAGTTATCTCACAGGATCTACCCGTCATAGCATCACAACGTACACACGGCTACACATCAGCTATACATTTCCAATTTTCTAATCTCGCATTTTATAGGATTTCTGAACAATGCGAGGGCAGCTTTACCTACTGCAAATGTATAGCTTGATGTGTAGCCGTGTGTACAAGCTCTGTATTTCCAACACTTCAACACACCACTTGTAGTTTTGCGTTCTTCACTTATAAATTTATTATGATAAGACAGGCCGCGCTATTTCGTTGTATAAATTCAATCTCCTAGTATTGTATAACTGCATAGCACATGTGTGTGAGCACTATGTACTTACCTAAGTACTTTAAAGCTACCATTTACTAGGTACGTCTTTCATTGACTTGAATGTGCCCTGGCGGCTGAAAGCATGTCATGCTCACTTTAATGTCTCGCTGGTGGTGGCGTGTGTGTTGGATCATTAAGTTCCCTTCAAAATGGTTGAGCTGAATGGTGCTGATCCATGCGTCATGTTCGTGAACGGGCGCCATCAGTAGGGACTGGTCATCTCTTAGCTGCCACGGCTTATTTTGATTTATTTTAATTTTTGAATTGTTTTGTATCGTTTTATCTTTTATATACGGACTCTTTTAACCTGCACGTTTTTCTACATTGTACTCACATGTATGATTCCAACATGAATTATGTAAACAACATATTGTAACAATATTCTGATTTAAAAGAGTGTCCGTGGAGTTTCTTGCCCGTTCTTCTCCATAGGAACCTACTACGCTTTGGAATGGGCATCTAGCTTCATATTTTCTGACTGACCGACCCTTTGACAATTCAAAAGTGCCTGTAATTGGTTTATTTGAAATAAATGCTTTGAGTTTGAGTTTGAGTTTGAGTACCTTTTATAATCTGCAATTTCTTTCTGAAATCTTTGACGTGTGAAAATTCCATGATTACTAACCACAAATCGAACAAATTCGCATTCCCATAACAGGTACTAAGTACCTCTAAGTTAACAGGGGTGTTGTGATGGTATCCTGCCTTTTCGCCGAAAATTGTTTGGCAGATTATCACTTGCCAACCAACGTTTCACCGATGTTTCACTTTGACAACTAACGATTAGCAAATTTTTGTATGACAACGTTTCATTTGGTAGAATTATTATTAAGCTGATTATTATAATGAAACAAAACGTTTGGGACATTTATCATTTGCCAAACATTTCAATTTTAGGTTACCTACGATAGGTTAGGTTAGGTTAGAGTATGACAAACAACGCACGAGCCGAGCGAGCGAAGCGAGCGTGCCGCGGCAGCGGCCGGCGAAGTGCCAGAAGCGAATCGATTTGTAAAAAAAAACAGTTAAGTTAGGTTAGGTCACATTAAAGATAAAGTAAAAAACACTCACTCACTGAGCACTCTTCAATACACTCACTCATTTTAATTGAACTCTTCTTGAAAGTTGGCTTTTTTAAAAGTGTCATTATGAAAAGCAGACCAAACGTACAGTTGGTAACTGTGAGGTTGGGAAATAAAACAAAATTATATGATAAGTTGGCAAATGATTATTCGGCCAAATAAAATTCTGCGAAACGTTAGTTGCCAAGTGAAAATCTGGCAAATAATTTTCGGCGAAAAGGCAGAGATCCGTTGCTTCCTGTTTACGGTTACTAAAACTACACTTCTCGTGTTGACTCTCCAAACACTCAAGTTTTCAAGTAAACACAGATATAACGCATTTCCAATAAACATTTATCATAATATTTTGCTCAGAACAGAGTCAAAATCTGTAGAACAAAGACGATTCTTGGTGAAATATTAAAAAACAATGTCATCTGCTCCAGTTCCACTTAATCACACAAATGGAGTAGGTAAATAAATTATAGTCGTAAATAACAGGACTGTCTTCTCAATAAAGGAACAAGAAAAAGAACAGATATACATATATCACAATCAGCTTTGTTTTAGTAAATGAAGTCTCTGGGGACATCAATCAACTTAATCAAACTGCCACCAGGACGCAACCGAACGTAATTATAAACCTTTGTTTCTCCTGTTTTCCTTATTTATTCCATTTGAAGAACACTAACGACGCAATTAAGCAGTGTAAAAACCATCTGACTGTCAGATACCTATTCATAAATAGCTACGTGACATGTAAATATTTTAACAAATAAGAATTTGTTTTTAGTTTAATCTGAAGGCCAATTATCGTGCTTAAAAATATTAACAATCTGTCGCAACTTGTCAAAAATATTGGTAAATTGATAGTAATTTTGACAGATTGCGAATGAGATGCGAATGCGAAAGTTCTTAAAAATTACGGAAATTGCCCCTCTGGCCTTACTTTGGAATTAGTGTTCGAAACAAAATAATTTCTTATGAACTTCCAAGTAACAGCTAAAACACAGCTTCGCAATCAATTTTAGAGTCTGATTTTGTACTAAAACAGGCCGCTACTTTATTAATTCCTGCTCCGAGAGAATAGTTAAGAAAATAACTAACGAAATTCAAATAATAGGAGCGGCAGGCGGCGGCAGATCTCTGCTAATTAATCCGGATGCTGCACTATTAATTAGGGGAGTTTTTCTTCGTCAGAACGAGGATTACAGCCGGCGAGACTTTAGTAATTGCCAGCGGCGAAGCTTTAACTGTTTTTTATTTAAACGACTCTCCACGAAACGGTGTCTGCTGCCTGATTTTGATGAGTTGACAACAATCTCTGTTTTACGATGATTCTGACTTTTCGTAACCTCGCTTTGGTATCATAGAATTTCTTAAATTGTTTGACTTACCATACGCTTCACGCTTTATAAAACAAACTGTGACCCAAATGCATGGACACTAACAAATAGTTCTTTCTCAGCTATTTCAGTAGTTCACTATTACACAAGAGACTGGGACTGCGAAGTGTATTTGGGACTTAATTCTACTGTGAAAATATATGTAGGTACAGAATACTTTCCACGTTGCATATTTGAAAAAATATTTCAGGAAATTTTGTGTTAAGAGTCTCCTTTTCCTTTTTTTCCGTGGACCTCCTCGTTTTTAACCTCGATTTTATGACTGTAGCCATAAGCTCCACTTTCAATTTTTTTTTAATTTGTGTCGAAATGCGTAAGTTGTGTTTTGTTATGTTTACCATTACTTGCTTGATTTGAAAATTATCAACTACTGGCTGTTACCCGCGACTTCGTCTGCGATCCAGGATGAAAAGTAACGGTAAACTTAATAACTTAGAAACTAAACTGTTAAACTTAGTAACTTGTCTTTATCGGGGTCATGGTCTACCCCTGTGCCAAATTTGGCACATGGGTACAGCATGACCATTCAAATCCGTTCAGCCGTTTAAACGGCTCTCTATTTCGCATTTATAATATTAGTTATGACTTACTACCAAGAACATCCTTAATAAATAAGGAAATACTATAGCAATCTACCGAACACGCCTTTTCCTCAAACCAAAACCGCTTGGATAGGTCCGTAACTCATCAACGAAGCGTTTACTCATCGATTGGCCGTAACGAAGCAATCGCGGAGGACCATCCGTCAGTAACTCGGGCCTTAATCAAACATCTCCAAGGACTAATGTTCCGTCAGTAACAATTACACTGAGTGAAACGTTCCCAGACGACTCTCAATGTTTTCAGCTATTATCGTCATTCAATCCCTAGACATGTACGACAAAACGAAGTGTATGGATAGGTTCAATTATTATTCGTAAATGAAAGGGCGTTGTTTTTAAATGAATATTATAGGTAGGTACCTACTAAAATAGTGCAACTATTTTAACAACTTGTAGAAAACGTCTATTTAACATTCGATAATCCAGATTTTGCTATGAGTAGTGGTGGACCAGTGGTAGTAACGGCCGCGACTGACAAAATCATAGAAATATAAAAATAGGACAAAACGGTGAAAAAGGAAACGGCATATCCTAGAACCAAAAATTCAAAGATATGTGACACACCCCAACTGATAAGCAAGAAGTAGTGCCAGTGTGAAGAAACAATTCCCAAAAAGAAGACATGGTAAATATTGATTTACCATAGTCGTTAGGCAGGACTAGTGAATACCGCAAGTTCAATTAACAAAACCATTTCACCACCAACAACATGGTTATAAAAGATTGAATACTTTTATATTTTTTATTTTATTAAATTAAACTCTCTTACACCGGGTATTGCACTGTTCAGGAGTCTCAAACCTGTTCTGATTGCCGCCACAGCCTCCGTATACGAAAACCTTGCATTCATCTGCCTGAACGTCGTAATAATACCTTGAAAAACAACAATATTCGATTAGTAATCATACCATTATCACATGCAAGAATTTTACTCGATGTTTTTACAGTTTCAGCTGATAAAAATCAGTCCTGAGGGAGATTGTCTCGCATCAGCCCATTGGATTATTTATCCGTAATAATATCCATCAAGCCGTTTAGGCTACAGAGCGTGCCAAAGATACATACATACATACTCTCGAAAAACATTACCCTCCTTTTTGGGCAGTCGGGTAAAAACTAGAAATGTGAACGATCCTAGGCGTGCTTATCCTTGTTCGGGTAAAACGGCATATCGGATGCCCTTAGACCGAGCTACAAGAGTAAAAAGTGAAAAGCTGTTGCAGATTCTGATCTGCATAGCCGTTTGATTTGTCAAACGGCTGCTATATCTGGATAAGCCAGACTCTAAACTCCTCGATCTGGCTACTACGCCAAGCCACATGCATTGGAATTTGCTTACCTTTGAATTAAAGCCATACATATTCCAGCATTTGGTTGTAAGCTACAATAAGTTTCTTTTGTAGTGTCTTTTACAGTCATGTAGATAGAGCCTGAAATAATAATTTTATGAAGTAAAATGTAGCACATACTAAATATTTGGCTGTTTCTACATAAGTATTATATAGTACCTGTACTTAAATCTTCCTCTGTATAAGAAATATTATTAAAACCTTTATTATAAGACCACAGCGATCCATACAGTGTTAATAAAGAAAACCTAAAACTAATGTTAAGTAGTACCCTAATGATAATCTTATGTCTGGAGTCGGACTCCACACTATCCACTTAGTATGCAGTACGTTTTTACTAGAAAACGCATGAAATCCGAGCCAGTGACGCATCATCGGATAATCCCAATAATGAGGGTTCATTCATACTCCAGAGATAAAATGTGCCAGCCCTCTAGTAGCATGCAAAAGTAAGTATAAAATCACCAATATATCGGTCAGTTATTATAGATATTTCCCTTCACAGCGGTATTACTTCAGGAGAGGTCTGACCTGCACGCACAATGGTCCACATGAAGGACTAAGTGCGGACACCAAACCCGCAACATAGACAACATAGTGGTCTGACCTGGCCAGATAAATCTCTTCCCTATAGTATTTAGATTCGTTTCAAGTAAAGCATTTTCTTTTACTTAAATTACTAAATACGTAATTAGACGCTCTGGAAATGTGGTGCTCGAGGAAAATGCTTGGAGTGTCGTGGAAATAATTTCGCAACACACCTATACTCCAAGAACTCGGCATCAAGCAGCGTCTATCGGCTACAGTACAGGCTCGAATACTCCGTCTACAACATCTTGTAGTGCAGGGAAAGGTCCAGGGAACAAGAGCACGCGGGAGGTCGCCCATGCGATGGACTGACCAGATTAAATCCGCAGTGGGCGGCCCATTACACGTATGCACACATGTCATGTAACAGCCGACAGAGAAGGATGGCGTCGCATTGTCAGGCAAATCACAGCTGTCCGAAATCTCACTGCGACTTGATGACCACGACCGCTCTGTCAAGAGTCCACAGACAAAGAAGAAGATTAATTACGTACATAAATGTGTATATATCTTACCTTTACAATGGCGTTCACATTTATCTAAAGTTTGGAAATTGTTCTTATTCCCGTCGCACCCGGAGAACATGAACATCTTACAGGTGTCCAGCTGCGCGTCGTAATAGTAACTATAATCAGGTTTGCATCACATCAGACATAATAACGAATAATATAGGCTAAGATGGATTTATCAATACATATTCTAACCTTATATATCCAAAACAAATAACTCACTTTTGTGTCATTGGGCCTTTTCTCCTGCAAAACAATATAAAATTAAATGATTATTTGCATGCCTACATAAATTCACAATCTTGATTAGATATCTACCTCATCATCATTCATCTGCCTAGCCTTCTCTCAAGTACATTATTAATGTCGAGGATGGCTTCCAGTCTAACCGGATGCAGCAATGTAATTTTGATTATCTTCATGCGTACCTATATAAATTCACCTCCCACATTAAGGTAAAATAGGTAGTTATATGCTTATGCCTACCTATGTTATTACTGTATTCTTCGATCAATCAATCTGCCTAGCCTTTTCCCAACTATATTAGGGTTGGCTTCCAGTCTAACCGGATGCAGCTGAATACCAGTATTTTACTTGGAGCAACTGCTTATCGACCTCCACAACCCAGTAACTGGGTAATACAGGTTGCCAGACTTTCGGACTTCTGACGACCCGTAACGACTGTCAAAGATCCAACGACTGTCAAGTAAGTCGGGACCAACGGCTTAACGTGCTTTCCGAGGTAAGGAGGAGTCTCGATATGTAAACATATTTTTATATGGTCATCGGCAACCGTATTGCTTAACGTGATGGATCGACCTGTGCGACTGTTATTACTTAGCCACGAGCTCCTCCCTGTTCCTCACTGCTACTGTTCTCGATTCTTCGATCTAGAACTGATATTGCATTTACGTAGCTATTGCATTTTTTGTATTTCATTTATACCTATATTGAAAAACGAATTAGAATTTATTTCGAGTAAAAATTACGAACTTACATTGCTGAACATTTACCGGTTTTAGGTTGTAACTGGCATGAGAAATCCCATTCCCATACATCCACGTTACCTAAGAATTAAGAGAAACAAAATAAAGAAAAGATCTAGTGGTTAAAATCTTAAAAGACATCTGCCATGCTCCTCCGCCTGTGACCTCTGGGATACCGTGCTTTCTGCAACTTACAGGCAACTGAAGAAACACGGGTGGGTTTTAGTCAGTAAGAGTCTGACACGCCCTCCCGCTCCGTCCAGAGCGGGGAATTATCCAAATATCTTCATTTGGATAATTTCCCACCAAAAAAAAAACATGGCGTCATAATCACAGGTGGTCACTGATAGACTTTAGACCCATTTCATCCAGAGTCGAGAGCCAGCATTTCATAAAATGGTAGAAATGGTTATCATGATTATATGGATGGAAAGGGGAGACCACTAAGATGAAGAGTATGTTTGGAAGAAGATGCCAGACTGCAATGCAATGCAGACTAATTTTTCTACACCAGCAATGGTAGTATATGTGAATCAATGTTTAATTTTAGATCTCAATGCACCATATACTTAGAAATAAATTATTCTTATTCTTATTCTGCATCGACTCCAAATAAAAATATTTCATTGAAAAAAATGGTTATGGTTATCATGATGATACTAACTTCTTCTCTGAGGACCTCTAACTCGGAACAAGTCATACGGAGTGCTTGAGAACTCTTGGACAGGCTCAACATGTATTCTCTGATACAAACTGGTTGGTTTAGGTGACGCACTACCACGAACTTTAGCTGTAGTCAAAGTGGTTTGAGTAACAAGAGAAGAAGTTTCTTCTGACGATGAAAAACTCGCACAGAACACCACCACCCCGAATATTATGACAGTGTTATAAAGACCTTCCATTTTTAATATGAAATTCGGTGTTTTATTAACTTTGTTACAGGTACTCCGGTGTGAAATAAATGTTAAGCACAGAATTTATATCGCTATAAACCAGTTATCGCGCGTGCACAGTGAAATCATACGTTTTTGCACGTTTATTTATGTACCTATTTCTTAACGTACATTTCTAAAACGAGACCGGAAGCGGTTACCGATGGATAGAATAGGTAGTTGTTCCAATGGTATTACACAACATCTCAATGAAATTGCAGTGCACTCTGCTATGCCGTGCTAATACCTATCAAGTACCTATCTAGGTACATTCGAACTCCACCAGAAACTCCCACAGAATATCCAGACGATCCACTACGCAATCGCGCTGCAGAATGGTTACGATAATTATTTCTCCGTTACCAGCACACAATGCAACGTTTGATCGGCAAGCTGAATGTTTGCTGATCTAATGGCATTTTCAATTTGCATTCAAATTCCTGAGCTCGCATTGCTGAGCTCCGCGGGAGGGCGGCGGGATGCCGACAACGTTGGATACTCGAATGCTCCAATGCCCGAATCGGATTAACGCTAACGACGCACCATTCTGTATGACCGCCGCAGTCGACCGCATTCCCGCCGTGTCCTGTGCGACACTGATAAACTGTTGCAGTGGGATCCCTAGCATCCTCACATTAAATTCCCGTGCATGCATGACCGATTTATCACTTTAATAAAAATCAGGACACATATGAGGATGACACGCATGAGGAATGGCCGCAATAAGGTATGCCCCACGTAGCGATGTGCTTGCAGACACCTGACATTTTTGCAGCTAAAAACTCCCTCACTAACGAATAACAGCTTTTCCTTATCTTGAACACTTGTAGTTGTATGTATGGGTCGGACCCCTGCCCGCTTGTTAACAATGGTTATTCGATAATGTTTGTGTAAAGCAATGTTATTTTAATTATGTGGAAAATGCTGTTGTTTGGGGAGATAGAAGTCTTGAACAGTCTCAGTCTTAAGTTTCTTTACAAAATGAAGGAAATTGTGTTATGTTACAACTATTTTGGCTTGTGACATTGCTGCACAGGGAGACTGATTTCTAAGATAACCTTGGAACGAGATTCACAGCCAAAGACATCAAACATGTTATTAACAGTAGGTATGTCAAGAGGCAAGTCTCTAGGTCACGATGTTCTAAGCATCGAGCAATTTCGCGAACCCTCATTTACCACAATGTGTTACAACTTCTGTGTACCTACTTGTTAATCATTATCCTTACTAATCCTTACTTCCTTACTATATATACTATATTAATATATTTACTATATAATATTATAAATGCGAAAGTAACTCTGTCTGTCTGTCGCGCTTTCACGCCTGAACTACTGAACCGATTAAAATGAAATTTGTTACACAGATAGTCTAGAGCCTGAGAAAGGACATAGGCTACTTTTTATCGACATAACACGCGGGCGAAGCCGCGGGAGGAAGCTAGTTAAATATAAATATGTAGGCAGCTACTACTTAAGTAACTGGTTATTGTTTGATGAATTTCATAATATTCAGCTAACATCCGAAAGAGTAGGAGCAGGTAACGATTCGCGGAAGGGCTCATTGTTATGGTTACCCTGAAAAAACTAGTTCGACACATGCTTCTCATAACAAGCGCAAAGCATGACCTGTTTTAATATATTTCATGATGATTAAGAATTGGATAACATATTTATATACTAGGTTTTCATAATTTAAAATGGTTACTTAAATAAAATATTACACTGTAACAGTTTTCTTCATGACTGCCCGTGAATGTGATTTCGTGCATAGCGAAACTTTTTAGTAGGTATTTTACGAGTCGAGCATAGCGGGACTAACCGGATAGTTTAAGACTACCTACTACTTATTTGTTTGTTGCCGCTGGTACATACCTGACTCTAGTTATAGTAACCTACCTAACAGTTTTTTATTTTATCGGTTCAGCTTCGGTTTTTGGTATTAGGTAACATATTCATATATGTAGATTCAATCAAACTTCATTTTATCTTGGTAAATATATAAATATGTATAGAGATATAGACAACTACTATAGTAAGTAATAGGTAGGTACTCGACCGAGCTCTGCTCCGGCGAAAATAGAGATAACGAATTTTCCCCGTTATGAGACCAAGCTAGATTTTCCGCCCCCGTAAGCCACTATAATGCAACTTTCATCGAAATCTTCACAGCCGTTTTCGAGAACGTGTTTACAAATATACTTATTTATGTATGTAGGTACAAATATTGTTCATCTAATAGTAGGTACCTATAGGATATACCTACTATACTGACCTAATCAATCGTGTCACTTTAGGTAGATACGTAGGTAGGTACTTATCTAGGTGAAGTAAATAAGTCAATAATTATAGTAGGTATACCTACCTACTATAATTATTGACTTATTCACTTACCAACCTACCTTATCAACCTACTTACCTAAGTGAAGTGAAACTTATTGAATAAATTAGTTCTTAAGGCTCTTACATACTGGCGCGATTCGCCGCGCGACGCGAATTTTAAGAAGACCATTTCTGAGAAAACTTCACGGCGAACAACGCGGCGGCGTCGCGTCGCGCGACGAATCGCCCCAGTATGTAAGAGCCTTTACAGGTATCTGGCACCTACTATAAATTGTCACACTCTTATTGTATGTATTCCGAGATCTACCTACCTCATTCTTGCTTGGTCCTTCGTATAGTTAAAAGTACCACTATTTGGCCGAATTCGGCTACTTCCCTAATTCAATTCCATTCCATTATATCAATGTCAGTCAGTCAGCCCAACCCAAAATCAACAAAAATCTGTTTAATGAAAGAGCGCCCTTATTTCCAGCATAATATAATGTAAAAACAGCGACGGTAGCAAAATAAAAACAGACAGGGACTCGCATAAAAATTCAATCATTTCGAAAGCTTCGCCAAGATTTGTAGGCCGGAGCCAGAGAGGATTTAAATGAAATTACGACATTGTTCCGACGGGCATCGATGGACGCCCTGACGCTTGTAAATTATAAATTAAAAATATATAAATCGCTTAGATTTATGTGCTTTGTTTTACGTGCTGTAATTAATGATATTTGTTACGCGTCAAATTCATTTAATCCTGGGAAATCCAATACAGATAAAGGTGTTAGATACCTTTATTTTTAATTGAAATGAATTATGTCCGCTGGTTTACCGGAATATTGAAAAAATATTATGGTAGATAGGTAACTGGTACTTACAGATACTTACCTACTTTTATCTGTTGTTTAGTCCTGAATGTAGGAGCTCGTGGCTAAGTAATAACAGCCGCTCGGGTCGATCCATCAGGTTAAGCTACGCTTGCCGGGGTTGGTCCGTGGATGGGTGACCATTTTCACATATCGAGACTCCTCCGTGCCTCGGAAAGCACGTTAAGCCGTTGGTCCCGGCTGTCATTTGTGGATCTTTGACAGTCGTTACGAGTCGTCAGAAGCACGAAAGTCTGACAACCAGTCTAACCAAGGGGTATCGTATTACCCAGTTACTGGGTTGTGGAGGTCAGATAGGCAGTCGCTCCATGTAAAATACTGGTATTCAGCTGCATCCGGTTAGACTGGAAGCCGACTCCAACATAGTTGGGAAAAGGCTAGGCAGATGATGATAGTCCTGAATGTAATATGCATACCTATGCTATGATGCTAGTTCCTTACCTACCTTGATTAGGTGAAACTATCACCTAGGTAGGTAACTATTAGGTACATTACACACACACACCTATGTAGATAGGTAAATCATGATAGGTACGAGTAGATACCTACCTACCTACACCTAAAATAGGTAGTTTTAGGATAGACAGAACTTAAGATTTCATGAAGTCTAACAAAATACCTAAAATATAAAAGGTAATATCCACGGCATCCCTTTACATCATAAATCTATGCTTTAGGTGGCCCTACTGTGGTAGTCTTCTCGTAAAGCCTGAACGGTAACGCCTCCCTATTACTTATTTTTGTGCCTTTTACCGTGAAATGATATACGGCTTCCAATATCCTAAAATATCGGACGCATCTCGCGTTGATTGATCCCAATCGTCTATTTAATCGGGAGCGCGAAAGCAAGCTCGATGATAGGATATTTTGTTATATTTTTGTAGATAGGTAGGTTACGAATACTCTACCTACTTTTAGTCTCAGACCAAATAAAATATCAACACAGAGCGCTGCGAATAATACAGTGAAGCAAGCCAAAACTAGATGGGTACACACATTTACAACTATAACTAAGTACACCTAACTAAGTGCACACTTCAAGTGTTAGAATCCTGAGCGACGCGAGTGATACTATAGGTACTTTATACCCTAACTACGAGAAAAAGAACTTGCAACTTCGTGTATGTTGTTGTCGTGTGTGTATGTTATGTCAATGTTATGAGTTGTTTTTATAGTACCTACACCGTATTTATATCTATATTTTTTCACCGCACTATTAATACAGTGGTAGGTACATGGTGTAGAATATTAGCGGTGTGACCACGAGTCCGGACTCCAGGAAAATCATTGCTGTTAGTCACACTGGTGTTACAACCTGGTGTGACCACGAGTCCGCCACCTACATAAGTACTCCATAATGTCGATGACTTCTTTTTCTTCGACAACTCATTAAAATAAGTTAGGAAATGTGCCAGAAGCTTGATTTTCATTTTTCCATTTGCAAAACTCATCGTAGGCTTTGATGTAAACCAGCCGTGATTTGTTGGGTAGCAAGTTTTCTACTATATCGGCCGCCCTCTCTTTCATAAACTCAGGTGTTAACACATCTTCTTCATCACTTGAATGCATTTTCAATCGATTTTTAATAAGTAACACTAAACTTTGTGTTCGTACAACTTACATTATATAAAATAGCGCCAATTTACCAATGATAGCAAAGAACACGAAACAGTTTGTATTCTAATGCTAAACTCCTTGTCGAAAATATCGAACAATCAAATCGGAGTTAGTATAAAGTATTTTTTCACAAGGAGGTTGTATAGCATTGAGGGAGTTCGAATATATTGGTGTGTTCAACACCAAAACAGTGCTTTTTTTATTCACTGCTTTCAGTGAATAGGTGGACCACGACCGAATCCCGAATAAAATAAGCTTTTAATTTTACCAAAGTCAGAGATATTTATTATCCGTGGAATAAAAATGGCGTCTGACAGTTTTTGTATGGAAAAACAGTCAAAAATTCAAAATTTATTCGCAGGATAAGACTTATACTCGGTATTAGTTTGGTGAAATTCGCCCATAAAGGGGAATGGTATAAACTAATGTAACCCAAAAAGATTTGGGTTACAGTTACTTCAATTACACCTCGTTTGCAAAATGTATAAAAACTACTTGAATGGAGATCTCAGTTCAATTTCTTTGAGACACTTGGGTCTCTCCATCTTGACGGGCACGTCACACGATGTTCGTGAAACTTCTCAGTTCAACTGGCAGCAGTATTAGTCTTGTCCCGTCGACGGTTTTCTTTTTCATTCAAGCCCGTCCGGCGCCACACCTCGTTTCTCCAGCTCGATGTCATTAAATATTTTCCAGGATGAAACGTGTCACTGACTCTGGCAGGGCCACCATCAGGGATTTTAATTTTGATTACACAAAAAATTAGTCGCTAATTAGTCGAAAGGAGGACCGGAAAAAATGGTCCCCACGACCAATAGCAACCAGACCTATATCATTAGATAGGCATTAAATATAGAGCAACAACTAGGTACTATGGCGGCACTTTTGAAATCGCTGTGTAAAAAAAGTTGTGGCGAATACTTGAATATTAATAATTTCTAGTGGTCTACTTTGAATATTTTCAAATGTATGCGATGATAATACAATACCTTCAATAATATGGTACCATCGAGCTGATCTGATGATGGACCTGGACGCTAGATAATGGAACTCTTGAACAGCTTCTAGTATACCCACCGAGTGTGGGCTCATTAGATGTGTCTCAACGAGTCCTGTTCATTTTACCTGATAACGAGGACCTGATGACTGATCTGGACGCTAGACAACAGAACTCTTGAATAGCTTCTAGTATACCCAGCGAGTGTGGGCTCATTATTAGTGTCTCAACGAGTCCTGTTCATTTTACCTGATGACGATGACCTGCTTCTTACACGGTCACTAAGTTTCGACTCCCAGAATACATATACTTCGTCCCATTGCTCGCTGGCTGAACCCGTGAGTGCGGACTTTTGACGCTTTGTTAATGACAACGTTAGCGCTCCATATTATAGGTGTGAGCGTGGAAAGCATGCTCATCGTCCTTTCATTAGGTGTTAATCATTATCCAATACCTCTACTAGGCGTTCTAGGTGCGTCGAGGGACATATTTATCTTGTGTCGCCTGAAAGGGGACTATTTGGCCGGTGCATAATTATATACTCATGGACAAGTTCAACCTTCACACCCCTATGTCTACCTACTTTGCGTTTCGTGCTGTTGGTCAAACATAGTCTTTATAATACAAAAAAAAACAAATGGAATAGTAAACAGTTTTATAATTACATACCTACCGTCATCCATAATAATCTCAAAAACGTACTTATATATATGCTAGATGTAAAAAACAAACACTTAGTTTGGTCGGAATTTCAGAACTTCATTATCCACCTTCCAGGCCAACCATCAGGTGCTCCACATCAGATACAATGAACAGGACTCGTTATGACACGTCTAATGAACCGACACTTGGTGGCTTTACTAGGACAGTCATCAGCTAAAATGAACAGGACTCGTTGAAACACATCTAATGAGCCCACACTCGATGGGTGTACTGGTAGCTATTCAAGAGTTCCGTTATCTAGCGTCCAGGTCAGCCATCAGGTCTTCGTCATCATGTAAAATGGGTAGAACTTGCTGAGACACATCTAATAAGGCCAAACTCGATGTGTTTACTAGTGCCTATTCAAGAGTTCCGTTATCGAAGCGTCCAGATCCATAATCAGATCAACTCAGTGGTTCCATATTATCATCGGAATGCATATACATTTGCAAACATTCAAACTATGATCACCAGAAGTGATTAACTATTCAAAGGTTCCATTATAAAGCGTTCAGGTCAGTCCTGCGAAACATGGCCACAACTTTTTTCACACAGCGATTTCGAATGAGCCGCCTTAGAAGTTATTGTATTATATTAAAATACCTATCTAATGGCATATGTGTGGTTGTTATTGGTGCTTGGACCAGCTTCCATACATTCTTGCCGATCCTCCTTTGTCGCCAAATATCAGAATTTGTCGGTCACCCCATATAGTAGGTATTGTTCCCATATTGTGAGGTTGAAGTCTCAAGTCATAAGTGAACAGCTAAAAGTGGACTAACGAAATAAAACTACAAGTTCCAATGAACATACCCATCAATTATTAACAGCTAGACTTTCATTTCTTGTGCAAATCTCCAGATCCAATCTGGCAATTGGCCTATAATAAAATCTATACAATTTTATTTCGCTATACCAATTTCAACCGTATTCAAAAGGAATTAAAGTTACGATATGACAACTTGGCAACCTATAATAGAAAGTTTGGTGATGCAGCGGCCCATAACGCCGATTACCTAATCTGGCAGACAAATCCTGAACCATGTTAAGTATAACGCCCGGTTTTAAAACCAGAGTTTATGATTGTATCCGATAATGCTATTGTTTCGATAACTAGTTGTTAAGAAATTTTGCTAAAATTAACAACTTTTTGAAAGTTTATCGAAGACCTAATTAGGTTATCTGACAGATAGATGCCATAGAGTGCTTATCCGAACATGTTGAAGACTTTCAAGAACTTAGTCTATTCTTGGAAATCTTCAACATGTTTTGATCTCTTGTCTCAGTCCAGAATGCAGATCACAAAAATACCAGATTTTTAATTTATTAGGAATGCGATTTCAAATGAAGTAGGTACCAAATCACAGGCTATCGTGTGACTGACTGGCTTGGCCACTATCAGGGATTTTAATTTCAATAACACGCAAAAAATTGTCGCTAATTAGTCGAAATTTTTCGCAAAATATCAGAATTTGTCGGTCACTGGTTCAAAAGTTGTAAGGATTTATAGGTGGCCGATCCGTATAGCATCTCCCCAACTTGGCACAAAAGCTAGGGCACCTAGCACAGATTTGTTTTCTCCCAAATTTTGTCACTTATTAGTAATTAAAGCTAGATCGCAGAGTTTACGCATAAACTCCAATCGATCTAGCTCTTGGACTACGATATCCAACTCATTATGCCTTCTTCTAAACTAAGCGCCCCGACTAAATCTGTGACTTGGCGAAAAATGCGACTATATGCGACAATTATAAATTTTCTGCTCGATTTAAATTATGTCTACCTGTTATTAATAATTCAAGGGAATTTCATCCGATTTTCAGATCTTTCTAACCTAGGTCCAGAATTGTAAAATGCAATTTGCAGAATTTCTCGCTATTAACTTGATTTTAAAATAGTTTTATAACAATGTTCTCCGTAGTGCTGAGCTATCTGATTGAAAAAGATACTTTTAATTCCCCCTTGACTTTTGTTGAAATGATTATTCCGACACAAAGGATGAACATTCGCGTATGAAGAGAATTTGCGAACACGTACGTCCCGTGGGAGCCTTTTTTCAAAACAAACCAAATAAAACAAATATAGGATTATATTCAGTGAAACATTTAAATCCAACATAACAAACATTGGAGTAATTTCAATGTTTGTACAAGCTGTATACAGACTCGCCTACACAACGGGCTCAAACCTAGTAAGATAGCTCAATAGATGAAACAACTAATATTCTAATTGTCTATAATCCCATTTGCCACATTTTATTATCGTCGGCACATATCAGCTACGAAGCCACTATGTTTCTAAGTTCCTCTCAAAATACCTCAAACCGTGTTAATGAAAATAGCGCAACCAACACACATTGTTAACATAAAATTAACGAGTTCAATAGAAACATTAGAAAGAAAACAATCTACACGCGAGGACATCGCTTCCACTCATTTAGACAATATGATATATAATCTGCCGGAGGCGCGAAATTACCTTCTCCAGGCACGAAATAATAACTAAAAAGGGTATAAATTAAATTAAGCACTACCATTTCAAACCACTAAAAATGTCTTAAAACGTCTAAGGCATCTTTACGAAAACTTATTGTATTTTTTTTTCTTAATTTATTACATCATATATATACATAATTTCGACATAATCATTTATTTAAAACGTAACATATCTCTGGCAGGTCAAGTAAAAAATTAAATGGTAAGTAACATTACATAAAATTATACTTTGAGGGAAAAAGTTCACTTTCACTTGTTTTACAACAATAGACAATAAATTGCCAGCAGTTGGCTACTAGTGTTAATTAAGAACCTACGGACACCCCTTTGCCGGTTCGTCGAAATGAATTCCAAGAAACGTTTAGGGAAGGTTCGTTTTCCTCAAAATATAATTTTACAATGGATTTTCTCAAAGGAAAGATTCTGATTCAACCAATTATCAAATAGTAACATGTAGACCGCTTCGCTTTAGATCGCTCGGACGCTTTTAGCCAGAATTAACAATAAAGTGCTAACGTTAAATCTATTATGTGCAATTAAACCTAGTGTACACTTGAGGCCGCTAAACGCTACGCCATCTCGCTGTTCTATTTATTATACTAATTGATATCGTCTCCGCCTCAAACATACACCCGGGTGTTGGCAATTCGACAATCAATAAAACATTTTAGACTTTAGTATATACTCCAATAATTTCTATAAAAAACAGATTACACATGAAAGTTTTAGCGAGTGTCTTTTAACAATAATAGAAAAGCACAAACCTACACATGATTGTAGTTTGTTATGGTATGTGCAATAGCTATGTACAGGCTTCACTAATATTTATTATCACAATACGGTCATTGTAGATACAAAAGAAATTCTATTCAATGTAATAAAATATTCAAATTTATTTGCTAGTCATGGTTATATACTTTTTAATTCCCATGATGCAAATCAATGTGGATTTTGAGCAGTCTAAGTAATTTTCAAACATGTCAAGCTAATTTCATGTAAAATGTTACAAAATTAATTAGTTACGGGTATATATAAGCGTATATCGTTTATCACCAAATATATCTATTGTTGAAAATGTTACTAAGAATTATATTAATTGGCTGTATTTTATACCTTTGAATATTATACTATTTCTATCATGCATTTCATTCAAACTCGATTACTATATTAAACATTTATAATAAAATAGTTTTTAACATTACAAGCTTCTGAAAACTTTTGCCGTCATAATGAACGATCAGCAAGCCGATTTTAATTTAACTGGTAAATACTTCTTTATATTACACTAGTTTGTTAATATAGTTAATCAAACAAGCGTCAACACACAGAGGCACATTTTATTACTATTCAAATTCATGTCTAAATAATGTTGTCTTGTATACTCCGTGAAAATGCTTTAACATTGCCGAATCACCCCAAACGACCGCGCTGCCCGACTGAGCGAGGCTGGGACAGTTGGCACAGCCTTCGAGGCAACACTAACGATAATGTCTCTGCCTCGTTCAGCCAACAACTATCAGTACATTTAACATAAAAAACACCTGTGGACATTTATCAGTATTGTTGGGAGGCCACGTGGTTCACTCACTGGTTATGATGAAGGCGTGTTTCGACACAGAGCGAATCACTGACGGAGCAACGCCCTCGCGACAATTCGTATACGTCGCCCGCGCAACCGAAATAAACGCAGGGTCCACGGTACATGCAATCTATTTCGAGGCTAAACTACGTGACCACGCCCATGCATTTTGTTTTGACACCAATCACGTCTGGTTTAATTTAATTAATGTCGAGTAAGGTACAACTGAATATTTTCGAAATGAACGTGAGTTTTAAACAAAGTGTAAAATTACTAATGCCACCGATTAAAGAAGAAATATAACGCTATACATGAAAAAATTTGATGGATTACACTCGATTTAGTCACTTAACCGGCGAGACGCCTCCTGTTTCAGTGACAACAATAATATAATATACGACGGCCATACAAAGCTACTGTTACAAATTATCATAAAAGCATTTTTCTAGCAGGTCTACTCTGTGGCCTCAGTGTCTATTACACGATTGTTTAGGGTCAGTTACCTACATAGAATAAATAGGGCGGTAAAGAAAGTCAAATATTGGTGTTAGCGATGCACATTATGTAGATAAGGCTATTTGTTGCGTATCCGGGCGATAGTAACACGGCATAGCGGAGTGCACCTGTTTAATGTAATGTGTATTAGTAATCGGAAAGGTCGAATAAATTAGAGTGGTCCGGAGTACGAAATTATGAGCTATAATATGTGTATAACTGGGATAGCAGCGTGAGTGTGTGGCACGAGTGTGCGCGTCCGCTGGTGCGGTGTTACTGTCGCAGGACGTGCGCGTCGGTAGCTCGCCCCGCAGCGCCAGAGGTGTGTCTCCGTCAAGCGAACCAGGGAGCGCACTTCACGGCTCAGTTGTATATCTTGATCGCCTTCTCTAGATAGTTGACGCGAGACCGCTTGGGCGTCTTGTTGATGTGCTCGAGCCCGAGCCACGGCCGCGCCGTCGCGTCTGGAAGTGACAGATCTAGATTAAATTTTAGCACACATTCTTTTGAGGATTGGATCTATTGTAATCTATAATTTTGAAAACGAAAAAATATTGATTGATCCAAACATGTTAAGTGGTTATTACAAGTCTAATAATACTCACTCGCGTTACTACTTGGCCTGAAGTCGTAAATGTTTATTGTCGCTCCTTCACTTATGTAGTTCGGTCTTCCATTTGTCACTATAGCGAAATTGTACTGAAACAAATATGGAAACAAAGTAATTAATTAATTGAATTGCAGTATTAGGCCAATCTGAGAGAACTACATAATTATAATGAATTCACAGGGATTCTTTAGATCGAGATTTACGTCGAAAAGTTTAATCACAATTGACGATTCAAAAGTACTTAACTGTTATTTTAAATAAATGGTTTGAGTTTGAATGCTCACCTTTTCCCACTCCTTGTCGGGTATGTCGAGTTTCTTCTGCAGCCGGTCCTTGATCGCCTGGAAGGGCTCGTTGTGTTTGACGCGCGCGTAGAACGGAATGCCGAACGTCGCGTACACCTGCTTGTGGAAGTGTGCGCAGGGCACTATGATCTCGTCCTCCTAGAATAGTAAACAAAGCAACATTCATTATCATTCCAAACAAGCTTCTAAATCGGTGCATTTCTCAATAGCAAGCACTAAGTCTATCATTTTAATTTCTGTAAAGAAAACCTAAAAGATGTTTCGCTATAATATAATATTTTATACTTAGCTAATATTCTATAGCGCTTATAATATTCATGCTAGCATGAATCAAACAGCAGTCCAGCTAACACTTAATTTCTATAAGAGTTTATTTGCAGATTTTCCAACAGATATCACAAAAATTATATCACATCAAAAGATTTGCTTTTACTATTTTTTTAAGTACTAAAAATTTTCTCAAGTAAGTCCTTGTAATTTGGGGATAAGATTTTTTTTTTTTTACAGTAAATTCTACAAAGCCGATGAAGTAAGTCATACCTGCAAGTTGAGTTCATCTCTAGGAATCTCCTCTATTCTGTAGAGTCTGGGCGGCGATATGGTGACCTGGTCCAGCGTGAGCTCGGGGTCGGGGCCCGGTAATACTTTGTGACACGATACCTCCACGATCCTTAACCTAAACAACAATACAATTTTATGACGATATCAAATACTTATTATCATACAATTAGTACATAAACTTTGTATAGAACCAAACTTGAATTTATTTTCTCCTATTCCCTCCTTACTATCAAACTACTTTTTCGTTTTCATACTATTGGATGGGAAACAAGCCGGCGTTCATTGATGATAGTGCCGATCACTATCGCAAAATATGCAATACTTTAGTCAAAATACAATAGACGCTGATATAATTATTTAGTAACCTATTCCGCTTGACTATTCTTCAAGAGTCATAAAAACCCTGTAAGAAATCGACACGTGTTTCACCTCTCAACGAGGCATCTTCAGGATGACGATTGACCAATTGCAAACCAGAACGCGACGTGTTACCACACCGAGCGCTGGACGCAGAGTGAATTAAATCGTTTTTTTTTTTTTTTTTTGAATGGCATCTCGTAGGGTTACCACTAGGGAGATGCCATTTAAAAAAAAAAAAAAAAAACGATTTAATTCACTCTGCGCTTACAAATCAGAAATCAGAATGCTGCAACCCTGCTTGAGAGCACAGACAGGTTTGGTAGTAGTCATTATTTGGCCGAGCTTCTTTACATATACTACAACTACCATTAAACTAGCATAGTTATGTATAAATAAAGAAAACTGTGTCACTCACGTTCCAGAACCGTCGGGTGACATTTCGACGACTTTAGCTGCCTCTTGTAAGATGTCTGACACCTTACCGCCTTTGTTTGGATATAAAATTAATTCCTTATCTTCTTTATAATTTGGACCAACCTGAAAGCAAAACATTTTTGGTTTAAATACCGCAAATAGTTATAAGATGTGATATACTTCTTCATATTATTCTATTTCCCACGCATAAATTTGAAATTGGCATTTAGGAGCTTTCTCAGATTTCCTATTACAAAACCCTCGAAGAGATATAAAGCAGGCCATCTCCTAATTTCTCCCCCAAAAAGAATTAGACTAAGTGCATTTTGGATTAATTCATACCAGTAAGTTTTTCGAAAAAACCTAATACCTACACAAACATACATTTACTTTTTAACTACAATACATAATATTAAAATTTATCAATAAAAATTAATAAAGTCAAAAGTTTATCTTACCCATAAACATTTAAACTGTTTCTTGTTATCCAATTCATTAACTTTAATAGATAATATCTGGTAGAACAACTTCTTAGGGCACTTTGGTTTACAGTACACTAGCAAATCTTTAAGTATTCCGTCGTAAGAGTATCTGAGTGGCAGGCCTGGGGTATCCTTGTAGCTGCAACAAATTTAACAATAGTTGATCACACCAAGTCGCTTTTGTAGTAATATTCAGGTCTTAGAAATAAAATCTCACTTATTGTTCTTGCTAAACTGGTCACAAATCTTTTGAAATTTTTGTTTAGTAACTATGACATATCTTATAGATAAAATATACAAAAATATAGCGTTCTATTAGTAGGCTCAAATTGACCAAGGATTAAAAGGAACATCAATCATATTATTGTAAAGTATGCCCCTCCTCCTACGCCACTAACAAAAAAGTTCTTGGGTATCTTCAGGATGCGCTCGTGTCATCATAGACTTCATCAATATTATGGTCAATAACGAACCAAATCATATATTAGTAGGACCAAAAACCATCACCATGCTCCATACTTGCACCATATATTTTGCTTGCAGATTTTTTTTTTTTGTCCCATTCCTAGGCAAAGGCCTCCACTCCTTCCATCATTCGCGAGCCCGCGCATCCTCCTTCCAGTTTTGACGGAACCTATCCAGCTCGTCCCGCCACCTCCTACGTGGCCTGCCGCGACCCCGCCTCACTGTCTCAGGCACCAGTTCTGTGCTATTTGGGATAGTATGCTAGTAATATCTCAAAACACTAACTTTTGACACTTGAAGAACTGTATTAAGTAGGGGTCCACGTTGAGCCTCTGTCCCACTGCGCGCGCCATCTGGTCGTAACGCATCTGCATCGACAGCTCCATTGTGAACCTGTGCAACATAGGCGAATGGAAAAATAATGTTAAAGCTCAAGTTTTAACCATGAACTTGTAGTACATCTTAAATATGAATACATACATACAATACTACTCCTCGCTATTCGAAATAAGGTACTTAGCTAATATTCTCGGCAAATACTTTTAACAGAAGACAAACTACTTTCAACATGACTACAGCTATTGATGGAAATTTGCCGCCAACTTCGAAGTTACAAATTCGGCTGTGGCTCATATTATTATGATACCATGGGTAAATTGCACAACAAGTTCTGCATTTTCACAGCAGTACTCTCCGAACGCACTGCGCACTATTTTGAAAGTGTACCTAGGTACACATACACAAATTATTTTGATTCAAGCCAAATTTTTGGTTTTTGACAAAGGGATAGTATATGATAGCATTTTAAAAAAAAACCAAAGCTTGCCAAAAAAACTAGTCAATATTATAACTAATAAACAAGGAGAAATAATAATATTACAGAGCAACTATCCAAGAATTATAAAAAAAAATAGTTGATACAATGCCTTTTTATACCTTGGTAGCAACAATTTCTTGACTTGTAAGACAAAACCGCGAATCTCTGCGCTATAACTAAACAAAGATACCTAACCTATTCAAAGTATCCAGTTCTCATTGACACTGTCACTACAATGACGTTTAGCCAAACTTGGAATGTATGAATTTTACATTGCCGACAGCTTTATTACAGTTACATAATAAGTACAAATCACATCACTGCAAACAAGCTAATTAAATTAAAATGTTTAAAAACCCCCGACAATTTTTTTTTTATAGCCAGGAACGCTCTCGATCAACAAAACAAAAAAAAACAAAATCGGTTAAGCCGTTTGGCAGCTATGATGGCGCAGACAGACACACGTTAAACTTATAACACCCCTTTTTTTCCGTCGGGGGTTAAAAATAACCTTAAACCGAGATCAAGATTGATAAACGATAATTAGCACATGCTTTGGCTTAGACTTTTTCATCTCTATCTTGCACTTGTCTTTTGACAGCTGTGCGACAGTGACAGGAATAATGTTTGGTCAAAATTTATGATATATTTACTCACTAAACTATCAAATCTCAAGAAAAGGCTTTCCATTCCTCATCACCAAAAATAATAACATAGGTTACACAAAAAACTCACCCAGGATCATTAGGCACAGTCTTATCCACAAACTGCACCTCCACCTTGTAGAATATGTACTTGAAGTAGTCCTGGCAGGTTGGCAGCTCCAGATCCTCGTGTCGATGGTCAGCGCGCTCGAACACGATGATGTCGCCGTCCATCAGCTCGTCCAATACCTGGCCGCGTGCACACGACTCAACCCGAGGGTAGCCCGCCTTATGCCCTCCCTCCATAGTTTGTGGCGTATACCAAAATGCGTGGATATGTGATCGTGTCATGTCACTGTTTAGTGTTTTGTTTCGTTCATGACGCGGTTAAATTATGTTCTTAAATATGAGTGAATCTTAAATCGTGATATTGCTATTTCTATTGAGCTTGTTCATTGCGAGTACAAAAATTATATTTTCCTTGGCTTTTTTAAACTTTGGCGTGGTATTTTAATGATACAGTACAATATTTTATTGTGAACTTATAATTATAAAATCTCTAACAATGGCTATACAAAGTGAATAAAAAACCAATTAAGCTTGAAAAGGGTATCCTAAATCTCATCCTGGGCTCAAACCAATAAAAAACTACAATCCTAGGGATCTAGGTAGATAGATCCTTTTTTGTTGTTTTGGACTCAGTAAGAGATGCGTAATTTCCATTTTCAGGCTTTCTTAGGTTCGATAGAAACGATGTATATTCGTAATAGGTATATGTACGCATGTTCGTATACGAAACAATCCTATGGAGAGGTGACGTAAGTGGTGATACAAGTAACTCAGTATAATAAAGCAGCGTGTATTTTGTGATCTTAATCGATGAATTACTAAAGAGGCTTGGCCTAGCTCCCACGGCAAAAAATCTGACAGGCGTTACATTTCAACGGTAATAACAGTGCCTTGTTTTCAAAACGTGCATCAAACTGTGCGCGTAAGTGTAAACGGTTATATGGCTGTTCATTTTCATTTAAAGGATCACTAGACCGAGAAAATACAAGAGGTCGTCTCCATACAGCAAGTGAAAACCAGCGCAAGCACGCATAGACGTGTACGTACGGCGATCTCAACCGAATACCAATCCGTGTATATGTGTGCGTTCGCAAGTTTCTCGCACGCACACAGACACGCTCGTTGTATGGAGCCCACCTTCTGTACTATTCTGTGTCTAGGACTCCAGGTAGAAGCGCGTGTCAGCTTACGTTGTCATGGGAACTACGCCTAAAAGTAATTAAGAAAGCTTTGTGTGTTGTTGGATGAAGTAAATTAATATAAGGATGAGGAGAAGCTGATAAATATACAATATATAACATAGCACTGTTCAGAAAGTGAAAATTATACAAAAATGTTTGTAATAACAACGCAAAAACGAGTCCACTGTCGAAGTTTTTGATTAGAAAAAGTTAGCCAGATTTTTATAGGAATCCCGCAAATAAAATAAATAAGTCGTGACCTTCAAGCAAGCGTTATGACATCGTGTTTGAATATTATTATGAACAAAGAATTATAAGCAAGAACGCCTGTTTCGCTACTACGCTGACGTCATCGATATAATACGCCTCAAGCAAGGAATTATTTTCGGAACAGGAAAGAATTATGAGGAAAAGTTATTGTTTAAACAAAACAATAACATTGTGTTTGAAAATAAGTTTGCTTTGAACTTATACGACAATTTTCGATGCTAAGTGTATTTTGCGACGAAAAAAAAAAAGTAAAATGCTATATTACAGTCTGGACAGTGCTATTCAAAGATTCATTACATGATAATAAATAATTACTAATAAATACTATACCTGAGCCAGCAATACCTGAATGTAGGGATCAAACTAGAACTAAAATCGATCATAACATTACACTATTCCTAACCAAGTTTCAAAGATATAATATAATAAGTGTAATTTTACATAGAATTACAAACTTTCGGGGCATATTTGTGTTTATTAATCACATACACATATAGATACTTCGTAATATAGTTTATATAGAAGAAAGAAGATTCATCTAAATACATAGTTATTAGGGAAAATATTTGTGTAGTAAAAGCTTATGTCTAGTGAATAGTTTGTTGGGATAAAACTGATAAATAATACCTTTTCGAGAGGCTCGCTGTAGTTGTTGATCTTCTCAACAAAGTCAGGTTTGATCTCTTCGTATAAGACGAGCGGAGTGTCTGGCGGGAAACCTAGGAACCAAGTTGAAAAATTATTAGCACGGCAAACACTACACTTTTAGTGCCAAGCACCCGGCTTGCAGGTAGAACGATAATTCGTTCGCGTGACCACAACTTGCCTCCCGCGTCGTACATAATATATGTAGCTATAGGCGGCGCGCCGATGGACTCGACTGACCGGTTGTTATAGATTTGTGAGACACATTTGTGGCATGCCAATTTGTATGCATTTTATGGACTTAGCAGTCTGTGGATACCCCTATAACATAAAGGAGTTTGCCAAATCGATGCTTTTTTTAAAGACGAAATTTCGTCTCTTTAATTGTAATATGGTAAAAATAGCTAATATATACAAGATGTTATAAATGTTAGGCATTTATTACATCAGCCACGTGCATCATTATCGGTATAGCTTACGTGTTTTGATTGAACGGCTTAATGGATGGAAATATATTAATAACATTCAGTTTGATTACAAAATTGAATAAAATTAATAATTCACGACCTTAGGTCAACGAACTAACAGACCGGCATGGTATCGGTTGTATCAGTAGAAACAGATTTTAGTGATGAGGATAATATAATATGGTAAATTTGAAAAATCATGGCGCCCGCTGCGAGGGTCCCTCCTCGTATGACTTGTACAGAAACACGGCCACGCGCCCCATACGTCCCTCATATGTTACCGTAAGGCTGATTTTAGAGTCACGCTGAGCGTCGCCGAGCGTCGGCGCTGACGGCTCAATATGTATGATTATCGCACGGCACGGCCGTCAGCGCTGAGCAGGATGATGATATATAATCATACATATTGGGCCGTCAGCGCCGATGCTCAGCGACGCTCAGCGTGACTCTAAAATCAGCCTAAATGCACAAAAGGCGCGGCCAGTAAGGGTCTATGTCAAGACGGCAGCGCCATTTTGATAAGTGACAACATGCTGCAATCCAATCTGGTCATGGTGTACCATAGTACTCTCTCCGGCAAGGTCGCCCTAAGCTCATACATTAGATGTCGTTTACGTGCTGATGTAAATACCGGAAAGGGAACTTATGCCCTGCATCAGAACGAGGCTGTGAAAACACAATAAATGATGAAGATCTTACCTGCACGCTTGTTCAGTATCGGAATCAGATCAGCGGGCTTGCTGGCAATAGGCAAGTAGTGATGTCCACAATAATGAATCCGCTTCTGTTTGGGGTCGTAGAACTTGAAGAACAACACTACGTCATTCTCCTTGTCGAAGTTCGGGAGCGCACTGAAGCCAGAGTCTGGGGGTAGCATCTCTAGGAATATATTCCAAGGGTTCATGTTCTCGGAAACGTCGGCCACGGTCTTGTGCTGGTCGTTGAGGATGTCTAGGCAAGTCGGTCTGCATGTCTGTTGAGAAGTACATGTGCCTGTCAATAACTGCTTCTTGAGACAGAAAATATGATGAGCATGATAGCTCATTTCAGGCTTTATACCTTATAATGCTAGACTATGCCAATGCCCTGACAATAAGGTTCATGTTACCCATTTATTTAATAAGATTCCAAATCAATAGATATGTTGTAGCTACGCTGATATCACTTAGAGATCACAGCTAAACAATGTGGCGAAGATAGGCAGTCGCTCAATTTGAAGTACTGGTATTACCAGCTGTATCTGGTTAGACTAGAAGCCGACCCGAACATAGTCAAAACGCTAAGCAGAGAATACATTCTCCCACCTGATTAGAACGCGCACTAAAAGGCCACGGCCTCAGCTGTTTGAGTGGGTACTTGAAGTTCTCGGCCAGCGTCTCCATGAGCTCAGCAACAGTAGCCTGCTTCCGAACACGGAACACGCGGTAGTGCGCGCGCTCCGGGTCGTAGAGGTCGTTGCCCTGGTGACCGTCGAAGGCCTCTTCGAGTACGACGTTAACGTTCATGTAGAGGTGGGCTTCGTTGCGTTCTTTGCGACGAATCTGTTGAAGGATTGGAGTATAACGTAAAAAGACGGTTAACGAAGCCGAGACACACTAATAGTTCCCGTCATTTGAATATTTTTTTTTATACTGGGCGATACCTGGGTTCCTTTTGGTTACCGCGATAAAATTTTTTCGCGTAAACAAGTTTTAAACTTTTAACTTTAAATACCTCCACAACTCCTGTACTGTTTTGCGTGCGTTACATTGCGCGCTGCTGTAAACAGCGATTGTCACACCAAAAATAAAAGGTTGTTTCCCAGCCATGTTTGCTTAATGTTTTTAGTTTGATTTACAAAATGCGTAGATAACGGCTATGTCATGGGTCTTTTTACACCCTGTGTAGCTTAAAAATATTAGGCATAAAGACGAAATGAGGCATATATTCAGTGATAACTCTAAAAGACTGAAGTACCTCATTAAATACTATATTTAGTGACCTTTGGCGTCAGCGTATAAAGTATTTTTAAGCTATACTGAGCAGTTGAAAGACAATCATCAGTACAGTACATTCTCATAGCATGTAAGTATGCCGCCAATGACATTTATACGAAACTTCAAGTATGAATATAACTCTGTTAGTAACTTACAGTTTCAATTCTCTTTTCTTCAGCGAGCCTCTCGCTCAGTTCTGTAGGAATGTCAGCTTGAGTGACCTCTTGCAAGACAGTCTTCAACTGTGAATCCCTGGAAATCACAAATCATCATGAATAATACTAATACTTGACTTTACTTGAACAGGGTGGGTGTCACACTTCGTTCCCTATTTATTACTAATTATGCAATAATTTTATGATCATAATTACTAGCGACCCGCTCTGGCTTCGCACGGTTTTTACGACTTGATGAAACATCGAGATTTCTTAGCAATATGTAACTTTAATATGGTTCGCGTAGATGGTCCTAATGTTTGTTGCTTTCTTTAAAAATCCTTACTTCCTTACTAATATTATAAATGCGAAAGTAACTCTGTGTCTGTCGCGCTTTCACGCCAAAACTACTAAACCGATTTAAATGAAATTTGGTACACAGATAGTCCAGAGCCTGAGAAAGGACATAGGCTACTTTTTATCGACATACCATGCGAAAGAAGCAACGGGCGGACGCTAGTCAATGAGAAATGTATTTTCTTTCTTTCTACAAATGATTTTGTCTGTTAATAGGTTTGTACAAAAACTTTTACACGGCAATCATATTTTTTTAAACTAGATGAGGTCGGCGTTACCTATCTGACTACTCTGAGAAGGAAGGCTGAAATCTATATGCAGTATCATGAAGTACAGCTCAATCCTCTTTCATTAAAGATCACGTTGACACGTGACAAACACTGCTCTTTCGCGGCAAAGCTTCCAACACAAAACCCAATTTGCGACACATGTCGCGTTGTCTGTGGCATTTTTTTTATTTTCTTTAATTAGATAACTAACAGAGATACACGTAGTATGTTACAGAGTATATTTATTACATTATTGTATGGCGAATGAAAGGTTCCCATGAACTAGGATAAGGATAAAACATGCGAACACGCTACTAAGTAATATGTAATTAAATTCAAAAGGTGCAATTTAAGGTATATCCTATCCTACTACCGCTCAACTGTTGATTGGCTGAAATAAATAAGTTTACAATTCATAACTCACCTAATGTATACCAACATGTAGGCGTTGGTGCAATGGCGCACGGTCAACGCCATGTCTTCGTCATGGCCACCGTAGTTGTATTCGATGGCCTCCTGCTTCGTGCAGCGGGAAACTACATCATCGTCGAACTTGCACCACTAAACAACATGAGTATTTATTAGAAACTAGCTGACCCAACAGACGTTGACCTGTCAAAATTTCAATACGGTCTTGAGTTTATACAAAAATCCCAAAGAAAAAAAGTTTCTTGAATTTTACGGGGAACGTGTCCAATTTTTCTTTCCATATAAACCTAATTCGAACATTTTAACACAAAAAACAGCCAAATCGGTCCAGCCGTACTCAAGTGATGCACTTACCAATGAACAGCATTTCATTTTTATTAATATATGTAGGTTTATTGGTAAAACACCAACAACCTCTTAAGGAGTCATTGTACTCATTTTGATAAATGTACGGAACAGCTGGTTTTTTTTCGCGATTTCATATTCGTTCCCATAGTAAAAGTTGTTCACAATGATGAGTACAATGACTCCTTAAGAGGTTTCTGGTGTTTTACCAATAACCCTGTATAGAAGATAGATGGATAAAACATACTTATAACTCCTTTATGATTGTGTCAATGAAACAAGCAGGCCTTCAGCTCAGCTGTCTCTTTTTTCTTTAGTACTTTTCAGTGCACCAACTTTAAAATGGCAAATAGCTACTTACTGTTCCTGGTTTTAAAGCTGTCTGTAAAATTATTTTCTTACTGAGTTCAATCTCTCAACATTTTAACTAATTGGCTACAACAACTACAATCCACAAGAGTGGGTGTTGAAATGCAGTTTAAATGCCCTCTTCATGTCCATGTAGGATTCAACGAAAATATAGAATACTTGTCAAAGGCTATACTACAAAATATGCTATAACATCAATATCTTTGAGAATACTAAGAACATATCAACTACTTCACACGGCTAAGAAAGTAGGAATCACCAAAACAACATTTCAACAAAATCATCATTAGCCTATTGAAGTCCACTGCTGGACTGGACATAGACCTTTCAGATCGCCATTTATTTCGATTATCCGTTGGTCTCAATCAGCTGCTACCAGACACCCTACAAAGGTCTTCGCACCATCTAGCCTTAGTAAGTCAGCCTCTAAGTTTGCCGTAAAATATAATCGCCTAAATTAAAAAAACTAGCCCATAAAATAACTCATTTCTCACCTTCCCATCGCCTTTAGGGTTGATGAAGACCACATAGTGTCCTCCATGGTTATCTCCCGAGTGTACCAGCACCGCGTGCAGCGTGTAGTCGGCTGGCGTCTCCGGCTTCTCCTGAAGGTACGCGTCCAAGTTGATGTGTTCATAGAACTCGAATCTATATGAGTGGGGAAGATTTTTGCATAAGGGTTAAAAAGTTGGAGATTCATAGTATTTACTCGAGAAGTGACTTTGTAGATGACTTCATCACTAAGAGCTCGAAACTAGCCGGGCAAACACGCCATTTAAAACTGTAAATCATCATTAGTGTCGCACGAAATTCAGAATATACAAAAAAAGAAGCATAATTAAAAAAGCTATCTAAGTTTTTTCAGATGAGATGCTAACGTGTGTAAGCACATACACGTGTACTTGACGAAACACAGCGTTTCAAGTATCTGAACTCGCGCAATTTTCAAAGGAAACAAAATATGTATTCGCAGTTAGTATAACGACGCGCGTCTCGCATCACCTTCACCATCTCATCTTCTTCGTTCCCTCAATGCTGAGAAGCACGACCACATACAACGCGTGTCTAAGTTAAGCGGTCTTATCACCATCTAAAGACACCTAAAATACCTCAAAACTTACCTATCATTAAACTTGACAGAGCTATCCGTGATGGGGTCATACTGGAACCTCATGAGGTGTAAGTGCAGTACTGGCGGGAATGAAGCGAAGATGACTCCCTTCTCCGCCTCTTGAAGACCATGCTCCCCTGCGTCATACTTGTTCTCGCCGTCAAGAGTCTCCGTACTGATGTAGTCTTTGAAGGATTCGTCGACTGGAATAAAAAGTGTTCAATGGGCTGTCTTAGTCAAGTGGATTGGTGAGGGTTTTATATACAAAACTATTTATTTTAAGGAACCTTTTTAAACATTGCAAATTGCAATGGGTGTCTATGAATTGAATAGTAGAATAATGATTTTCTTGATTGTGCTAAATACGAGTTAAACTTTACACAGTTGAAGATCGTAGCATGGCTTCCAGGAAACTGACCTACGACACATTTCGCAACAAGACATGGGCAAGAATTGTTGTTTAATTTCTCATATTTTTTATTGTTTTCGCCTTAATGTGGAAAAGGTTTATGTAATTCATAAACTTACTGTTCTTCTTCCCTTTAATGTTAAGTTGTATGTCGTAGAAGGTTTCGACGCGCGTACTGGACACGTTGACGTTCTTGCACTTTATGTACGACGTCATCTTGCCCTCAAACAGACGCGGCACTGTTCCTTCCACGCAAGTACCCTTCATTTTACTCTCCAATTTGTCTAGCAGTACCTGTAATAATAATAGCTTGTATTGTCAACTTCCGTAAGTGCCAAGTTTATGCTCTATATTCCTTCAATGCTTGAAATTTCACGCACAGTTTTGCCGCTTTCTGTACGGATGTATGAATGAACTAATTCTCGTATACCGCACGTAAATACGACTACTCAAATAAACATTTAAGTAAATGTTACGTTCTCGGTATATTTTATTTATGTATAATTCACCACGAATGGCATTAGAGCACGAACCCTAAGAAACTCCTGCACGTCATGTTGCATGAAAGAATCCAGTGTCTCCCATCCAAAACTCTTGGTAAGTTTCTTAGTGCCGACAGGTTTATCTGAGAATTGTAGCTCGTAGAAAACTCGTTGCAATGCCAAAGCTACGGACCTAAGGAAAAAAAACAAAGTATTACGCAATCTGCATTAACATTATCGCCTAAATACAATTTTGCCGCATCCGAAATCTGTTTGGTTTTGCTTACTTTTACAAACTAAGCCAAAATCAACAAACTAGTTTGTCTATCAATTCAGACTATGCTTCCTGTTTTCGGGATGACCTTCGACAGACATTAGTCAGGATAATCTAAGTTTCACTGTAATAGATAATCTATCCTAGATTACAAAAGCAACTAGGTTGTCACTACTCATTTACCTGGTACTGTCGTCAGATTCTGTCGGCATCTTGTAAACAGCCTTACGTAGTTGATTTGTAAAATACAATGTTTGTAACAACGAGTTCATGTAACACGTCGCGCCTTGGTTCTTCAGACCTAGAATAAACACGAATGTTTTTTTAGAAACCTGCGTTAATCGGTTCATACACGAACTGGAAAAGTGGAAACTGTTGTCGAATATAAACAAACATACATTCCGGTGAACCTAATATAAGCGTGTTAATAATATATGAAAATGCAGGCCACGAAGTACCTACCCAACCAAAACGAATAAACAATATACTCCATCTGTTTTTAACACCAGACTATTTGACCCTTCACTTATTTTTAAGCGCACCCTTTATCGCGAGCTCTCTCCGCGCCGAGGTCGCGATCCGAAGTAGGACTAAGCAGCTATTACGGGAGCAAGCACGTCAGTCAAGCCATACAAAATCGAGGAGTCCTGAACAAAATGAAAGTATTGTGTTAATTAATACACAAGGACTTACCAACATAGCCGGTGTGTTTCTTCGAATCCCAGGAGACACCGTGCGGTGCCTCGGCAGTCACGTGTACCTCCAACGTGATTGCGTCGTCCTTTATATAACCCTTCTCGGGGTCCAAAACATCGTTCCATGCCATGAAGTGGGAGAAACCCCAGTCGTTCTCTTTACTGGAGATATTACAAGGAAATTTATTTATAGACAATTGAATAACAGATGTTTTACTTAAATCAAAATTTACGACTGCATAAATAATTATTATGAGTAAAGTTTGTTTTGTTGTAGGAAGGCAGGATAAATACTAAAGGCTGTCGTAGTTACAAAGTCGCTGCGAACTTAAGAGTCGGCACAGACTTGGCGAAGCGCAGAGCATGGCGGTTATCACTGCTTACAAACGTACTCAAACCATAATGTGTGTTGTAAGGTTAAAAATAAATAAGTAACCCTAACTCAACACGTGGATGATTTATGGATTTTATTTCACCATTATGCACTAGTGATACAACATAGAAAACCTCGCCGACTTGCCTAGTCTAAGGCGATCCTTACGAGATTACTATACATACATACATACACACAATAAACTTCTGTGGGAAGGACCTATCACTTTAGAACATTTTATAAAATCACCCTAAAGTTGTGTAGCCTTCAGTAGTAAATATGGCTCATTGAGTTAAAGAAAAACTTCGGCGTTGTAATGAGTCCAGTAATACCTGTGTAAGTCTCTCTCTGAAGCTCACGGTGTCTTATTTACGCCCAGGTACAATAAATGCATAATAATATTTGTTTAAAAAAAAACAATCAACAAACCTATAAAACAAATGTTGGATCTTCCTGAAGAAAGGTTCAGTCTCTGGCTTGTGGGAGATCAGTCTTAGTTCTGCCATTGCATAGCATGACCAACTCGAAGACTCGCTCTCGCCATTGCACTGGAGGAAGAACCCTAAGGACTTCTGTTGTTGACGATCCGGGGACGGAGCTTGCCGAGGCATGACCATGATCTTCCATGGAAGGTTCCGGACGAAGCACGCCGGGGACAACACAGAATCTTTCAAATTCCTGAAGTTCTGTACCGTAAAACGGAATGTCGTTTCTGATCGCGCCTCGTCATCCTCCATTTCGGTATCAAGACAAGCCAGCTGTGGAGGTAAACATCCTGCTAATACTATTCTTAAATTGATGAATAATGCCTGATTTTGTGTGTAAACTTATGTTGATGCATATATTTGAAAGTGAATTTAATAACTTAATTACTTTCTCTTTACTTTTACGTTCTGAATTTTAGCCACACGACCAAAAAGAAAGACGTCGAATTTATGAAACCTATCAAAAAAGGTAGTTGAAAGTCATGAAGACAGATAGACAGATCAAGAAACAGAACAGATGAGACTATTATGGCGCGAATGTGCGATACTATCTTTTAAATGGATCATCTAACCGTCATATACAGTACGACTATACGTAGTAGGCGTTATTAACAGGATAACATGTTTCATACTAACTACTATAGCATTCAAATGGCCTTAAATGTTGTATAACATCGTAAATATTCGCACATTACTTATACAGTAACACGCCAATTCGTGATACTAGTATTATCTGATAAATTAGAACCCAATCTCTGTTTATCATACCCTGCAGAGACTTTGAGAATCAAATATGCTTCTGTCTCTTTCACTCCTTAATTTGGTTTTCAATGAGATGAATAGCAAACTGTGTTGATCTATAAGGAATTTATTAAATGGAGACTGTTTGTAAATAAACAATAGGAGAGAATAAAATTAGGAAAATCCATTGTTACTTGTACACTTAGTTTTTTTATTTTGCATACCAAGTGAGGAGTTCCAATTCAAGACATGCTATGAAGTAAGAAAGGAAATATAGCAATCTGATACACTAAAAGTAATTTGAATGCCTTGATGAAAGCTCTTTTTAAAGAAAAAAATTGTAGACACATTTATTTATTTCAATAATGGTGGCAGGTATTAAGTTTTATCTAGCAGACAATGTAAATAGCTTGTCAGATTTGACAATCTCTCTGGGGCCATGACAATGGGGGCTTAGTCCTCATCATCGCAGTGTGAGAGATAGATGAAGCTACACAAGATGCATAAAACCATCCCATTCTACAATAGAACAAATTATGGCTTTCAATACCAGAGTGATTGTTCCATCTCTCTTACTCACCGGCATGTCTGAAGATGTGGTCTCTTGGTTCTTCATAACCTCACCCATGACAACCTCGCCGTTGGGGCCTTTCATAAGATCGTCCTCCCAGGTCTTGTCAGTGACAGTATCTACAGTTTCCACTGCAACAGAAGACATACAATTACATTATTTCTAAGCTCCACTTCAACACATGACTCATAGTGTTAGGAATTGAATTATTTACTTGTACAAGATAATGAAATCTTGTCATTAAACCACATGATATCAACTTCTGGGAGTGAGTGAAATTCAGTGTAAAATCTCTATAAATACTACTTTGGAGAATAATATTTTTTCATATTGTTTTTGTAAACAAAAAACAGATGTTTTTAGTTTCTACATAGCTGTTTGCAGTGTGCCTACTTATTTTACTTTTTATTCAAAACTATAAAAAATAACTAAATATAACAAAGAATAACTGTAAAATAAATGTTACCTCTATTTGATTTGGATGTACAACTCACTAAAGTAAACTTAACAATTAAAATAGAACAGCAACTATTCAGGAGAAACAGATCTGTCCATTGTTTTACAGATATGAATTTTGACATTTACTGACAACTTTGACAAAGGATTAGAAGAAAAAATATTTAGGACAACCAGTTTTTTTTCTTTTACAAACTTTTTACTGTAGAAATCATTTTGTTTGCAACAAATCATTGGACCAAGTCCAACATTCTTCAATTTCTGTAAGCTGGGTAGAATGTATAATTTCAATGCTTCAAAAATCAAGCAGGACTTTAGGTGCAGGATCTTTCACAGCTGTCTGCCCAGTAACTTCATTGTTTCATCAAAAACAATACAGTATTTCCATAAACTTAGATGCAATATGACTTTTAGTGCACTCCACATTATTTCTAAATACATCACATGGTTCAAATAACTGTTTCATCATTACATACTTGGAACTGCATTACTACTTACAAGCTTTTTCATTCATTCACATTTTGTGCTTACTTAGTAATTAAATTTGCTTGCATCAACTCATTAATTTGAACACACATTATTTTAAATTGAACACAAACTAATAGTTCAAGTAGGTACATATGACAAAGCAGGATATCTGAAACCATGTAAACTGTCAATGAATTAGAATGAACAAACATAACATGCATCTATATTACAGAATGATAAAAAGATAATCAATAAATTCTTGTAAGTCAACATGATCACAAGTTTTTGACATGACAGTTTGTTTATTTTTATGTTTTCTATAAATTCTCACCAGTTGGCAGTGCTGCACATTCACTCATGCATGTAGATCACATTGACATTTGAACACACTGAGGTAGCCTGAACTCAGGTATAAATAAATATACTAAGTAAGCACAATGTATAACAAACTAGATATTTTTAGGCACAATGATAAACAAAAACACTTATTTAATTAAATTATAGTCAAATTCAATAATATTACATACATCAAACATGTATGTAGACAAAGATATTCTATAATTAGATATTTTCGTTTCACTCTCAGGACAGCGACTTGCACTTTCGAAACAAAGAAAGCTACACTCCAAATCTAATAATTGAATACTCCAGTAAACATTTTTATCATAGCTTAACATTGCAATGATTATAATTTGTCACAAAACAGATAAATAACAATTAACAATGTCAACTAATGAATACAGTTTGAGGTTATGTAGGGTAATCTGGATAACAAAATAAGTTCAATAACATTTGCAAATTCATGTAGTAAGCAAATAAAAAAAAAATGGTTATGGTGAGTAATGGTTTCATTTGATGTGTTTTTAGAGATTACCTGAACTTGTGTGGGTGAAAGAGTTGATTATAATGTAAATATTGTGACATCACTAACCATCTTGAGTCTCCATCTCCTCCACCTGGTTGACATTGGAGTCGTGCTGCTGCTGCCTGTCCGGTGCAGGCGTGTGGTTCATGTTAGCCGGGCGCGCCACGGGGGACTCTCGCCCACTACTCTTGGTTATTTCCTGAACAAATATTCCACCATAAGAATAGACTGTACGCGCACAGCTTATTCACACTTATGACGTCCGAACTCCGATTACTGCACTTCACGTACCTCTAACGCTAGGGGATTGCTCCCTTTGAACTTGGTGATTATCCGAACTTTTCTCATCAACTCGGGTACCCTGCGTGTTTGGGTTTTTACTTGTCTTGAACGGTATCCTGTTAATTTTCAAAGAGTGTTTACTAGCGGCGCGGCCGATGTCTGCAAATTTCAACACAAGGGCCAGATAATAGATAGGAACGCTAATAGCACATTCCTAATCTTATAATCATTGCCAGATTAAGTAGATCACTCTGTTGTATAGTCGTTAAACAGGAATATTCTACAACGTATCCGGGAAAAGACTTATTTTCGCGAAAATAAACAAAATGGTGGATGTTAATTTAATTTCTGGCTTCGGATGTGTGGCCCGGTTTGATCGACGAATGCACCATTTTATCATTCTCTCACATTCACCATAGTGTTGTACGCGTTATAAAATATTTCGGTTATTTTGTTATTTATTTTGAAAATCAAATAAGTTTTATTCGATAAATTGAACTGAACTCAGGTAAAACTAGACTTTTTGAATGAAATATCACATTACGCTACAATTTTACGGTCCTCACGCAAATATTTGACCAGTTTACACCAAACCAAATTTTGTTAACAATTTCTACTATTTCATTTACATTACTTCTTTGACTTTGATGTCGTAGTTAATATTTTTGTAAAGAGATATAAATAAATTAAACTGTTTACTGCATTGTTTATTTCTAACCGTAATTCAAAAAGTCCAAAAACCGATCACATTTATCGGTTTTTGAACATTTGTTTATGAAAAGATGTCGGAGAATTATAGTCTGTGGAAAATAAAGTTACCAGTACAAAAATCATTTATTTATCTTCAACGAATGTGTTCTAGAAAAAAGAAATAAGTAAAACATGTTTTAATTTGTATTGTCGTGAGAATATTTTATTCTATTCATATTTTTATTTTGACTTCATTGAATAATATAGCAGAAACAAAACAATAATACTAACTTATAAATAGTTTCAAAATAAACAGTGAACCGCAGTAAACGAATGGCACAACACAACGCAATTTTGACATTGTCGATTGACAATATTTGACAATTTATTTTGTTTGACAAGTACCTCAAACGTTTTGGTTTTGTGAGTTGATTCTGGTTTCTTTTGGATTTGCAAAATTTCACGCAAATTAGCTAGAAATGTAACTAAACTTAGAACAATTTAAAAGTCATCATGTTTCCCATAAACCACAAAACAATATTCGTTCTCGACCATACACCTTACTTCGGCATATCATCAGATAATCCGATAGACTTCGATGTCCCGAAAAACCGGGGATATCTTCCAGTTCCACCGATCTGCAAATCGTTGTGGACATGCAGTGTTGAAGCGGCTGTTGAGTACTGCCGGATAGTATGGGACCTATTTCCTGAAGGAAAACTGGTAAGGATCACCTGTTGATCTCCGATTGTTAGCTGGGCCGTTCGAAACCAGTAACTTTAACCTAATAACATGAAACTCTCAATAATACTGCCTGCCTTTTCACGTTCAATATTATAATGAATCGCTATTCCTTTCAACTCACTATAGATGCACAGTCATCACAAGTAAACTCGATTTTAAGTTATTGATTACACAAGAGTAACTATTACCACAACCCTAACTGTAAATAACTGTTTAGATGTATTGGTGGCAACATAAATAGTTTTATGAATCTATTATTAACGCAAACGTTAACCCATGAAATGATCACCTACTAGAATCCGTTTGCATGTAAGCACTCAAGTGTGTGTTTTTTTTTTTGAATCATCACTGGTGCAAACAACATTGTTGTGTTAAAAAATCGGGTTTAGTAATACTCATAATTATAATTGTAATAATTTGCTCATTTTGTAAAAGTACTTTTACTTTTAATTTCAGGTGCGGTTTGTTGTGAGTGATAATACTGCTCACATGTTAAATACATGGGCTGTGGCACAGCAAAACTTAACACATGTAAGTAAAAAATCCCTTGCAGTATTTTTATTTCTTACATAAATTCACATCATGCTCTATGAGCATACCAGACCTTCTGACAGTGGTCATACTTAGAATTTCCTCTGATGCTGTAAGGAAGTTGTGGATGATATTTCAAAGTCAAATCATTTATTTGAAAGAAACACAGTTTTTTTTTAATTCTGATGAGTAGTTTAGAAGATACATACATGGACACATAATATACATACATATGGTCAGGTAAAAATAAGCAATGATCGATAAATAAGGTCAACTTAATGTATTTGTCATAGCTCCTGAATGGATTATGTGTGGTGGGGCCAGTACGAAGGGGCGCGGGGGGCGACGTTGAGGGATTGGTAGCCGCCATTGAAGCATTAGCTGAACCTTCGCCTGATCAGACCTCTAGGCCTACAGAGAGGCACTTTCAGAACCGGTAAGTGCTTAGAGAGGCAAGTGTTGTATAAAAAAGAAAATATTAAGTATTCGGGAATCATCGACTTTCATCAGATATATCTGATATAGACGTGTTACAACCATGACTTGCCTATTATATATTACCATGATTAAAAAATTATAATATGTTCATCAAATCTTTTGAGTTAACAAATTACAATTTTCAAAGGTAAACTATGGTGATAAAAAAAATGTGAAATTACCCACTCAATAAAAATTGCTTGAGAGCAGTGTGTCGTTGGAGTCCATGCAAATTATACACACTTATGTACTAATACGCCGTATCATGCAAAAACAGTATTCCTGTCCCATAGGCAGTGAGATGGCGTGTAAGCAGGACGTTGTTGGGCACGCTTTAATATCACCAAACACATTACATAAAACACAGGCCTTTATGCTCTTACATAACATAATCAACCTATAATGTTCCTACTGCTGGGACACAGGCCTCCTCTCTGTGAGAGAGAGTGGGCCGTAATCCACCACGTGGGCCCTGTGCGGGTTGGTAGATGTCACAATGTCTTCGAATTTTTGTTTCTAGGACATGCCGGTTTCCTCACGATGTTTTTATTCACCATTTTAAGAGCAGTGGTGATGAAATTATTAACACAAAGTAAAGCGCCGGTCAGGGTTCGAACCTACGACCTACAAGTCGTAAGTCGCAGCCGTTACCACTGGGCCTCCACTGCTCCTTTATGCTCTTAATCACAATAAATTCGAAACATTATTTGGTTTACATTTCAGCGGCCGCGTAATTTGCATAACAAGCGCCAGAGACAATGATTCTATCAAAAATCTTAAAGACATTGCTCACAACACGATTGTTCAAATAAACAAAAAGGCGACTTTGGCTCAGCCTGCCAGTACCTCCGAGTCTACTAGTACAACGCCACAGTAAGTATAACATGGCAGTTTAATATTTGTTTTATGTGTCTATGCTAAAAACAGTTGTTTTATAAATAAATATATTATTTATCGACTTACACTAACAGCATCACAAGCATTCGATTTCTAATTTACACCACTATCAAAAACGATCTCAAAAGACATATACATAACTCGTATCTTGAATTTCAGGACCCTAGTGATACATTACTGCCATATAGTAATTATAAATGTTACACCTGAGAATGCTGATACTAGAGTAACTAATCAACCGCTAACAGAGGTAAGTTTTCACAAACAAATGTCACATGTCTGGTAAAAACTATATTCCACCCTTGAACTGAAATCTTCGTCAGACCGAGACGCTTAAATCGTTTGGCTATGATAAAGCTGGAAGTAGAGGCGGATTAAATGTCGAGAGCGCCCTAGGCAAGCACCTCATCGACGCCCCACTAACTACTTATAATAACTAAAGGTACAAGTCTGTAGCCGACTGGAGGCAGCAGCAGGCCAGACGTTTCGCCGCGACACATTACAGGTTTATATGTGTTTCTATGAAACCAACGTGTCTGTAGCTACGGAAGGTATTTCATAGAAATATATAGAAACCTGTCGCCTGTTGCTGCTGCCTGCAGTGAGAGTCGACTACGGACTTGTACCTTAATGCTGCCCCACGCGGAATAAACAAGATGGCGGAGCACGCTTCGGAACTCTACATCTTTATAGAATTTAATAATCTGAACATTGAAACAAGGAGCATACTTACTCAAAAAAAAGTTATGTCACTTAATGATTTTTTTTGTTTATAAACTTCCGCGCGCGCGCCCCTTTGTAACCTCGCGCCCTTAGGCACGTGCCTAGTTTGCCTTAAGGGATAATCTGCCTCTGGCTGGAGGAAAATAACCAATTGAACTATTCCAGATAGCAGGTGGACAAATAGGAGTAGAAGTAATAGTGTCAAGAGCAAGTGCCTTAGCCAATCTATTGGGACGGTTGGTGTTACCACATTATAAACTTGCTACTACCACTGTCACTGGTATTCCTATGAAGGTACGTTTTATTTTACTATTTCGACTTTGAGTGATCAGTCTGAAATATTAATGTTATTATTTGTAATTTTATAGGAGGAACAAAACGCCAGTTCTAGTGCCAACTATGATGTGGAAATAATCCACGCATTAGACGCTCACGCTGGTCTTAGAGCGTCGCAAACGCCTGCTGAAGCTTTAGAATCGGTAAGTAAATTATAAAACAATAATTTGCTAGCAGCTTCTGAATCACAAAGCCATGTCTAGAAAAGTGAACCCAACCTGTATAAATATTATTACAATGTATACAACCATGTATAAGTTACAACAGATGTAATGCTATTTTTATAGACTAGCACTTTACCTGTGATTTTGCCAGCGTGGATTTCAGATTTTCCCACACAAAATTCAACACCATTTGAGACTCGACGTCTTATATCTGTAGTTGATATATAACTTCATATGACTTATGTCATATAAAGTGGATCTCACAAAGCGCCGCCTGTTGTGGTGCGCGATCAAGTGGATGAATTATTGTACGAAACAGCTAGAGCCAATAATACACTCATACGACCTTTCCCCCTTATCACTTTGACGGTTGAAGTTCATATAAAGTAACGGCACCAGGTGGTACTCCGGTGGTGGACGCCTCGCGGGGCGGAGGGCGGCGCGTCAGGCTGCTGCGGCTCCCTATGGCGCGTCACTCCGGCTGACGTGGCCTCCAGACCCTCCGCCTGCCTTGTCAACTTCCTGCTCAATGGACGCTCTGTCACTCTTGAAGTACCCAGGTAACAAGCGATTCTACTATAAAGTATGAAATAAAAAGCAAAATAATTAAGAAATTATAACGTAATCGAAGCAAAAGGAGTATAAAAAGATCGTCCCAGGTGGCGCCTCGTCTCTAGTTTAGATATTCCAGTAAGATGAAGGTCGCGGGAATCCACTGGATGCGAGAAGTAAAAGGTCGATGCGGTGACGCTTGGGGAGGTCTATGCCCAGCAGTGGACGTCTATCGGCTGAAATAATGATGATTTCAGAAAATCATTTTGTAGTTCTTCGCCAGATCTCTTGAACACCGAAGTGGGTCTAGTCAAGATGGTGTCTATTCAAATCTTGTTTAATATCTATCGAGAAGTTACAATATAAACATAATGATACACCTGTGATATGATGCGCCTGTGATACAGGTTTATCCTAGTACAGGCATCTAACATTAGGATACCTTTGTAAATTATTTCTAAGATTTTATGTTAATACTTTACCAATTTTATACTTAATAAATATTTTCTATTAAATCACGCCTGTAATCCCTGAAGAGGTAGACAGAGATGTATACATTTACATTTCTCCAGTTATGTTTAAGTCCCATGAAATAGAGTCGAGCTTGTTGCAATCAATCAAACACAAATTAATCCAGACTCCAGGGTGGTTCTAAAATTACTGAGGAAAAAAACTCATAAAACTTTGCTCATGGGAATCTAATTTAAATCCTCGACTAGTAGGTACAGCAGCTTTGTGCTTGTTACCTCTAGATCTAGACCAAAATGGTAGTTAAAGTGGTGTTTGTTACACCGAAAGTAAAAACACATTTTTAATCTCTTCAAAACAAAAACAAAATTATTTTTATAGAAAAGGAGGCGGTAGATCTGCGTCTCATGTGCTAGCGGCACAGGGTGGTGAACTGTGGATTGGTGCCTTAGGGGGGCGCACGCCTTACGACGATCCACCTGCTTTATCTGAAGGCGCCGGTGGACGAGTCACTGATTACAGGTATGTTAGAAGCAGAATAAAGCCTCATAGTGAGGCAAAAAATGTCTGACAACTGTGTAGCTTTCAACGTCGCGCGACGTCACTGAATATCGCCAAATCTTGTTCAACATTTCAGCTAAATATAAATGATCTAAAAAAAAACCCGCGACAGGAGTCTCCAACATCAGGCAATTTTGCAATTAAAATATTGTCTGGGACATGTCGTGTTTCATAGTAAATACAAAGCTGCCCATTCTACATTCGAGAATGCACCATAAAGCCAGAAGAGTAACTCTTTCTCTGTGAAACTGCTGTCTTGTAAACAACAAAGTGAGGATGCAAAAAAAATTGTGTCATCTGTTGGGTGTAACTAGTAGCTATCAAAGAGTCGCAGCTTGATTTATTGTAATCAAGACGCTTCAAACGTTACCTCATTTGTCAAATTATGATAAATAGTTTAGAAATTATGAGGGAACATATGAATAATCTCTGCCTTTTTGTCTCCTACAGAATAAAAGAGTTCGGCGCTCTAATGCAACAGAACAGATTGTATCCTCTCCGCGGCGCGGGCGCTAACGGGCGAGCGAGGGCGCGGCTACAGCGACACACCACGTATTGGCCGCTTACTATATCCTCCACGCTCATATTTAATTTAGGATCGGTAAGTATTACAGAAGTGAGTGTAAACGCCGGGAGAGGAAGCCCTAGCTAGAGGGACATACAGTGACCGTATTGGTGATCTTAAGAAAAGTCTGGTGCTCGCAATCAGGGACTTGAAACGTTACTCAAAATAGAGGTACGATAACGTTACGTAATAGCGTTACGTATAATTGAAATAACCATTTAAGAACTATTATCTTGGCAATGTAACGAAAATCTTTCGGAACGAAATCGGAACTATTAATATTGTTACTGGAACTATACATAACGCTATTTGATCGTTATTTCATAACGTTTCAAGTATGAACTTAAACGAGGCAAAATATAAGGATTGAAGCTTGTAGCGTTCTGTAGTTTCTGCCTACTCCCATGGGAAGAAGGTGACAGTTTATGTATGTATATGTATTTTAAAGCAACAAAGTGACACCTATGACATACTTGATTTCGCCATACCACACTTACATAAAAGGCAAAATAAATTTTCTGGAGAAACTTCATAGTCGTGATGGGTATCGATATCTCAACATGAAAAACGTCTGAAGTTTCATCAGTAAATTTTATATGACCTTGTTTAAGTTTTTGGGAACGATAAAAAAGTATCAGATACCCCACGTATATTTGAGGAGCTCGTGGCTAAGTAATAACAGCTGCACGGGTCGATCCATCAGGTTTAGCTACTCTTGCCGGGGTTGGTCCGTGAATGGGTGACCATCTTTACAAACCGAGATTCCTCCGATCCCGGCTGTCATTCGTGGATCTTTGCTTTGACAGTCGTTACGGGTCGTTAGATGCCCGAACGTCTGACAACCAGTCTTACCAAAGGGTATCGTGTTATACCCAGTTTCTGGGTTGTGCAGGTCAGATAGGCAGTCGCTCCATGTAAAATAATGCTATTCAACTGCATCCGGTTAGATTGAAAGCCGACTCCAACAAAGTTGGGAAAAGGCTCGGCAGATGGATATTGTGTATATTTATGGACACGAATATCAGAAACCTCGCATATATGTTTAACATAAACATTACCTACAGTTTATTCCAGCCAAATGCAAGAACGTATAAAAATTTTCGCTGTAATATTTGGGATAATATTTGGGCTGTCTTATACACTCGGTATTAGAACCATTTTTAACCGACTTCTTCAAAAAGAAGGAGGTTCTCAATTCGTTTGTATGTTTTTTTTTTTTTTTTTTATGTATGTTACGCGATTACTCCGCCAATTATGAATCGATTTTGATGATTCTCTTTTTGTTTGGTAGGCCATGCTTCAGAGGTGGTCCCATAATTTTTTTATTAATTTTGCTTGCGTAGTTTTTGAGTTAGCTTCAATAATTACGCATTTTTCCCACTTTGCTATGTAGATGACATAATTAATTCACTCCGTCACTGTTATTTACATAGCAGATAACGGTATACGAATTTGTGTGGGGTAGGTACCACAACTAAAAAGTGAAAAATAAAAACTTTTTACAAAAAGAAAACAACCGACTTCAAAAAACAAACGCAAAAAAGTGAAAAATAACTTTAATTTCGGAAGTCGGTGGCAAAAAACGAAATTTGAAAAGCAGACACCGACTTCCGAAATTAAAGTTATTTTTCACTTTTTTGTGTTTGTTTTTTGAAGTCGGTTGTGTTTACAGGTTTTCATGACATTCGTTACGCTTGTAACCCTTCATATATTGAACATAGATGTTATGTTCTATTGGTATACCCATTCTTGACCTCGCTGTACAGCCACGAGCAAAAATATGTATACTTACACTCAGCAAAATTCAATAACGATTTTCTCGTGGAATAACGATGGCAACGCAAATCGAGATGATATACCTATTTCATAATAATGTAGGTTCCAAAATACTATGTTCCTTAAAACATAAAATTACAATAAATACAGTAGGAGAAAATCACGTTTAAAAGTTGCTATGTGTATACATAATTATTGGTGCTCGTATGTGACTGTACACAATGCCTTCATCGACATTAGAGATATGCATGCCTTCAACTAAATGCCAAGTAAAGTATTAAAATGGTAAATCGTTCGCAGGTATTGGAGCCGCTAACACGTCTGGTGGTACAGGAGACATTGACTGATGAAGAAGTGGATACATGCAGAAATGTACTGCTTTCACTACTAGGCATGGAGTCCCGCCATGAGTTCCCGACAGCGCAGCTACCTTCTAACATGAGGTATTACTCTACTTTATAATGTAGCTCATGAATGATATTGTAGGTAGTGTTCGTTTTCTATTTAATATTTTGAATCTGCTGGTTTTCGGGTCGTCAGAAGCCCGTAAGTCTGACAACCAGTCTTACCAAAGGGTATCGTATTACCCAGTTACTGGGTTGTCGAGGTCAGATAGGCAGTCGCTCCATGTAAAATACAAGAATTCAGCTGCATCCGGTTAGACTGGAAGCCGAACTCAACATAGTTGGGAAAAGGCAGATTGATTGAATTGGTTTTCCTTGATATTATTCCAGTGCGTGCTCCTGACCAGACTTTGTTCAACTTGCTGCACTGCACTTTTATTGAACTGAACTGCGCCTCTGGTGCTGAGATTACTTTGGCTAGCTTGTGGACCCAATGATTATATTTGTAGAAATATTTTATTTTTAAAGAAGCAGTCTTTATGTAGGCATGATTTTTATTTTGAGCATGATTTTTATATTGTGCTTAATTCTGTAACTTCGGACATTTTTATTGGTCCGAAATTACACATTTTTAAAACTCTCTTTAAATGCTGTGCCAATCACTAATATTTGAAGAAAAAAAAAACTTCACTGACAGGCAACGCACAGCCCAAGCCGCTGGGTGTAAAAGCATGACATTTTCGCACAAGAGTTCCTCATAAAGCGACAGTGAGAATCAAGGAAGGGTTTTTGAAAATTCACCTTGTGCTGTGATGTGGTTAAATATGGGATGAAAGTTTTATGGAAGTTCGTTATTTTGGCCGATGGGAAATGGCTTGTGTTTAATAGAAAGTTTTTATTCCACGGCAGTTATATGAGTTGACATTTCCGAATTTTGCCAGCGACCGGTATGAACCTTGGCATGCAGTTTTCTCATCCTAAAAACAAAAGTATCCTCTGCATGAAGTTACACAGTGTATCAATCAAAGTTGTAGTTTATGGTAGCGCATTTAATGTATCCGGCAGTAAACTCAATAATATTATTCAATGAAGAAGTATGTTCAACAGGGGCAAGTCCGTGGGGCGGCGCGAGGAGCAGTGGCGCCAGGTGTGGGGCGAGCTGGAGGCGCTGGTGCGCGCGCACGCCGCCGCGCCGCCGCACCGCGCGCTGCTGCGCGTGCTGCTGGACTGTCGCGCGCACAATAATCATCCTTCTGACGGTAACAAACTATTATTTTTACGAGTTTGTGACTGTTTTGACTTTTGACTTCGGGGGCTTTTTTTTCTTACGAAATTTTACAAGCTTAAACACGACTCATTTTGGGTATACATGTGTGAAACGTAACAGTAAATATAACATACGTTGAAACGAACGAATGCAACGTATGTAACATTTCATATTCCACATTTTAATTTACTAATTGTGACTTTGTTGCACCGAAGGTGCGATATGTATACCCACTACGAAGCACAGTGCATTTTTATAAATGATACTTGCTTGCTTTTATGCACACTCCAAGTTTATAAGCACGCCAAGGATCGACTATATTTTTCTCTAACGCGGTATTGTCTTTAACGAAATTAAATTCACGGCGTCGCATAAATTATTTTAACATGACTAACGTTCACTTATCCCGTACTCGATTACTATAATTATTGACCAATCACTGCCTCTCCTCAATGTGGAACTACCGAACTCTGAGTGATACAAACTTTCTTATCTATGACTGTAGGTTACCATCGCGCCTGAATCGTTCTCCACGGCAATCATTTGAACCGAATTGTTCATTGTGAAAGTGAACTTTCGTGAAAAATTTTAGGCGCCCCAAAATGCCCACTCTCTACCGCTTTGCAATTTAAGGCCCTTTCCTTACTGTTCGGTACGGTATCGCTTCGGTATGATACCGAAACGATACTGCACTGCTTTCGTTTCCTCATTGTTCGGTGCGGTATCGTTTCGGTTCATTGGTCAACCCGTGTGCCAAATTTCATCGAAATCCGTTTAGCCGTTTTAGCGTAACAAACGAACAATCAAACTCCCTTTAAAATTTAATTATAATATTATATTAAGGGGCTCGGTAAGCTTTCGGTACCGGGTATACTGAGCATACAGTAAAACGCGTGACGTCACGCGGTACCGAAACGATCCCGCCCCACTACCGCGTATACCGAGCAATCAGGAAACGCTAATTAAAATATAGGCGGTCGGTAAGCTTTCGGTAGCGAGGATACCGATCCCGCACCGCTGACGTACCGACCAGTGAGGAAAGTGCCTAAGCTAGGCAAACTTTACCATACATATCAGTGTTACTACCCCAAAACATTGTATTTAGTTTCAGTCGGTTTTGCGTTAAATTGAGGTCTCTCATAATCCCATTCATCCAATCACTAGAACAATATCGACTCGATAAATCGGCTGTTCCTTACTTATTATTCTCAAGAGACAATATAATGCACTAAAACCGATCAAGGGCGGCATTTCGAAACGTAACTAACACTACAGTATCGTTGTCGGGACTAATTAGCATGAAAAGGTCAGCTGCGTCGATTGTGTGTGTCGGCGGCGATACATCAATGTTTTTAATTTGGAATGCTTATTATCACAAGACTGTTTGAACGTTTGACTATCACATTTTCGTAGTTGTTAGTAACGATCCCGCTCGCTTTCGTACGGATACGATTTCTTGAAAACCGTATTCAGGAATCGGAAGGGTACAATTATTATGTAATATTTTTCTACGTCAAAATAAACGAGCATACACATTCGTCAAGAAATTCTCCAAATCTTGAGGAAACTGCAACTCCGTCTAGTAGTTTAGAAGTACGAAGCGACAACACAGACGAACGACGTCATTTAGAGACCATCCATTTCACCTTTCTTTCATCGAGAACAACCCTGTCTTATAGAGGTAAACTTATCTTCATTCATCAACTAGTTAGTAGGATGTTTTTTTTTTTTCTCGATTTTTCCTATTTTCATTCGAATACAGTAGAAAGTAGTTGTAGTTAGTCTGGCTGGTATTAAATTAGCAATCATCATGCAGTGGCTTGATTGGTAATCCAATCAAGCCAAACGAATAATCTATCTCGAAGACCTTTTTACTACCAACCATTCATTGTCTTTCAAAATATACTATATTAATTCATTAATTACAGGTGAATCTCGGGCCACAGTGATCCGAGCAACGACAGACTCGCCCCTATCGCCTGTCGGAGCAGGCAACGGCGGCTCGAGCAGCGGCAGTGATGTGTGGGCCCCGCGCAATGTGCTCGACGCCCTGCTGGGGGCCCCGCGCCCGGCCCGCCGCGCAGACTTCGCGGGGCGCATGGCGGCCGGCGCTAGGGTCGCGACCTTGTACCCGCAGTTACAACAGGATGTTGAGGCCCCTCATTAACAATCGATCGTGCTACCTTTTGAATCGATGTTTGTGATCGAATATTACCCAAAAGACGTACAATAGATGTAGGTCTTGTGTCCGTAAAAGAGATAAATATATCAACAGTTGATCGGACTATTCACTGCCGGCTCTTTCTATTGTACGTTTCTTGAGCGAGAAAATAGTCGATAGGTAGTTGCTACCTCGTCGATAGTGGGAGTATTTCATCAGACAATATTATTTTATACAATTTTAATTTCAGTAATATTGCGTATCGAAAAGCTACTATAAAATGAGTAAATGAATGTCGATAGACTTCAGGATGTGGTCAGCTGATTAACACTACGTGGTTGAGCGACACTGGCCGCCGTACTTTGCGGTCGAAGCGAACATTTTATGGCTCGTGTATGATTGTGTTGGTGCAATATCTCCTAAGAATTGTGTTGAAAGTAACAGTGTAGTAGGACATATAGATAATTTAAAAGCCATAGAGCTATTCCTTGTTTTGGTAAAATTAATAACCAAGTATTTTTGTTTGTATCATTTATTACACTGTAACGGGAGATTGAACTGTAGTGTAGGTATATAATAAGCGAACATGTGAATAAAACTATTGGAATAAGGAATCTTGGTTTAATTTGGGACAAATGAAAAATGCGAATTATAAAATTAATATCTTATATTTGTTCAATAAAAACTACATGTGGGCCCGTGTGCCCGGCGCCCGGGTAACACGACCTTTGTATTATCTTGTTGCATATAAACTCTGCGGGCAGACTGTGTCATAAGGCAATGGTGTGAATGGCGGCCTTGCGGCCTCGTCAAGGCATCTGGTCCGGATCCTCCGCGGCGACGGCCCTGCGCCCTCGCCGCCGAAACTTTACACTTATTGGAATGTCACGCTGGATGCGAACGTTCGAACGTTAAAAATTATTACAAACGAAACCTAACACTAGGCCCCCTCGTGGGCCACTCCGAAGATACACTCACATCGAAATATTGTACAATCTCATACTCCCGAGCGCGCCCGACCACTCGGTTGCGCGCCCCAAAGATACCCTATAAAACTTACAAAATCGACCGGTACTCTTAAACTTAACGCTAAGTTAAAATTAATCGGAATTGAAAAATAAATTACCTAGGTACAATATTTTAGTCTAGAAAGCTATTTATAGGCGCACGAGGGTCGCTTGGTGGGAGTGCGCGGATGTCAGTGTGTAGCTTTTCGAAGTTTCTTAGCAATAGGTAGCGCAGACGCATCTGATGAGTCACCCAGTGAGTTCTCTTCTGCCGAGCTCGCCTCCTCTATTTGCCTGCGTCAAACAAACGGAACAAATGAGTAAACGTATTCGATACAAGTTATCGTGAAAATGATGAAACAACTGTATGCATAAAACCCGATAGGACGGCTGGTTGTTCTAGTTGGAACAATGCAATGTAATTATAGAGTGTGTAGTGGTTATAGTTACCGTTTGGCGCGCGGCGTGCTGAAGGCGGAGTCGGAGTTGTCGGACGGGGAGGCGGGAGTCGCGGGGGTGGCGGGCGACGCCGCCTTCGCGTCCATCGAGTCCTCTGTGCACGACGTCGTCGTGTCCTCGTTCACTGAGTCCGCAGTGATTAACTTTCCTGTAACAACGACAAAAATCTCATTATTTCTATCCACACGGAAATTAGGAGCGTGCTACTACAGCTTATTTCCCTAACACGTTTATTACACGTTAGTCATTAAGCCTAAAGCGTCTTGTGATCTGTACCCAGCGATTGTGCGGGTACAATTACTCCAAACTTAACTGGATTCCTAGTAATCTTTATAGCACATATTTATTTCGTCTCGTTGACCCAGTAGATTGTGGGTAGCAAACAGGCAGTAACATAAAACGTGGTCGTTATTCCTCGTACTCGTTCGTCGGCCCCGCATTTGGTTATCATAGACATCGTTAGCTAAAACATGCGGGATATCGCATAATGTAAATACACCCTTATGTAGTGCTTCCAACGCGTTTTGCTAACACAATAGACGTGTTAATTTATCAGTTTTATACAGAATACATGAGGGAGATTTGTTTAATTTGTATGATAAAAACAGCCCTATAAATTATAAACAAAAAGGTGTGTTATTCTTTCTATATTTTTACATGTTCAAGCTCATCTCGGATTATATTTCAGTAGGCTGATGGTAAACTGTCTCTGTTCTATCTGCTCCAGGCATCATCTTTGGTTTTGTTGTTAAAAGCGTGATCGTAGCCGGAAAGACAATCCTAATGAGTGACTTTCAGAACAACTTTGTTGACAAATGAGAGAGACTGTTCCAATTTCCGACCAAAATTGTTAAACATGATTAATCAAAATAACGGGCTTCGAAATGAGAGCAGGCCTCCACAGATTTGGAGTAACCGCACTGCAGTTCAAGTTGCCTCGATTAAGCACCAGACAAGTGAGTTACTGGACTGTTTAAAGTTCAATAATTGCCATTTTCTGTACCGGTACTGATAAATACTACTAGCTTGAACTTTCTGACTAACTGACCGACTCTTTGATAATTCAAAAGTGCCTGGTTTAATTGAAATAAATGCTTTGAGTTGAAATTACCTGATAAATTATCCCCCCCTTATTTTGTCTATGCGATTACTTGAAGTCTAAACGAAATCTCAACCTTACTATAAGACTTGGTCTCATCTTGATCCAGTTGTATAATTTTTGTAGTTGTGTTTCAATACTGCTACGTGCACGTCTTTCTACAAGGTTCTCACATGTACAATTTCTACATCAAATTATGTATAACCAGTACTTTACAACAATAATTTGTTTTCAAAAGAGTATTCATGGAGTTTCTTGCCCATTCTTCTCCATAGGAACCTACTACGTTTTGGAAGGGGCAACTAGCTTCATCTTTTTGACTGACGGACTCCTTGAAATTCAAAAGTGCCTGTAACAAAGTGCTTTGAGTTGAGTTTGATACTCACCGTTGCCATTAGTGGAGGGTGGTTCGAGGTTGCTCTCATCACTCGGCAGGGGCGAGCCCCCATTGGCCGGCGCCACACTCCGGGGCTCCTTGCCCAAGAGCTCGGGCTGCAAGTCGGACACTATGTAGTGGGTCCATAACGCCAGTTCCACCATGTGTGGGGAAAACTTGTTGCCACAGCCGTTTTGTTCCTAAAATGTGATCAGTTGTTAGAAGAAAAATTATATTTTCAGTCGTTAATAGAAAAGGGACATTTTGAGTCGTACTGTTTTTATTTGGTTGTATAATTTTTTGTTTTTAAAAGGGTTTTGCCACTGTCTGTTTAGTTTTTATGGGTTAGCTACTTATTCGATTTTACTGAGATTATGCAGAGGTAGGTTGATAGTTGAAGTATGATATGGTACTTTTTACTTAATGGTGGTTGATATGGTACTGTATAGGAGGCACCGCGAACACTCATATTTTTGGTAACTATTTGGGTTTCACAATATTATGTTCAAGTTATCCTGTTATTTTATCTGGCCTAATTTCGAGTGGTTTCAGCAGTATTCGCGTGTTAATTTAACCGAAATGTTACCGTTTCACCTGTAATTAATAAAGTTGGAATTGTGATCAGCAGTATTCGCGTGTTAATTTAACCGAAATGTTACCGTTTCACCTGTAATTAATAAAGTTGGAATTGTGAAACTGGGCAGGAGCCCAGTTTCACAATTCCAACTTTAATGTGTAAGGTCGATTAAAGTTTTAAGTGTTATTGTGTAAAGGTATGTACTTTAAAATCATGAGCTTTTTAAAACAGACCCCATTAGACTCACTGCCAAAACATTACAAAAGGGCACTTGGGCCCTCTGCCAAAAAAGGAGAAAACTGCATCGTATACTCAGATTGATATAAGACGTGTACTAACCTTATTTAACCTATCACAGACTTTCCTAATATGGGTTACAAAATTGAGGTATTCCTTGGCAGTGTAGTCGCATTCTTCCATTTCGGGGATCGCCTGTACGCATTCGTCGGCCATGAACGGTGCTATGTCCGGGCTGGCGGCCGCGAGGACCGCTGACGCCGTGGCAGTGCCCACCCCCTTCAAATTACTTAACGCCGCCATAGCTGTCTCGATGTTCGGCAGCTTTCGGAAGGCCTTCTTCGTCTCTGCCATGACAGCCCTTGGCGTGTTCACTTTTATCAGATATGATAATTGTGGATAAAATCTTCCTCTCTGTAATAGAAGATACAAAAAATTCAAGCCATTGTTAGCTTTGAATAGGTCGTTTGGAATTGCAAGTGTTCAAAGTGTTTATAAATCTTTTGTAAATGTTTGGTTGTAGGTTATAAGTTATTCTTTCGCTTGATTGACATACGCGACGTGTGTATTTGTTTAGCATTGTTTAGCATAAGCGAATGGGCTTTAACTATGGGAAATTTAACTATTTTATTACAATAAAAGACACCCATATATCTGGATACTTTGAATTCAATGCTTGTATTCAGTGTGATTACGGATGCAAATTACGTTGATTCAACAAATTGTGAAGCCTTGAATATCCTAATTTATTTCTGTGATTGAATCGAATAACTATTTAGAACTAATTTCAATATTTTGCACTCAATTCATTTCTCAGTGCAGAGCTGCCACAAAAACTAATAGTTTATCAATAACACGATAGTTATGAAACGAGTTTCGCTGGATGTTAGTATAATAAACTCGTACTGACCGCTTGTTTCCATTTCATGAGTTGTACCAGCTCCTCGTGCACCAGATGCGCGTCCTTGCCTCTGGATTTAATCTTCTTTGGTAGTTCATTCTGGTACCTGCAAATAATAAAACAAATGACTAAGGTATTTTATAAATTACCGTGACATTCTCGTTGTGTTCAATACGGCAAAATTACCGACGGAATAAATCGCTCGTCTGGTTTGAAGATTCAGTTATTAAAATTGAGCGGTATTCGAGACGAAAATTATTTTGAAATTCGGGTTGAATTTCAATTTTCAGGAGGGAGCATTAATATCAATCTCACTGCGGGAATGAAAGCTATACATTTTCCTCCCGCTACATTTTGTTACTCGAAGAACATAAAGTAGATGCTAATTACTAGAAACGGCCCCTTTTATTGCTGTATTCGTTTAGCACATGTTCATAAGGAGCCATATGGTAAAAAGCTTGTTAAAAATTACGCCCAAGATGGGCCTAATGACATGAGACACATTTTAATTTCGTATCATCTGGTAATCTAAACTTCCTTTAGATCGTTCAATTATAAATACATAAATAAATTTATAAAAATTCAATATAGTAGGTACTCCTACTTAGGTATGCACCTAATTCAATAAAAGAAAATGTTTTATTTTAAACTTATAATGGATAAATCTATTCTTTATCTAGACAGTGGGGCATAATAAATTAATTTACCGGAAAGTTATGTACCTAATTAAATTTAACTTAATGAAAGATTCCCTGCTCTAAATATAATATTAAGTATCTTATTTTTCCTGCACCCCCTAGATGTTATGAATAGGTACCAAATTAAAAAGATGAGCAAAAAATTTACTTGGATATTAAAGAGATTATTCACAATTACAGCGAGGCGTTGTATTAGAGGAAGGCTAAGCTCAAACTCGCTCAGACAGCAATTATTATTTTTAAGATTGCTGTACTTACATATACTTCAATATGTTTTATGAAAACAAAATTTTAAATGTATTCTTTGATTTTGCCGGGACAATATTTAATTATTCTCAATAAATTTTATAATTACCTAAATATGAAGTTTATTGAAGAATTGTAAATATTCGCCCTTATAACATATTTCACCAGTAGACTAAGATGCGTAAAATTATAATTATTGACTGATAATGCGTTTTAATTTTATAATAATTATCTAAGTAATCTATTTCTTCTACAAAGTGAATTTAACAAAGAGAAACACCAAAACTTCTGGGAAAAACTTAAACTTTCTGCTCTGGTAAAAGTTGATCGTACTAAAGTACATGATGACTCATTGTGCTTGGTAAAGTAATCCAATAATACAAAGTATTTATTAATTTAAATGCTAGAAATATGTAGGATAGTTAGTTATCTTACATAATTGATCAAACAAATGCCTAACTAGTCGAAATACTAATAATAAAACTTAACTTTAAAAGGCAAGTCACCATTTTGAACGGATGTGAATTCTGAGTTTGTACTCAACAACGCATTGTATTATCTAGCAAAGTACCTGGTCAGACATGCAACAACATATCGTACACATTATCAAGGCTGTTATTTAGTCAGGGAATCTGTGGAATTAGCAAGCAAACGATCCTAAACATAAAGTTTAATGCATTCAAACGAGTCATGATACGTAAAGGACAGCCACCATTTTATAACGCCTAAGCGCGGTGATATTTTCCCCCACACTGGCTTCAGGAAAAACGATCGTGTCAATTTGACATCGATCCCACGTGACGCAGTGGTTTTAATGAGCCGTCCGCGGACTAGAGATGCAGTCCGCGAGGGAGGTAGCTATCAAATCAGTTTGCACGGATACACACACAATACAAGTTCATTGACACGCCACGGCCGCATTTTCTCCTTTCAAAGGCGTTCGTACTCACCAATTGTCCAATTTTATGAGCTCATCGGGTTTCTTTGTTTTCAGTTCAGCTTTAAGTTTAATCGCTTGTGGGTATAACTTTAAAACACTGTCAAAATCTTTTGCATCTGCCTCCAGAAAGAAAGTAGACGTGTCTTTCGCGGTAGCCATTGTGAACGTTCTAAATGTACAACACTGCGTATTTAGTTTAGCTATAGCGCCGAACTCGACGCGGCGGCAGCACCTGGCCAACTGGGCGCCCTCTCCCCACTCGCCGCCATCTTGTACAGTGAACCTCGTAATGACGTTCGATATTATTATTCGAAATATGCTTATTTCGTCTGCATTTATGCTTGTAAAACTATTATTTGGCATAATATTTTATCGAAATTGACCCAATGTTCCAATTTGCTTCAACATTCCCGATATTTAACCAGTTTGAGTACGATTGTAACAAAAAATATACTTACTCGACATCACAAGGTTATGTCGGTCGCACGGCGTGTCGAACGTCGGACATTTGTCTGGCCTCCACCCACAGGGAAAAACGGGATGAGAAAAAATAAATTCCATCTTGATGTTAAATCACTGCACCACACAATAATATCAAATTGAAATTTGAAAAACTGAGCAGAAAATGAGCACAATCACGATAATGTTAGTCACGTCGGCCTCGGCGCACTATCAATTTCCTTAAACGTGACGCAACACACGACACCGTTCTACCGAAACGACTTTGGTAAACACGCATATTTTCCGTTGCATTGCAGTACACACTGAGCTCGGAGTAGTCATGAAGTAGTAACTAGCGGTGTACATAAGGCATTTAGGTAGTAGGACGTACATATCACCGGGGTGGAACGTCACACCAATCGGCTTTGTTGTTTCGAAAGATAGATCGCCATGTGCTCTGATCCCTCTTTAATTTAGGTGTATTATTGTTTATATAATAGCTCGTTGTAATGTTGCGGTTTTATTTCTTTCATTGATTAGATGTGTAGCGTTTGGACTGAATGAATTCGCGGATTTTCTGTTCCCAAATTCATGTTTTCTTTTGAAGGTACTTTAGGGAATCTTTCGGGATTTTCTATGATTGGGTACCTAGGTATATGCTTAGCGTCTTGCTTACTACATTATACGATTACTAATCCTTGCACTTTATTGCTCTGTAACTATTTTTTTTTTACAATTTCTAGAACCTTCTAGAAGTTTCCAATTTTGCATGCCTATAACTCGAAAAACTGCCTTCTTCTGGATGCTTGTTATCGTCTAGGTATGGAAGCTCGATGAAACGGAATGCTTGTCATATTTAAACTACCCTTGCATTGACCGAAAGACCGAAATTTTATTAAAAATTAGCGATGAGTTTCCAACTTGTCTCGACGTTCTCTAAGATCTTTTAGGCCCATCGTATTATGACCATCGTCAATTCAAATAGTACGTCGATCAACTCTGCTTGAATCCTACATCCATCATCATAATTTATTTAAATTAAGAACCTACCTACATCTAAAGAAATAGGACTACTAAACTATGTTCCATATTACATAAGTGTTACTAGTCTACATAAACGGCTCGAGAGAGGTTGAAAGAATTTAGACAATTTTTATGTTATTCAGATTGCTTTAAATCGTTTTCATAAAACGGTATCCTGTATGGTGCCTTGCTATTCGTCGATTTTTTTTCTAATTCAGGTCTTTCTCCTCCTAATCTGAATATTGCCGAAGTCAAGGAAAACACGGACTCATTTTGAAGAAGTAGTTTGCTTTCAATCTGTGTACCTTTTACATTAAACTGCCTTTTTCCATCATACTTTCTTAATAGTGCAGCAAGCAGTATTTGTAAATTCCCATAAGTCCTGAAAATTTGAACTTAATCAAAGACTGTTAAGTAAGGTTTTTCCTCGAACATTTTGTTTCTCCATTTCTCAACATTTTGACACGTTATCGAGATGATTCATGTCCTAGTTCCTTTCACAAACACTGAGCAATACAATATTGAAGAAATAAAAACCCGGTTTTTTCGTTTTTGTAACTTCAACGATCCCTTGAACTAAAGTCATATTAAAAGTATACGTTCATCCCTTTCTAATTCCACGTAGTTATATAGGTACTATGAATGGTCTTAGTACTTACCTAGTAAATCAATTACTATACTAGACTGAACCTAATCTTCCTAAAATCTGGTGACCTATCTGCACTAACTTTTTTTCTTTTCTAACAGAAATTATTTTATATTTCAGGAAGCCATGATGAGGTGACCTAAACTGAGGCACATGAATGAATTGGCCGCTCGACATTATTTCATATGACCTGCCGCTAGGTAAGCCGGAGATCATCCAGTGCTGTGTAACAGCCTTCTAATCAGACCACTATACATTCCTTAGGATTCTGGCTTCACTAGCATTAGCCGCGGCAATCGGATTGGAATGCAGTATGTTGTTATTAGAGCACAAGCGGCGGATGCCAATACTTATGACATAATCTAGTCTGACTTAAAGAGTGCAGAAAAGGGAATGGCTTAGCCTCTGCCAGGAAGCTCACAGTCGATAAAGGGATTGTGTACCTCACATACTTTGTTTTGTTTGGGAAAAAGACCTCTCTGAGAGGGAACGGGCCGCAACCCACCAGGCAGGCCTAGTGTGGGTTGGTAGATTGCAAATGGTACGCTGCTGACCAAACATTATATTTCCGACGTTAGTATTTTTTTAATAGGTCATCTATTATTTAGAAAGTAGGTAGTTACCGTACTAATTCCTACTGAAGTTATATAAACCATTTCACCTCTCAGTTGCAAAGAAACCAGTTTAGTACACACGACTACATTACACATCAAGCTATACATTTCCAGTTTATGCTGATCTCGCATTGTATAGGATTTCCGTATAATGCGAAGTCAGCTTATACTAGAAATGTATAGCTTTATGTGTAGCCGTGTGTACCTAACCCACCTAATATGACTAAAAAAAAAACATATTTTCATGCATTTTACAGATGGACTGCTTCAGACTTACAATAAACCGTATGCAGTCATCGGAGAGATGGCCTTATCTTCTGAAGCTGCTCCTCTTACTACTACTGCCTACCCATCTCAGGGTGATTGGTGCACTAGCTCAGACTTCGATGCGGAAAACAAACAAACAGAAAAACTGGTACAGTACCCTCAGAGTAGTGGTTGTCCCTATGTATGTATATGTTCCACTAACAACTGGTTTCAAAATCCCCTTCTTAATGGTTGTATGGTAAATGTATCCCGCTGGCGTTAGCTTATAAAAACATTCTTCAATTTCGCGCCTCGTAATAATATTTGCGTGCGTAGATGTATGAACGTAAACGAGGCAAAAGGAGTACCTATGTAAGGATCGTGTCAGGTGGCGTTCTGTATTTTCTGCCTACCCCCATCGGAAGAAGACGTGAGTCTATGTATGTTTGTACTTACGTAATAATATTTCTGTGCCCATTAAAAAAATAACAATCTTTTTGTCAGAGTTATAAATGGAATAATGTGGCTTTTAATTCATCGTAAATGAATGATTAACTGCGTTAATTAGATACTCGTATATCCATTTACTGTTCCATTCCAAGTCTACGAAACATTAATAACAGATGTATACGTGTTATAAGTAGAACGAACAAACAGACAGTGTGTTCACTAATAGACAGAGATAATTTCACATGATATGACATCCAATTATTCCTATAATCAGATCGCGCTCGCGAGTCGCGACTAACTAAATGATAAACAACGGCGTCTCAGACAATAACGATTAATTCGATTGTATCAGAATAAATACACGGTTACTGTAAACAATAAACCCTAAAGTATCCTTTTGGTAAGACAAAAATGCATAACATAATTTAACATAATTCCAAAAATAAAACGATAACGATTTTCAAAGTAAAAAGAACAAAAGAAAAATACTCAGAACAAAAATCTTAAACTGGAAGCTATAAAAATGAAAAGCGTTTGACATTCAAATTCGTGATAACAAAACTGTTCAACACTGTATTATTTAACTCACAACGACTTAACGATAATACAGTATCCTCGTCCTTTATGAACGGGATATTTCCAACAAAATATGGCTTCAATAGGGTGCCAGTTGAATGCAGGGATACGGGCCCTAAAAGCGGTGAGCGATCGAGGGTTTGGCCGCGAGCACAAAAAGTACGAAGGGAACAAACGCCGCCGCCGCGCCGACGAGAGGCGAGGGTTCGGCGAGGTTTAATTTTTTTATATTTATACTGGGATAGCGTCTGTATTCGATAAACGAACTGGCAGCCTGCTGGGACCGGGCCCGGCGAAAATACAACGTGTGCAAATAAATTTTCGAATGGAACATAGGTGCTTAACACTAACATTGAGATTGGTAAACATACATGGTTAAAAATATAGGAGGTATTTTTGTCTATTGTTTTGATAACGTCGATTTTTGTTTATTTAGAACAGGCTATCAAACTTGACGGTTTGAAATTAATGCGCGAATAACAGTTTTACAGCGTATTAAAAAGTAATAAACCAAAGCGAAACTTCGAAGAAAAATTACTGCCGCTACCAGTAATAAAGCAATTTCCAGTAGTGCGTTAACATTGTATCGGCAGTTAGTTACTTTATAATTTTATACCTTTTTAAAAATTTATGTTAAAATATTGTCACTCTCGTATTATCAAAATACCTGTTTTGTTTTTATGATCAAGACATAATGCAACGCGAAGAATGAACAAATTAAACAGATATGACAAACCGCATATTGATGTATGTACTACTGTTATAAGGTGGTTGTTGAGTAGCGGGAATTAAAATTGGGTGCGTCACTGAGTGTGCGCCGTAGCATGTTGACAGCCCACTTGTCCGTGTTCCTGGAAAGCGCGCGTGAATGTATCATTGACTGCGTCCTGTACTTTAGAAGTTTTTTTATTTGTTCTCGATTTTGTGTCGAATTATAGGTGTCATTTAGTTTGAAAATTGATTCTTAGTGCAGCTAGACTTGCACACACGTGTGGGCGGGTGAAGTGTGTCATTCACGCCATAGTCCAAAAATATAAGAACAATCTTCCAGTGTAATCGCAAAATACATCATTCAAAATTTATTTTATCCACATAAACCCAATCGAAAACATCTAATCGCTGGGTACTTCATGAAACAAAGTTTCTAAGAATGAACAACGCCTTATTAGTATGCTCAAGTAAGAAAAACACCGCAGTTGGAATTAAAATTGTTTCTCCTTTTTGCCCCAAGGTCAGTGAGTTGTGACTTGTGATAATCACAACGTGCTCTCGGTCGCGCGGTCGGCCACGATACGGAGAAACCAGATATTTTTGAAACCACGCGATACGCTTTGTGCTCCAACACACTACTAACGCCATCTGTCTCTACACGGCTGTACCAACATACAACAAACTAATTACCGCTTAATTTTAGCACATTTTTGCCGTTTTGGAATGCGCAGATAATTACACGTCGTGCTAAAAATACATATTGAAAATATCCAAAACCATAGTACCGGTTTCTGTATGAACATTTAAGCGAGAACTGAGTTTTATCTTATCGAATTCAAATAGCTCAGGGCGACAATAGTCACTGATATAGTTTACACACCACGATAAAACATAATATTATTTTAGTCCAATACTATTCTAATTGTATGAGAGTCACAGTTTGTAGTTTACAACCACGTATATAATTATGAAATTGCTTTCTTTTTATGGCAGCGATAACGCATACGGTATCTACTAACACTTGATTTCAAGGTAGCTCGATATAATTAACAGAAAACTCATACAGGCGATTAAAATTCGGCAGTAGGTATACAAGTGTCCATGAACGGGAGATAACTACCAAACGATAAGAGAGTGAATGCTTTCCTTTTAAACACAATTACACATTCACTCTCATAATAACAATGACGGACATACCTAACAAGATAATAATAATAATATTTTTTTGCATACATTCATGAATAAACACATATTTTTGATAAGTAGTCGATGGGTCCCAAAGAACATTTTAAAAACAAATAATTGTTCTTCCAAATTGTCATCGAACACAACAAATAAGAATTTGATACAAGCTCTATGGACATACGTAACAGTATCAGAAAGACTCATAAAAAAAGAACACGATAAATTGGCGGACTGAATTCCAAAGCTCGTTTCGTTTGGCAGTAATCGGCTTTATTTAAATATGATAAGCAAAGCGACACTCGGCACATTTTTATTTTAGTGCTTAAAGTATGTGACTGAAATATTACGACAGTAAAATTGTGTAGAATACAGATTTACATTCAGCCCGTTATGTGTATAAGCATACAATGGGCATAGGTGCCTTTAACGATGCGCTCTCTCTGAGGCAGGCTGGCATTTGGTTTCGGTACCTGTGTCTCAGGTACCCAAAGTTGTAAAGCCAGTTATGCACCATTTGTCAAAATATATGAATTTGAAATGCCTCCGTCCCTCACTAAACAATGATTTGTATTAAAAGCAATTAGGTAATGAAGTATTTTAACTACAGCGGGCTCGGAATGGCTAGATTTTTTATATAAGGATATAAGCGAATCTCGTAAAACCTTGATTCTTCGTTTTCTGTCTGGCGTATCCCGCCTTCTAGCAGAATGCGCCCTCCGGCACAGTCTTTTCTACTTTGTCCTGTTTTCAACGCTCTAATTGCCAGTTGTCCGCGCTTGTTTTGCCTACTTTAAAGTAGGTACCTACCGACAACCGACCTCTGGTCGGGTAAAAATAGAGAAAACGATTTTTCCCAGATATGAGACCTAGCTAAATCGATTTTTCGCCCCCGTAAACCCCTATATTGCAACTTTCATCGAAATCGTTTGAGCCGTTTTCAAGAACGTGATTACAAATACAAATATTGCTCATTTAAGTATAGGATACCTAACCTAAATTAAAACTATAGACTCTTTTATGACTCAGCATTTTCATGATCGATAGTATAGGATACCTAACCTGAAGTAAAACTATAGAATCTTTTATGACCTAGCATTTTCATGATCGATCGGTATAATTAGGACAGTATTTATAAGGTAGTATAGTACGAGTCTGCTGGATGTTCTAATGAAGTCCTACGTTCTACGCAATGTTCACAGAGCAGATAGGTGGTGACTTCCTAGGTAGCATTCAAACGATCAGTTGCACAACGTCAGTATCGACCTAGCCTTTTAATTCTGGGATCGGCTTCCAGTCTTACCAGATATGTTTAAATATCAGCTCCTATTTTACAAGCTACTTTCATTTGAGCTCTGCAACCTTATTGTTAAGAAGCACTTCGATTACTTTGTTTAGACCCCTTGTCTTACTTGAGTTGTAATAATGATGGCAGGTGTACAACCGGGACCACCGCACCGGCTTAAGGTTCAAAGCCCTCCAGACTCTGAGGCACGGAAGGCAAACTTCATAAACTATTTTTATTTTGCTCTCTGGGACTCTCCGAGCTGTCTAGGCTGCTTGGTTGCCACTGTAGACTCTGGATTGCAAGAGTTTCAGTAGTAGGGGAAACTGTAGCGAAATAGTGTTTAAAAAAAAACCTGGGTTAATTTATAAAACACTAGCTGCGCCCCGCGGTTTCACCCGCGTAAGTCTCGATCCCGTGGGAATATCGGGATAAAAAGTATCCTATGTGTTAATCCAGGTTATAAGCTATCTGTTTGCCAAATTTCATCCAAATCCATTCAGCCGTTTTTGCCTGATTGGGTAACAAACATCCAAACACACAAACTTTCACATTTATAATATTAGTAGGATTATTATATTCCAAACAATAAATGTGGACTTTGCAAACAACACTCAATCAAGCTTCTACATTCTTTTGATTTTAGATACGGGCATAATAGATAATTGCTGGACTCCAATTAAGATAACAAAACTGTACAGTTACGAGTATAAATACCTTACAGTTACGCAAAATGCGAAAGCGTTTTTCTCATGAATTAATTAAATGCACTGACCCCAGGATGGTTTGACCACCTGGCAGGGTTGCGGGAAAGTCCGAAAAGGATACCGGGACCTTGGCAACAGGCAACTGAAGGAAGACGGGTGGGTTTTAGTCAGTAAAAGTCTGACACGACCTTCCGCTCCGTCCAGAGCGGGAGAAGTCATTTGATGATTTCCCACCCTCAAAAAAAAAGGGTGGTTTGACCAAACTCGATTAATCGAATGTACCAAAGATTTTTATCTGGAGCCTCATTGTTTCATGGTGTTATATACAGAGACCATTTCTTATCAAGGAGTAGACTGGCGGGCGCGATAATGAAAACGTGCCCTTAGGATATGGAATAATTTGCGAGCCGTACCGGACTCTTTGAGGCGCGCGTGGATCACGACGCGCCATCGACCCGGGCCTGGTCCTGATCGGACGGCGAGCTACCCATTGCTCGCCGTCCGCAAGCCCGCGCCTATGGTGGCCGGGAATCCGCCTGGGATTCCCGACGCCCAGGGCGTCTCCAGCGGCGGCGGCGGTTAGGGGCGTGAGGGCGCAAACTTTGCCTCTCCCTCACGCGTTCCGCCTCCTCCTTCGCGAGCATTACTGCTTCGCAGAAGGAGGTGACTGCTTCCCATGCCCTCTCGCTCCGTACCATGGCCTGGACCAGAGCCGGACGCGAGAGGTCACCGCCCCCAATCGCCTCCAAGAGGACACGGCGGGGCTCCGCCCAAGCGGGGCAGACCTCCACCGTATGCTCCACCGTGTCCTCCGGGCGATCCACACAGTGGTGACACCCAGGCGTTTCCTCCCGCCTTATACGAAACAGGAACCTCCCGAAGCAACCGTGTCCGGTGAGGACCTGTGTCAGGCGGAAGGTGAGGACGCCGTGGCGCCTCTCTAGCCACTCCTCAAAGAGGGGACTTATCGCCGCAATTGTGGCGTGCCCAACCGGATATGCATCCTAGAGTAGATAATGGACTAGTGGAAAGATTTTCTCGAGAAATAAAAATTGAAACTGAGAAAAGACCTATTTCATATTAGTACTAGCTGATGCCCGCGGCTACGCCCGCGTGGATTGCGGTTATTATATACTCAAACCTTCTTCGAGAACCACTCTATCCATTGGTGAAAACAACATGAAAATCGGTGCAGTAGTTTTTGAGTTTATCGCGAACAGACAGACAGACGCGGCGGAGGATTTTTTTTATAATATGTAGTGATAAGTACTAAGTTTGTAACACCACATCTACTCGTATCTATACATTTGGAGAAAATCCCTTGTAAGTCGTGCGTAACTTTAAGATATTTATGCTCGTAACTGTACGTCTAAATACCCAGGTAGGTACAATTAGAGGTGCCCCTATCTCTACCTTGTAAAATGATAGCTAGGGTTGTATCTATGAGGGGCGGTAGGGATTACACAGCAAGGGTCTCGGCAGCCCCAAATCTGTCATCTAAAGTATAACAAGCGATGCATGATGTTGTTACAGTAGTGGCGTCAGCTTGTGTTCAACATTCTAAACATTTCTGAAATATATCGGGTAGAACATATTGCCCGAGGGCTTTAAAATAATAATTAGTGGACAGACGTGTAGGATGATACAAAAACGAAAAGCGACAGTTTAAGTTAAATTCCCAACCAGCCTTCATCAAAAACATTATATTGGTTCTTTTAAGTTTTTGTAGAATAAACTTTTAGTATATCCTATACTATTAAATGAGCAAACGGCTCGAAAACGGTTCAAACGATTTCGATGAAAGTTGCATTATAGGGTTTTACGGGGGCGAAAAATCGATCTACCTAGGTCTCATGTCTGGGAAAATTCGTTTTCTCTATTTTCACAACTTATGACAAAGTGATACAACGTTGGTATACCTGGACGATATGTTTATCTATTTTCACCTTAGCAGAGCTCGGCCGACCAGGTACTGAAACAAATGACAAATCTAGTCTACCGTTTCATTAAAAAAAATTATGAACGATATGAACATGTAATTTTTTTTACCTCGTACTCACATGTCGGATTTGGCCTGGCTGTGACAGAAAATCAATACCCTGTGGGTACCGGCGACATGTCGAATTTTAAATCCTTTAATGAGAGAGGACTTTTAATAAAGAAACATTGACAGATAGTTAACAATTATTCGAACAGCTGATATGAATAACAAACAGCTGCCTAATTATCTACCGTTTACAAACGGATCTTATTATGACAACACGCTCACGTATATAATGATATCGGTATTTCTAATAACATAACACATTACGTATGCATTATCTACAGTACAGTAATTATACGCGCTAAAAATACCACGTGCCGATATAAGTTCTAGTTAGCCTACACAAGGACTAAAATACGTACGATAGTGGTAATATACGTCAACTAAATTACGTTGAAACATTTCATTGAAGTTTTCGCAAAACCCGTTTCTTGAATGAAATGACGTCACTACGTAGTAGATAGCTATACGTATAAACAGCTGTGTACTTATAGTATAGATTATTGGGTTCTTTCTTTTGCGTCAGATGTTAGTGGGGTTATTCGACAACCATGAGGGGAGGCGTCACGGAAGCGTGTCGTAGACATCAGAGGTGAATTCTCTTTGTTAGTTCAGACGGCTCGGTTACGGATTTTGTGCTAAATGCGTATCATACCGTTATGGGATGTTTTTCAAATTAGTTTTTGTAAGTAGGTACCTATCAAAATTCATGTGAAAATTATTTATGATCGTAAATCTCCTGAAGGACTTTCACGAAACTGAACCATGTCACACATAATGTTCTACAATTTCAGTCTTTTATAAGTCTGCGATAACGACACGAACACGACATCATTAATTTTAGGCGCTTTGAGAATAGCCCGTCGGGCTGCCCTGCCTGAATAGAATAGTCAGAAGTACATAGTCACAACTCGGTAGCGATGTGAGACGGACGCAACATCCTCGCCGCCACTCGCCTCGCGCTCTTTCGCGCCCGCGGCTCATTGCTACACCGCGAATTTGGGCCAAGCACAAATATACCCCTCCCTTACCAACCCACGTGTTACTAATCTACCTGTCTCTTTCGGCAATTTTCTCTCTCGGCCCGCGGTAATATACAGTCATTTAATGTAATAAGTTCAATGTTTACATTGTGACTGCTATCAGCAGGTGATGAATGGAAATATATTTCAAATTGCGATAAACTCGGCCTTATCTTCAATGCTGTTGCTGTTCTCTTCGGCTTATGTATAGGTGGGTAATGAATATAATTTAAAAAAGCTACTTAACAGCCTTTGCACATAATGCATCAATCACTCCAGAGTTTAATGTAGAAAGTAACCCAGTTTCACGATAAAGAAGGTGCCATACATGTCTCATACATAGATATCGATCAACAACATTTAGCTGTTTGCTGTGGATACCTGCCTAAATAAAAATATAAACACGATTGTTGTCAACTATGACTGTCAAATTTATATGCATCATCATCAGCATCGCTTAAAATTACACATACTTACTTACTGACATACAACAGAAGTATTGAGCTTCCTGTTGGAACCAATTTGAAATAAGTCGTTATCATGTCAAGAATCATTTAAGAATTTCGTCAGTCGACATACATTTTGACTGCGCTGAGCACAAACACCTGAGTTGATATCAAACACACATCGTTGGTAAATTACAACGTGATTTCATCATTATTACAATAAACAATTATGTGACCAATAAGAAAATTAAGTTTGATTTTAGAATCGACAAATTGGAATTCCAATTTCTAACTAGCCAGTTTAATATGTTTATCGATTTACGAGAAGGTGAAGGTCGGAATTGATACCGACATAACTGTTTTTACCGTTCCATTATAATTAAAACAAAACGATAGGTAAATAGAGGTAAGTATCCTACAGAGCGTTTATCGAATGTCAAGAACACGTCAAATTAATGACCTTCCAAGGACCGATAATATGACATAACTGTAAATAAATGAGAAGTAGCTACATTAAAAAAAAAATAACAATCAAGTATAAGAAATGTTAATTTATGATGTATCATTATCATTTGTTACTATTGTTAACCGCAAAAAAAAAAATCATCTAAACCTAAACAGAAACCAACTATATATTTTCTTTTGTTCATTTTCCAAGTTTAGTTAAAAATAAATCGATGTAATGGCAGCCGTAAAGTCGTTGACAGAACAAAAAAAAAATACATAACAATGAACGGGAAATGTGAGTTTTCAAGTTTGTCAATATTCAATACCAAAGGTTTTCCTGTTACGATTCAGTTCGCTTTGGCATATGATTGGCACTCGTCCCATATGAAAAGACATTTTGTCAATTTTGGCCATATTTCTCGGATGTTTAAATGTTCTTTCGGTTTGCGAGAAGCATATACTCTGGTGGCTGACTGTGCGTTTATAAGTACGAAGAAATTCAGTATGAACTTTACACCATTAGAGGAGGACTCATTGGAGCCCACACTATTATCTATAGGTACTATACTGTTAAGCATTCTATTGATGAGTTACATGAGTATCTAATACAGTACATAGGTTTATGTAAGTATTTTATAGTTACGGGATAAGGCGAGTTTTTGTAGAGGTCGATTATAAAAATAAAACTTTTATCAGCGAACAAAATTAACGAATTAACCAGAGACACAGTAAATCGGAAAGTAAATAGAAAAATACCTACCCATATAGGAGCTATATTGAAACAAGGCCATGGTTGGCATGCGAATTAGAACGTAGCAATTCTCTGAAAACTGTAATTCAGGGTCGTTTCCGCCATTAATACTTCTCTTGAAATAAGGATGGGTCATCGCAGTGAAATTATAGCACTTAATATGATTAAAGCCACCCATTTTACCTTGGCTTGGCAGACAGATTCATCATGCTGCATGCCAAGATTATTGGGACGAAAACTGCTTTTGAAGGTTTTGCTCTTACGTGGTCCCTTCGTAGACTTTCAATTACACCCATTTAATAGTGAGCATACCATTATTCTGTCTCAAGTGTCTATCTAGAATCGAAAACGATTTCAATATCCAAGCAGCGAAAGCCTCCTCATTCGTAGCGAAACCACACGTACGATCGATAACTTTGATTGCTGTTTCAACTCATGCACTAGGTAGGTACCTAACTCGATCTTTAAGCCCACACAACCTACTTGCATATGCAACGATTTAATTTTTATTAAGTATTTTCAATTCACCACTGCATTCAAATTGTATACAATTATAACAGGTTCGACGTGAATTCAATAGTTCCATTTACTGTGAATAGATTACCCCCGTCAGTCGTTATTGTCCATTGATTTTGTAATAAGTAGATAGTTCGAATACAGGCTAGTTATGTTTGAAATTGGTTCAGAGAAAATAATGTTGTGTCGACAATACTTAGTAATAACGGGCTCTTCCTAATATTCTGTAACTTATCAAACGGACTATTCTTCTCATTTACATAATAGGTTCCAATGTGTAGATGTTAATGGTGTGAAATCTTCCGACCTACCAGTTCAATTGTAGGTGTAGTACCTCAAGGCTACCTATAATCAGTAATTAACTGTTAATTTATTTTTCATCACATTCGCTCGTAATGTGGCTCTTATTGAACCGCTTTTAGATTCATAATGCAGTGTATTACATACGTGTTTTTTACTATATCTAGTGCGGTAATGTGCCCCACAGATAACTACTTACCCGTCGGAGATACGCGCTTTTTTATTTAACTCTCAACAAAGAGACTGCTGATAAATAAGTAAGTTCTATTTACGTTTTTATTATTTTATTTCTGCTTGAGTATAATTTTCGATGTTTTCTTTTGGTATACTGGCGTATGATACCTATTATTGGCAAATTATTTAATTAAATGTCGTGTTGCATAATGTAAATTATTTTGCATACATCATTGTATAAAATTAAGTTTTTCTAACTGAACAGACAGCTGTGCTGCTGGGGAGTTTGTTGCGACACTTCTTCCCAGCAATAGGACCAGGAAGTGGTGAAGGGCGGACTGTCTTATGTTTTGATGTTCGAAAAGTGCTGATTCTCAGCCTAGTTTGAATAAATTAATTTTTATGTTGCCACATAAAAAGTTATCTGGGTCAACAAAAAATATAACAAAAACAATAATAGCAAAGCATATACAACTAACATAGAAGCAACTACGTTTCATAGAAACATCGATATCACCATTCAGTGACAAATAAAAGTATATTGGAGGCAGCGATCGTATAACCCATTGCCCTCCTTAGAAATGGGAATATGAAGTTTGTTTTCCTTTAGCAACGTTCCAAAGACGACCTTTCTTTGAGAAATTATGTGCGTGGGATCTTTTCACTTAATATAGAGAACACGTGGTCTTTGTTATGTGTTGGCTTGTTTATCGACCACTAGCGCCATCTAACGGGTTTGTTGTGAACTATTTTTTCTAATTAGAATACTGTTATCCAATTTTATTAAAGTTAAATGCAGATGATGTTAGAATCAACTGAGAATCTATATTTTCAATCTCATTACTTAGTGGAACTTATGAATTCTACAAAAAAAACTACAATAAAACCCCTAGGGAACCTATAATACACTTTATTAAAGTGGAAAGGTTCGGCTCAAAGAATAAAAATAAAAAAACTATGTCGAGTAATATATTTTTTCATCATTCCTGGACTAGGACTACAGTTTTAAAGTCACCCGAGATAATTTTTAACACAAACAAGGTCGAGAAAAGTTTTATCGAAACAAATCGTGAGAATATTCCCAGCCACTTCATTGCCGCGTTCATAACGCGATGACGAATATAAATGTAAACCAGCTGCATTACTCCGCGAGAAATGCAGTGACTCACGAGCACAGACTATAATATAATATAGGAGGATAATGCAGTTGAAAACAACGCTCTATAGAGCGATTTGATAAACAGATACGTAATAAAACTGGTTTACAGACTTATGGACTGGACCCTACTCATAATATTTTAAACATCCCAGAAAACCAATTGAAGTCTCAGAAACCGTAAAGGCAATTCCGCCAGTCAGCCAGTGATAATTTTAATAGCAGTTACTAAAACAAAAATCCAGAAGTTCTAAAAGCAGTCAGTCCAGCCAGTGACAATATTAGTGGCGGTGACTATAAAGGGGTTTCTAAGTCCTTCAAAGAGCTACGGACAGTCTTTGAAAAGTCTGTCCTTTGAAAAGGTAAATACATATTAGTACTTACGATGAAAAGAAATATATGTCGTTGCTAGCTTATTTTCTAAAAATGAGTCCATTTCTAGCAACAGATGGGACCCATCATGTAGGTCAATGTAGAATTTCTAACTCGTATCGTTAGCTCACACCCACTGCGCCACAGATGGTATTAGGGCAGCTCGGCTCTGAATGAAATTCCAAAGTCGGACGAAGTAGACTGGGTACACAGGTTTTTATGTTAATTTTAGGATATTCTTAGACGGCAAAAGAAGGTGGAAGTTTGACTGTACCGATCTAAAATTCGAGAACTGTGAAAGCAGACTTCTGTAGACTTCTTTAGTGATTTATATCATTTCGCTATTACCTAAACCCCTTTGTCCAACAAAATGGAATCACTGTAATTTGCCTAATCGATTCAACTGTATTGAATTCATGACCCCAAATGTGTCCGTACGGATTGTGGCAATGGGAGACAATCAGTCGACCTAGAAACAAAAAGATGACAAGTCATTATAGCTTTCCCTTTTTTGTTTCTGCATAAACCTATGTTCTGACAGTCAGCAGCAGCATCCTTTAACAAATCATTGATATTGGCGCATTAGCTACTTACATCGCGAGCGCACCGTATTTAATTATTATAACTCTCCACTAGTGGCATTTAAAGTTTGATGTACTGAGGGTTAAAGTCTTAAGGATAGGAAGCAGCGTCCTCTCACAGCTAATTTAAACCGTAATTTCTGAGTAAACTGAGGCCCTATACTCTAAAGGTTTAGGTAGTTTAAAAAAGGTTAACAAATCGTAAAAAGGGTTTTTTTATAGTTGACACTTTCTTGTTTAAAAATACGTTATAACAATATTAAATTTATTTTCGATCACAAGATAGTTTCCTCTTTTATTATAGTATTTTAAACGTTATCGTTTATTCTTAAACTACTCTTCGTAGATGTAACTGCTTGAGCACATTTTTTTTGTTAGATTTAATTAAATGATATAATATTTTGTAATCTGTCTATTGTAAAGAACCCAAAAAGACAGGTTCCCCAAACCTTTTAGAAAATACATCGAATTAGATAACTTCTCTAAATTCAAGAGTACAACTGTGACGTAGTTTGACAACTGAAGTCGCAGGTATTACGTTTAGTCGGTTAAACAGACGCCTTTGTTGACAGCGCTAAAAGAAGAACAGAAAATGTTCAAATTAGACAAAATAATTGATGATACCACTGAACGCTCTATTATTAATGTGACAGATAGTTCATCAGATTCAGATTCAGAATAAAGCCTATTAATATGTGACTCTATATAATATGATGTTAACATTACAAATAAAAGGTTTAGCATCCATGAGTCACGTGTTTTTTTTTGTTTACCCTTTTTTAACTACCTACACCTATGGAGTATAGACAAAGTCACATTCTATCAGCGATAACGATGATGGAAAAGACAAAAATGTATAGGACTGACATAAGCTACGAATAAATAAATATGAAACGCTTTCGAAGCGATTGTCACTTGTCTGGGCGCTCTCAAGTGACAATCGCTTCGAAAGCGTTTCGTATTTCTACAACGACTTTTAACAGGATTGACATAAGTTTTTCCATAGCATATCACTTTGTCTAGGGCCTCTGATGTTTATAGGCGGATGATAGATAATAGCCCCTCCTAAGTGGTGCTTATTTAAGTACGTTCAAATAACCACTACTTAGGAGGGGCTATTAAGATATAATGATTATTAAAAGAACATACATAACACACAACAACGTATCATCGAGACAACACTATGCTAAGCGCATCTTTGATTACCTACCTACAGGCATGCTACAGACTATGGACCGAATGAATGACGTAACTCCGACATATTCCGTCCTATTCGGTTGAGATATTACCCTAGTCTTTGTAATTACAGGATGCATTAAAAATATTGACAGACATGCATACTGTTCGTTATTTATAACGCAGCTGCATGCATTTAATAGAGGTCGAATCGATTTTTATTGCAATGCCAAATAAACGGGTTTATAATTCATCTAGAACAGAGTCGAATAAAAACTCCTATATTTTTTAGTTAATTTGCAGGTATTCGTATTCTGAATAACTGGAATAAAATCAAGCTCAGTATCGTATTCAATCTGCCTAGCCTCTTCCCAACTATGTTGGAGTCGGCTTCCAGTCTAACCGGATGCAGCGAAATACCAGTATTTTACATGGAGCGACTGCCTATCTGACCTCTACAAATAAGACTGGTTGTCAGACTTTCGGGCTCCTGGCGACCCGTAACACTGTCAAAGATCCACGAATGACAACCGGGACCAACAGCTTAACGTGCTTTCCGAGCCACCGAGGAGTTTCGGTATGTAAAGATGGTCACCCATCTACTGACCAACCCCGGCAAGAGTAGCTTAACCTAATGGATCGACCCGTAGATAGTAAATTTAGTTATAGAAGTTTCTTTTCTGTCCAGGGGATCGGCAGTCTTCCCTCTATAAAACTAGGTGGTACTGGACAGGTTTTAACCCTTTATCAGCCAATTGCTTGCTTTGTTGGACTTTCAACTACCGGATTTGAAACCGAATGTGGTATTAATAAAATTAAGATTACAAACAATTGTAAGATTATCATTGCAGATACTCGGACCATCTTTTAAGTCCACAGTACACTCACACGCGATAATAACATTGATAAAGCAGTTACCTAGTTACAAGTTATTATCATTCTTTAAACGGATTTCGTATTATAAACATTGTATAAACGAATATGCGTGTATTTTCCGGTATATTTTGAATATATACGATCTGTCCAGAGCATCTTCTCCTTTTCGTGTGGTTAATGACTAACCTGATGTCAGAGTTTTAAAGCCGCCCATAGGCCTCTGACTTGGCTTCGCGTGTCGTCGTGTTCAGATCATAATATCCGGTTGTTATGTGGCCAGCACTACGGTCTTTCAAGCAAACTTGTGACATTGGCAGGCCATTGTGAACGTTAACTTACGGACTCTGCCTGACTCTGTGTCTGTTTTATGTGAAGAGTACATAAATAATATCTTTTGTGTAAATTCTTTGCTCGTGTTTAGTCAATTTGCGATGATTTAAAACCGCGGCATCGCTTCACTCTGGTTATGTACGTCCTCGTTAAATAACCTCTGTTAATGTCTTGCGTGTGCCACTAAAAATATTATCTTAATTATCTACGCTTTATTTGTGTTAAACACTGAAGACTCAGATATCTAGAAGGTTAATGTAAGTGTTCTTATATTTTTTATCGATTAAAACTCAGTAAGTCAGAAGCAAATCTGTAAAAAGCAGAAAATCTGTGAATTTTCGGGCCTACCCTTGGTTGTAAAAAAGATGTTATAGTTCAACAACCCAGTAACTGGGTTTAGGTCAGACAAGTAGTCACCCCATTTAAAATACTGGTTTTGATATTAATTGATTCAGGCGTGACTTACGGAAATCCACTAATATTATAAATTCGTAAGTAACTCTGTCTGTCTGTATGTTACCTATTCACGCCTAAATCAATGAACGGACTTCTATACAATTTGGCAAGGAGATAGATCAGCATCCCGGGGAAGGACATAGGCTACTTTTTATCGACATACCACGCGGACGGAAGCTAGTCCATTATAAAATACAATAAACGTAGATATATTTAGTAACCTATTCCGCTAACTATTCCTCAAGAGTCATATAAAAAACTGTAAGATATCGACACGTGCTTCACCTCTTAACGAGGCATCCTCAGGGTGACGATTGACCAGTCGCAAACCAGAACACGACGTGTTGCCACGCCGACCGCTGGACGCAGAGCAGTATTCTGCGTCCATTTTCTTACAGAGTTTTATCTCTCTTGAGGAATAGTTAGCGGAATAGGTTACTAAATATATCTACGCGAATAGTATTTTATACTGGTATTGAACTGCATCCGATTAGACTGGGAGCCAACCCCAACGAAGATAGGAAAAGGCTAAGCAGTTGAGCAAAAAGTATGCAGTGCAGTTTTCTCTCAGGAACTAATGAAAACGGATGTTTTGTTCATTTTATCGGAGTTTTTAAACCGGAATCTAATAGCAATGAATTCAAATATTTACTCACTTATCAGTTTATTTACTCTAGGCATATATTTCGCAGATGTATGTTTATTTATATATTTTCCATCAGCTGTACGCGCGGCGTAGGTATTTTGTATCATAATATCTCAAGCTCATTGCACATAAGTGAATATGAAGAATGCAAAATGCATATATTCAAAATTCTAGATACTTAAATACGTAAGATAAGATACCTATCTACATGAACTTTGTTCAGAGCCATGTAATAGCAATATAAGAAAAGTATTTAACAGAATATCATGAAATTAGTCCGCTACCCTAATTTGATTAACGTTTTCAACGCCCCCAGACGTACGTCACAATAAAACTTCTATTGTGTTGTCTGGTTCAGTGTCTTTCAAACAATTAAGTAGCCTGTAACCCATTCTGTCCATTTCCAAACATCCGGAATTAAGTTAAGGTATGATAGACTGACTTTTTTTTTTTTTTTTTTTTTTTTCTACTGGTCGCCTTTCATTTTGTAGAGCAGTGTTTTTCAACCTTTTTTATGACACGGCCCCTGTTGTATGAAGAAATATTTTGCGACCCCCCTACCCGTTGCTTTTTGTTTATGTATTTTATTTTGTGACAAGTAATTAAGTACGTAAAACACATTTTTTTTTACATCGAATGCGTCGCTAACAGTCGCTAACAGCTAAAAGTGCTAATCAATTTACGCGTATACGTACGACCAGAGCCGATGCCACGATCTTTTGTTTATTTGATACAAATGATTATGTCCTTTAGTTAACAATTTTCTTAATAGGTAAGTATTTACTTAAATCTTTTGAAACTTTATTGTTTTTTTTACTGTAGTCGTTTTCCCAACCTTTTGCAACTCCCCTATAGGGCTTCGCGACTCCCCAGGGGGTCGCGACCCCCAGGTTGAAAAACACTGTTCTATAGGATTGTAATATGAAATTACATTCCTAGCTCGGCACCAATGTAATGTAATAGCACTGCCGCGTGCAGCGTTGTTCGGAATCAGACCTTCAGTCAGTCATTCAGTGGTGGCCCAGTGGTATCGGCCGCAACTTACGAGTCGTAGGACCCAGACAGTCACTTTGTGTATTTCTCAAAACGGTGAAAGAAATTGTGAGGAAACCGATATGTTTTAGAACCAAAAAAATCGAAGACATGTGACATCCCCAACCCGCACTAGGCCCGTGTGGTGGAGTCCCTGTCACAGATTGGGGGGTGGGAGGCCTGTGTCCCAGCAGTGGGAACATTATACGTTGCTGATTGAAACATATTAACATAATTTAAGTTATCGCAACTGGGGCCCCCAAGTTACAGACGCTATACTTACCTAGTTTGGGGACCACTGCTCTGGGTAGGTAACCATGTTAATTCAACTAGTTACAGTAAGTATAATATATTTTAATAATGATTAAGCTATATTTTGTAACAATTAACCAATTAATTATTCTTATTTTTCAGTTATCATCATATTAGGTTTGCTAAGTTTTATTTTAATATCATTTCCGTCCGAATAACCCACTTATTTCTCCCAGAACTAGACTTTAGACTTCGTACCAATTGATTAGATGTTCACATCCAATCAACTGGTACGAACTACCAATAAAAGTTCGCGTTCAAAATAATTTTCTAACTTAATTAGAACTAGCCGGAGCGCGAAAATCAATTTAGAAGTGCTAATCAAGTTTTCAAAAGAATTCTTTTACGTTTTCATACAGGACTTATTATTCTTTCAATTTAAGTGCCGAGCAACTTAATAGACTTTTCGTCTTTTTTCACTAATGATAGCCTACGACTTTGCTCGGTATAATGTATTTTTTTGTTTAGAGAGACAAATATCATGTTCCAATTTAACAATTAGAATCTTGTTGCGAAAGCGCTCAAACATGAGCTTAATTCATTCATACAGGCTTCAGAGAGAAGCCCATTGACGATGACGTCGGAATATTTTAAATTACCTACGAATGGGCGTTAATAAAAGAGCACCTAAACATGAACTCGCTGTCGGAAGTCCAATTAAGATAATTCTACCGTTAATTATTATAAAGTCCAATGTGCAACATTGTCGTACATATGTACGTGTAGATATTGATTGTTATAATGATATATGCGTGACATGTGCCCACTGTTATCAGTCGTACTGCGATCTCCACCTGCGCTGGTGTTGCTGAGTCCCGCGAACTCTGAGGTACAATTTTTTTTTCTGTATCACTTTGAAATTCGAATAGGAAAGTGGCATACCTTTTTTATTTGACCTTTTTTGTCCCGGTGTCAGGTTAAGGTCATACGGTCAAGTGCCTACATAGTAAAGCTAAGTTATCACCAGTAGCGGGCTTTTTGTACTAAGAAGGTTATTTCCTGGAAAACTGGGTTGGAGTTTTTCTTTTTACTGAACAATGTTTTGGAGAATTTTCTCGGTCGTGACTCGTGATTTAGAATTAATAGCCTTGAGGCTCATTTATAGGTGTGTGATGTCGTATCGGCATTTTTTTGTTTGCAATCTTTTACACAAGGCAACATTTTTCAGTCAGTTTAAAAAAAAACTTGGAGGCAATTTTAATGACTTGTTCTCCTGTATTTTATTATTTCATACTTATGTAAAACGGGTTCTTATTTCATTGTTTACTAACACCACTAGTTCCACAGACACAAACAGACCACTTAAAACTAGAAATAAATAACATACTTTGTTATCGCTACTTCCAAGACTTCCTCTTTCTGTTTTCTTCAAATACAAAAATTTCGGGGCTGAACAGCGAAATGTTTTGTACTTGGCTTATTTCCAGAACTGTCACAGTGTTCTCACAAAGATATCTTACACAGCTTTACGAGTATATTCGTATCTTGCCAACGATTTAGGAAAAAAAATCTTATATTTTCTTTACAAAATTCTATTTTCTGAAGGTCGGCTTACCAGCTTATGTTCCAATGTATGTAGGAAATAGGAATACCTTTACGGACATTAGGTAATAATTTTGGATTTTATTTTAGGCAACTTAGCGTAGGTACCTATCGATGGCAAAATAAAAAATAAAAAAAAATATGTTTTAAATTTTTTTGCCATAATATTCAGCAATACCGTTTGCTGACGCAGCTATTAGGTTCGCACGTGTGCAGGTGACAGGGCATTCAGCGCAAGATGGAAGGTGGGCCATTGATCTAGGCATAGAGAACCTAAAGTACTGGTAGAGTGCGTTTTATCAAATAGTTCCTTTGCCGTAATGTTGGCTGCACTGTTAAGTCGTAGTGGCGTAGCATAGATATTCGTATTGGTCCTACTACAGGGAGCCAACATTACGGCATAGGAACTATTTGATAATATGCAATCTACTGAACATTCTCTGGACCCGACCGTAAATACCACATCAAGTTATGGAAAAAGATTGAATCTCTAGAGCGTCGTCTGTCACCTGTGCGACAAACTCTTTCTAAGCGCGCTCACACACGGCATACTTTTTGTAGGGCCTACCTACAATCGGTCGGATTTCTTTTTTGTATGACCTACTTTTTGTGTGACGTGTTCGTGGAGACATTTGGTCTCTACTGTTTCAATTAGCTCTAAACATCGATAAGTCATTTTACGCCCAGATACTTCATCATGTTTCCTACTCCCTCGTCGTTCCATCGTGACTCCTTCCTTTACCATATTTAATGGGTATTTCAATACTTGACTTTCCTTATTGGCTACGTTGTATTGGACTTTTGTCTTCTATTTTACCTGCCTCTAATTATTTATATCTCGATATTTATAATTTAGATTCACGATAGTTTAAATAGAGATAAGTAAATATTATAGATGTTTCTGCATCCAGCATGGTTCTTATTAATGATTTCCTAAACTAATTTTCAACGCTCCGCTCTCGTAAGCTTTGTGCGGAAATCGAATCTTTGTCCCGGAAGTCGTTCCGCCGCTGCGCCACTGGGGTCGACTGACTGACATACCCTTTTCCGATTGAATATGGATTTTGTACTTACCTATAGGTCCTATTTATTATTCCAAATATTGACCTAGTATGACCGGTGTTAGTATATATAAGTATTCATGATGTTTGTATGTTTGTTTAACTTAATAGTATAATGGAATATAATAAAATACTCTATATTATTCATACTTACCAAGAGAAATCCTAACTACTACTAACTAATATTCAAGAGAAATCCTAACTACTACTAACTAATATTATAAATGCGAAAGTGAGTTTGTTTGTTTGTTACACTTTCACGCTACAACGGCTGAACGGATTTGGATGAAAGGCACATGGGTAGACCATGACCTGGGTAAGTTAGGAGTTTAGGACATAGGATACTTTTATCCCAATATTCCCACGGGATCGAGACTTATGCAGGTGAAACCGCGGGGTGCAGCTAGTACAGCCGATCTTAAATGTATTTAAAAAAAATAAGGATACTTAACAATATAACTTTTCTATTCGAATTTTCTCTCACAAATCAAATCATCTTTGGCTTACGCCTCTGCATAAGCTCCCCACATGAGTGAGACTAATTTGACTATCATTCTTTTGTTGCCTGCTGGTGCATTACTAACAAGGAAAATCACCACAGACACTCCTCATGACCGACCGTACTTTAAAAAGTAAACAACAATTCCAACTACTTATTGGAAGTAGTACAAAGTCCAATGTTATGATCTAGATCGACAAGTCAATAGAAATCATTTACCTACTTGGTTCACATAATTTATTCTAACTATTTATATTAGGTCTTTACCTATGAAATTGCCGTTTTGTATGAAAAAATTTAAACGAATTTTTTTCATGTATTTTTTATTTGTATTAATCGAATTAATCACCCATGCAATCAATGCATCTTTGCCAACGCAGTGGCAGTTTATTGATGCCCTTCTTAAAGAAATCAGCTGGACGGGAGGCAACAAATTCTTCAAAGGCATTTTGTACTGCCTCTCGGGTATTGAATTTTTTTCCCGCCAAGAAGTTATCCAAATTCTGGAAAAAGTAGTAGTCTGTAGGCGCAAGGCCTGGTGAGTAGGGCGGATGACGGAGAGCTTCCGACCCCAGTTCTTGCAACTTGGAGACCGTCTGCTGTGCAGTATGAGGTCACGCGTTGTCGTGCAGGAGCAGCGGAGACGAGCGATTGACCAATGCTGGTTGGAGATGTGCCAGCTTCTCCATCATTGTGTTCAGTTCTTCACAGTACACATCTGCAGTAATGCTCACCCCGTTTGGTAAGAAGCTGTGATGAATCACACCGGCGCTAGACCACCAAACAGTGACCATCACTTTTCTAGGGGTAAGTTTTCGTTTAGAGCATTGTTTAGGTACTGAACCAGGATCCAATCAACTTGCTGAGCGCTTGCGGTTATCCAACAGAATCCATTTTTCATCGCAGGTAACAATGCGGTTCAAAATTCCTTCATTTGTGTGTCTGTTGAGCAGTGCAAGCCACGCCTCGACGCGTACTTCGTGCTGGCGATCATTGAGTTCGTGGGGCACCCATTTGTCAAGCTTTTTTACCTTGCCAAATTGACGCAAATGGACCAATATTGTTTTGACGCTAACGTCGAAAGCTGCTGCTAATTCAGCCGTAGATTGTGTATCATCAGCTTCCACAACCGCCTTTAATTCGTCATTGTCGACCAAAGTCTTCGGACGACCACGAGGTTCATTTTTCAGGTCGAAATTTCCAGAACGGAAGCGAGCAAACCAATAACAGGTGGTGCGTTGGTTTGTAGTACTAGCTCCGTAAACGTCGTTGATGTTGCGTGCCGCTTGTGCCGCTTTGCTGCCACGACGGTACTCATATTCCATAATTACTCGAATTTTTAACGTATCCATGATGACGAAAAAGATTGAAATGGGAAGAAAATGTAACTTCACTTGTACCTTCTGAATCTTTTCATTTTACTTTGTTAGCAAACGTTACTATAACCTATCTCAGACCAACAAATTACCTATATATGTTCTCGCACTCGACTTGACCTTTACGTAACTCTAATAGTAACTTATTGATTACCAAGTAAACGATAAATGACGAGATTTGTTGTCAATGAGTGTTGTTGCTAATGAGAATTTAGAATTGCCTATTGTATGATGTCACGGTCACTGAGAACCCAAGATATCATGGTCATCTAGGTATACGTATGTTAAATTAAAGTCGCTTTTCGTGTTTGTCTTTATGTCCGCGTTGTTCTTCTAAACTACGCAATGGATTTTGTCATGGTTTTTACCATCGTTTAGAGAATTTATTCCGGAAGGTTTATGTGTTTATTACATTACTATTAAAAGCAGTTAGCTTTTAATAGTATAACGCTAACAAACAGGGTGTTAGTGTAAACACCGTTATCCTTGAAACCAGTGGTTGGTTTCATTTATAGAACTTAAAATCAATGGAAAAATACAACTTTTTTTTTTTAAAGAAAATTTACCTTTTTCACAAGAATATTTCACCCTACACGCAAGGTCAACGACCGGCCGCGGCCGGCTGTTGGCGGGGGCGGGCGGGGCGCGGGGGACGTTACATGACCCGCCGTCAGCTGTTTTGCAGCTCTCTCGAACCCGTTTCCATGAGTATCGGGACATTTTTAAAATCTTTTAATGAAAATAAGGTTTTTTTTTTTTGTTGTTACTGGCTCATTTATTTGAGTGGTTTGAGTGACAACGGTGTTTACCCTTGCATACTGTATAACTAAGAAATCTCGATGTTATGACAAGTCGTAAAAACCGTGGGAAGCAGGAGCGAGACGCTAGTTTAATTTTAAATATACCACCATGGAATTTATTCACCTTTTGTCTGCTAAAGCCTTCAGCATACGAAGATTAGGTACATAATTTTCATGACTCAAAGCATCAAGATTCTGCAAAACTGATGAAATCAAATTGATTATTCTGTAAGTAAATTGGATATCGGAATCACTTTTACACGTCATATTATTATAAAAACTGGCCAAGTTCGAGTCGGACTCGCGCACGAAGGGTTCCGTACCATTATCTATGAAAACTGCAAACAAATTACGTTTGTTGTTTGGGAGCCCCTTAAATATTTATTTTATTCTGTTTTCTAGTATTTTTTGTTATAGGGACAACAGAAATACATCATCTGTGAAAATGAGATACAGCCTGGTGACAGACGGACAGCGGAGCCTTAGTAATAGGGTCCCGTTCAACCGTTTGGGTACGGAACTCTAAAAATAATTCAAATAAGCTAGATGGAGTCGTCATTTCCTATCTGACTATCCCTGAGAAGAAATGGCGACACAAACTCAAGCGTCAGTCTCTTTTAAAGTCCAGACATAATCTTGGTGACGCGATACGAGTGACATGTAGATTAGCGTCTGAAATCGTCTTTTGAGGACAGAACCACACAGATTTGATTGGACCTGTCCTGTCAGTGCAAGCATTTGTATGATTAGATTGATTAGGCACTTTTTGTCATGGCATTCAGAACGCTGGTGGCTGGTCATTAGTGGATTTTTTTGCATACTATAGTTTAATTACTAGGTATTTTAAGTGATTATGCGACCAGGTTTCCGGTTACGGCTTTCGATAAAACCGGACACCGGTTTGCTTTCGAGAAGGGTTTCCTAATAGGTTTATAATTTCAAGAATCTAGTAAGTGCTAACGCCCGTACTTACGCACGTGTTAACTCAATGTTACTAAAGTAATTACTTAGATACTAGTAAAAGTGAAGTAGGTACTTACATACTTAAGGCCCTACCCTATCTCAAATTTTATCTCACTCGCACCATACTATTCGCGGCCTGAGTGAGAGCGAGATGGAGTAGGGTGCTGGCGGCTCTCAAGCCTCGAATAGTTTAGGTAATTGCTTTTTACAGTCAAAATAATGGTAATTAAAAAAAAAATAACGTAAGACCTGCTTTATAGTTCGTTTAATTATTATGCAAAGTTTCATGATCCAATTTAAAGTATTTTTTTAATACTAGCGGTTTATAGTTCGATTTAGAGGTAACATTGGATTTTTTTTCTATCGAGAAAATTGTATCTAATCGTGGTTTCGCCAAACATAGGACCTAGCAGCAATCCTCAACTTTCAACATATTATAATATTTATTCCAAAATTAATGCTGCAGTATTTTCGGCATAACGGAGAATCATGCTAAGCAAATTTGAGGTAGGACCTTAAATAAAAAGCAGAGTAATCTATAGTTGGGCAGCAGTGACCTTGATGGCAGTGAATGTTGAGAACTCAATTTATGTTGGTAATTTATGCCTAGCGTGTTTATGAGCGCTATCGTTCTCAAGAGGCGGTTTTATGGCTTCTGCACTGAATGGCCTGTGTCGGCGCGGTCTGATTTACATTGATAGATTGATAGCGTCACTTCTTTTGTAGATGAGTGGTGCGAAAACGTCTAGTTCAAAAATTCACTGAAAGCATAACCTCCTCCTGTTTTTGAAGTCCGATAAAAATGGAAATGGAATTTACGCCGTTACTGTCATGTCAATTGTGTTTTTAGGGTTCCGTATCCGAAGGGTGCCAAAGGGAACCCCATTACTAAGCCTCTGCTGTCCGTCCGCCTGACTGTCAGCGGGCTGTATGTTATGAACCATAATAGGTTGAAACACAGATTTTGTAATTCTATAAGTAGTCTTTAAAAAAAAAACGTATTTTTTTCGTAGTTTTTTGCGTTTATTCATAATACGGTACGGAACCTTTCGTGTGCGAGTCCGACTCGCACTTGACCGGTTTTTTACCTTCTTAATCATTATCGTCTGAAAGTTACCATAACATAAACAATTGGCAGCTATTCATATGATATACTTACCTGTTGAAAAGAGTTTCCTAAGGGCGAATTTCACCAAACTTTTATACCGAGTATAAGTCTTATCCTGCGAATAAATTTTAAATTTTTGACAGTTTTTCCATACAAAAACTGTCAGATGACAATTTTATTCCAGGGATAAAAGATATCTGTCATTGATAAAATCAGCCCACATAACTAACAGACTTTGAATCTTTAAGTTCCGACAATTATTGTTTTTCTGTCACGGTAGTTTTTTCATCGCCAACTATTGCGAGACACCTAAGTATAGGTACTTCTAAACATGATAGGCTCTTTGGGTTTCAGTTTCACACCATTATTTTGTAGTTCTGTTTATACAAGGTGAAATTGAATTCATGCATGGGCATTCGGCATTCTCTTAAGGGGTCATTGTACTCATCATTATGAACAAATTTCAATGTGGCACCAACCCTAAAATCGCGATAGAAAAAATCAGCTTTTCCCTACATGTTGACGAGCTATGCGAACTTAAATGTAGGGAACAGCAGATATTTATCTAGGATTACTCATGCGGAAGTAAGCGTTATTTTCGTTTGCACTGTAAAGGTTCATGAAATAAGATTAGATCTTAGTTATCATAGTAATAATAAGTGCCTACTTAATTAATTATTTAAGTACTATGCATTTATGTAACAGCTGATCAGCAAATTTTAATGCGTTCATTCTGCATAGCAAAGATACATGGGAATAAGGAAAGATTTCCAATCTTACACACCATTGAATGTCCCACAGAACAGATAATTTAGATGTTCTGTGGAATGTCCCATCAAGAATCCGATTCGAATCTGAATATCCCACTGTCGTTTGGATAGGATATTCAGACTCAGACATTAAGTTAAAGCTCGTGGCTAAGTAATAACAGCCGCACGGGTCGATCCATCAGGTTAAGCTACGCTTGCTGGGGTTGGTCCGTGGATGGGTGACCACCTTTACATATCGAGACTCCTCCGTGCCTCGCACAGCACGTTAAGCCGTTGGTCCCGGCTGTCATTTGTGGATCTTTGAGAGTCGTTACGGGTCGTCAGAACCAAGGGGTATCGTATTACCCAGTTACTGGGTTGTGGAGGTCAGATAGGCAGTCGCTCCATGTAAAATACTGGTATTCAGCTGCATCCGGTTAGACTGGCCCCAACATAGTTGGGAAAAGGCTAGGCAGATGATGATGATGACATTAAGTTAAAGCATAGTTAAAGGAATATGTTGCAACTGTAAAAATAAACAGAATCTAACAAATATAGTACAGTAGATTAATTATTTTACACCACACAATAGACCGATGTAAGTACGTAAATATACGTAAACCTAATCAACGCCGCAGATCTTAATTTGACTGGCGCCCTTGTTGGGACAACGGTAGCAAACTCAATAGATTGCAATGTGAATGTGTTTGTCAGTTCGATCCCAGGACCTTTCACTTGATCTCTGTATCAGTGACTACTTAATATATTATTGATAGATAACAGCTGCTAAGTAAACCGACGAACTGGAAAGATGGAGGACGCTATATTATGTGATTAATAATTCTGTAGGCTACTTCATCAAGTTGTGGACAAGTTTTGTGAAACTTTAGAAGTAAATCAATACTTTGAATAAGAGTTTCGTGATTTTTTGGATAAAGACTGTTAACTGTAGCCTGATACTGTCTGCCTGTACATAACCTATATTTTATTCTTTGTAGGTAGGTGTAGAACAGTATAGATAAATAATTACAGTAGGTATGTTAACTAACAAAGGGCGTTCCCGTTAACCCGCAATAGTATAGTGTCCATAAAAGCAAAAAAAATATTTTCAATCAAAAAAATACTTTTATTTATTGAAATATTCACAAAACGATTAAATTGATACGTAAAAGAAACACTCAGTATATAAAAAGAAAAAACGCATTGGTTTCATGTGTATACGCTATACTATTGCAGGTTAACGGGAACGTCTTTCGTTAGATAACATACTGTATGTTTCGCCAATTGTTCATTATGGAATGAATAATAATTTAAAAAAAAATGCAAAAGTTTCATAACGAAGGAAACTTCGGGAGATCCCACAAAAGAGTATCTTACTTCGAATTTACTTAATCCTTATCTATCTACTTGGTTTTTTTTTAATCTTTTTCTTAGCGTATCAGTGGCAAAAGTTCAAGTTTAATTATTATTATTCAATCCATATAAATACTTATTTATATTTAGCCCATATTATAATCGTTTCTGTACAATCGTTGTGTGTAATAAGGCCCATGAGTTCATTGCCTCATTAGAAGTATGAAAAATAGCTGCTATTCCGAACTCGCTGACATTCTCATTAAAGCAAACCATTAGTTTAGCCTTCGAGTGGCGATGATCGATTACGTTGTAATATCGCTCATTAATCGATACGCTTCGATTTTGTATTGCATGGCGTTATAGGTAATCACCATCATGCATATTTGATGGAACGACGAAGATGACGTTACGTAAACTTGAAACTTTTCAATAAGTAGGCAGGTATAATTTTATGTTTTTTCTCAAACATGTTTTGAAATTCGAGCATTATTTTGACAACCTTCTTCGAGATAAATCGAAAATGTGTTATAGGTCGATTAAGTACATACATGCGAGCGCCCGGACGGCAATGTTTGTATGAAAATCCATAACTGTTGTGTTTACCTGACGAATAAATGACTACCATGAAAACTCATAACTGTCGATTCGATTTGCTTTCGGAAGTTACCTCCCGAAAACCAAAAGCCAAATCGAAATTTAAACAAAGATTTTATTTAAATTTCGATTTGGTTTGCAAATAGAGCTGAGGGGGTAATTCCCGTAATTTTAGAAAGCGCAACAGATTTGGATGTTGGCTCACAGGTACTTTATAACCTGGATTAACACATAGGGTACGTTAATTCCCGGTAGTACGTTCCCGTGGGATATATTTCGACATGCACCCGGGCAAAGCCGCTGGTAAAAGCTAATTAATAATGTAACAGAGAAAAATCCGGCCAAATACCTACGTTTCGGATTTTGCTGGCCGCAATAATAAGTTTGTATCATAGAAAAACAACTTTATAAATCTCACTAACAAATTCTTAAACTTGTTACCAATCTGCATAAATGGTACCTATTCAATTTATAACTAGGATACAAGTTTTTATATTAATAAACCTATTCCAGTCATTAATCAATCTACAGGATGTCCACATGTTTACATGTTATAGTGCTTTAGGCACTCAGTATGGAGCTATATAGCATACTAGCTTTTGCCCGCGACTTCGTTCGCGTGGAATAGTGACTTCCGGCAGATTTTTTGTTTTACCCACATAGTTCCCGATCTCGCGGTATCTCTTCAAAAACGAAATGTGGAAGATATTCTAGGGAACTCTTCAAAAATCAACATAATGAGCTCTCCGTTTGAATTGAAGATATGTATACTCACTTAGGGCATTAAAGCCGTTATTGCCGATCGAAAAAGGCGAAAATGTTATTTTTCCCTTATTTTCAAAATATTATTTTGATTTAACGGAACTTATTTTGAAAACAACTACCAGACAACCCAACAAATAAACCTTTTATTTACCAATTTTAAATTTACGAAACGATCATCAATCCATTATTCCACGACAGTACTGAAGCGCTCGGCCGATACCCAACCAAATGCGTGTAACGAAACCATAGCGCGATCTATTTCGATCCCAACGCCATCTATCGAGCATAGTGACAACTCGGATTATTTATCTATACTCCGTTCGGGCATTTTCTTTGTACTAAAAGTTTTATTATATTGATATTATTTTTTTCATACCTTTTTACTATTTATTTACTTTTTTCAGTGAATTAAAACAATAACATGAACCGAACTCGTGTAACGATCGACACCATTGCGCGATCACCAACTCGACATATAGTACTAATAGAATTATCTATACTCCGTTAGAGCATTTTCTATGTACTAAAAGTTGTATTATATTATATTTTTCATACCTTTTTACTATTTATTTACATTTTTCCGATGAATTTTCAGTACTGAATTGATGCCGACTCTTGACCAATAGATGGCGCTGTATGTCCGGAATAAATTTTATTTTTTATTTTATTTTTTGTAATAAAAACTATCCTATGTCCTTTCTCAAGTTCCAAACTATGTCTGTACCAAATTTCACACAAATCGGTTCAGTAGTTTAGGCGTGAAGCAAAGACAGACAGACAGACAGACAGAAAGACAGACAGACAGACAGAGTTACTTTCGCATTTATAATATTAGTTTGGATGGTGTACACATCTGGAGCCCCATTTTTTGCTCCCCTATCGCCTGGATACTATAAAAAGCTGAGTAACAGGCCATTAGGTTTTATTAAGTGCAACTTTTAAAAGTGAAATGTACAACTAGAGATTAATAAAATATTAAACTATTAAGTTTAACATTTTATTAATTGAAATTTTAAAAGTTGTACATTCCAGGTCTTTACTTAGGAAGGTAAATAGGAACTGCTCTCATCAATTATCGAAATATAATAATTTTTAAACATAACATTAGACATTCACCAACCCACTCTGAAGATGTGGTGGATTATGGCCCTCTCATGCACAGAGAGGAGACCGGTGCCCCAACAGTGGGAACCTTGAACGTGGGCTGATTATGCTTATGCAAAGAGTATTAAACCACTTGAGAGCTGATAGACCGATTTCGTCTAGGCACACGACTCATCACTGCGGGCCGGGGGACGAAGACATTATAGCGGTTGTGATTGGCCGATGCAACAATTCAGGACGAAAGTCCCAAACATAGTGAGGCACAAGTCAGTTTTGCAACAATAATATCGATATCGATAAAATCGACATCGATTCGACGATTTCCTAATTGAACAATAATTAATTTGAATTTCGCTTATGAGAATTTATTGTTCTATCCGAAAGGAAATGACATTGCTATTACTTATTTTTAATCTGCCGTGAAATGCCTTGAACAAACAACGCTATATTTATTTGGAATAAAATTTTCTCTGTGAACTGTATTAATCCACTTTTCTTAAGGTTACGGAATATTTTGAAATCTAAAATGTAAACATTAAGTACTTAAGGTTACTTTTTACCATTAGGAAACATCGTAACGTTTATCGTCAATAATATAGTTGCTTTATTATGAAGTTATCACAACACTCTCCAGTATAAGTGCAGATAGAAAGGGACAGACATATTGCAATACCCTAGTGAGAGAAAGGGACTTTTCAAAAAGACATCAACGCGGTGTACTTTTTTTGTGCCCTTTGCGTATCAACAAGTTTATCTTGAGCCCTGCAATAAATTCATAATATTATTAAATTACAAACTACTAGTACTTACCGATGAAAAGTAATGTTATCGCTTTTATAGTTAGATGTTCTAGATGATTTTCCACACAAATTAACCGAACAATAACTCATAATTGTTTATTATTATGTTTTTTAAGATCAAAATAACCGCGTGTGTAGAGTTCCAACCACTGGTCTAAACTAAAATGGCCACTCATATTGTCATCTAGTATCAGTTCAATTAAACTGATGTGTCGTGAGCCCGAATCGCCCGCATGAGCAGTCAAGAGGCTATATAGTCATTGTGCTTATGCTAACTTTTATCCTAACTAATATTATAAATTCGAAAGTGAGTTTGTTTGTTTGTTACGCTTTCGCGCTAAAACGGCTGAACGGATTTAGTTGAGACTTGGCACAAGGGTAGACCATGACCTTGAATAGGACATACAGATACTTTTTATCCCGATATTCCCACGGGATCGAGACTTACGCGGGTGAAACCGCGGGGCGGAGCTAGTACTTTATAATCGTTTTGGCGAATTGTTGGTTTCCATTTTATCATAACTGATATTTACTTAAAGTTTCCACGTTACTGTTTATGCTTATGATATGATTTAGAGGTACGTTAGTAATTACTTATTTTTGCTCTGGTGCTCCTATATTTTAGATCCAGTATCAGCATCGTTTCGAGAGAAACTTCCTTAGTTCCCAGAGTCACTTAGACCAATTTCATTCATGTCCCGTCCTCTTAGATTTAACATTCTAAACAACTTAATTACTAACAATGTACCAATATCCGGCAGGTATTATGGGCAGAGCCGGTGACGCTGCTCGGTGAAAACATCAACCATGCCGGTACTACGCAACGCCGACCACCCTGCGCACGCGCTGTCCGACTCTATCGCCGTGAGATATACCGTCGCCGTGCTTGGCGCTTGGGCCGCTGAAGGAGGTAAGTCCTAAAAACTTATTGATAATAATAATCTAGTTGACATAACCGTCCCGCATGACGGGAACCTCGTGAAGGCCGAGAAAGATAAACAAATCAAGTATCTTGACTTGGCTCACGAGGTTGTCGACATGTGGGATGTGGACTCTGCGATCATTGTGCCGATAGTCGTATCAGCCAATGGCTTAATTGCCAAGAGCCTCGACCAACACCTAAGGAGGCTCTCGTTGGGCAGCTGGATTAAGGGCTTGATTCAGAAAGCTGTACTCCTGGACACGGCTCGCATTGTTAGGAGGTTCCTCTCTCTGGAGCCCTGACCGCCGGTAGCTTGGACCCTGTTCCCGATACCGGTGGGCTACTATTTTTTATATTTTTAAATGTTTTATATATTTTTTTATTCTAATATTTAAAAATATAATTTATATGTATGAAAAATGAAATAAAGATCTAGTTGAAACTACGCGAACCACTGGGCTTTTTTTGTTAGAATTGCCACTGCGCCCGCGTTGTCCGCTCTCTCTTACAGAAAGGAGGCCTGTGTCGCAGCAGTGGCGTGACGTCGATAGTTGATGATGAATCCACCCAACGTGAATGAGTTTTGTAGTTAGGAGTGCTCTTTCAAAACATCAGCAACCGTAAAGCATTTGGATCTAGTTAGTTAGATGAATATCTCAATTCGTAGAAATTAGGAGTCACGTTCATCATCTATTAACCAAATCAAAAAACGAATCAATTCTATCAACGAGTTTTTTTTATCAGCTTCCATAATAATAAACCCGTTTGGTATCGTTAAAAACAACACTTGTTGTTGTCACAGTATGATAACAAAATTACAGGTACTAAAGCGGATGCTACCATCCGGCCTCTTTCTCCCGTCTGTTGACACCCTGTAACCATAAAGGACGATAAAAGGGTTAACTGTTGTTATTCCTGTTCTCTTCCTTGCTTTCATGCATGCAATTGCATTATGTATGGGGAGTCCGAGGCCCGGTGCATAATGCGATTACATACAGGATGTTACCAAACGAAGGGCGTTCCGGGTAACCTATACATGCTATGCTCCATGCTACATTTTTTTATTGTAAACTATTCATCAAAAATATTAAATTGTTACGGAAAAGAAACACTCTGTACACGCACACTTGACACACTTGTGCTGTACAGGGTGTTTCTTTTTCGTATCAATTTAATAGTTTTGTGAATAATTCTATACTTATATTTAAAAAATTGTGTAATTTTTTTTTTGCATTTATTTAGGCGGCTTATCTGGAACGTCCTTTGTTAGTTAACATACTATGTATCCCTCACTGAAATCTGTAGGAAAAACTGTTATTGGGTTTTTCCATTAAAAATAGGAATTTCTCAGTAGTATGGCCTCAGTCTTGACTTGATTTGTGCCCGGTTGCTCGCAATAAGCTCGACCTCATGACCTACATAGGGCTTTAACAAAACTGGCGAAATGTGGGAGTAGCACCTCTTAACCCTTCGGGGAATACTGACGTGATGTTCTGTTTACGTTATAGAGGTCCGACATAACCCTCTGTTATTTCTAAAGGGCGGGCGTTTTAGGGGACTGTCTCATGTAATTTTAACGTTCACAAAGTGAACGTTAAAATGACTGACTGAATCTCAGCCTTCGTACAAATCAACAATCTTTGCAGTTGAAAACTCTTTTTTTGTATATTTGGTTTGAATAAATAACTTTTTCTTATGCAAATGGCTTTCATGAATATTTTTCTCACAAATAAGGGGGTTTCCATAGTGAAATAAGAGTAGAAACTTCCCTCGTAGCAACGCCCCACAGATACTTATATCCCGATTCCGTGTAGTTTATCATAGTCATTTATAGATAGTAATTGAAACTCAAAAGCTTTTACATTGAAGTACCTAGCAGAGTTTATAGTATTAAAGTATTCTTCAAGTGGTACTAATGCTCGACTGATAATATTATTAATGCGAAAAGCCTCTTGAACTCGTCTGTACGTGACTGTACATTGTTATACTCTCGTTACAGATATTGTATTTATATTTGATTAAAGTTATTGCTTTGAACACATGTCAAATGTGTGTGATTAATAACTATTAATAAGTACGGCTCGCAAATCCTTCCATATCCTAAGGACACGTTTTTCCTACCATTATCGCGCCCCCCAGTCTACTCCTTGAATAAGAAATGGTCTCTGTATATAACACCATGAAACATGAGGCTCCAGGGATTAATTTCACATGCTAAAAAAATAAACCCACCCAAAAAATATGTTTTAATTTTCTCTTGTAATCTGTCCACTATTGCGTCTATACACACTATAGTATTACCGGTTATACGGAACGCCCTTCGTTGATTATCATACTGTCTGACGTACCTACCTACCAATATGCTTTAAATACAGGACCCCTTGGCCTGTTCAAAATTCCTGCACGTAAGGTAATAAGATTGTCTGCGCTACACGTTGGCTGCGGCCGCCAATATATGGTTAATTTACATCGTGTCGGATGGTCTAGGGCGAAATTCCCTCAGGACTGTTTTGTATAGAGGTCCATTAGAAGACCCATGTTTGGATGACGGTCTAATCTGATTAAAAACAAATGGTTTTCCTGTTACTAACAAACAGCTCCCTGCAAAAATTCCCCTTTATTTATAAACTAACTGATGCCCGCGGCTTCGCCCGCCCAATTTATATACTAAAACCTTCCTCGAGAACCACTCTATCCATTGGTGAAAACAGCATGAAAATCGGTGCAGTAGTTTTTGAGTTTATCGCGAACAGGACGACAGACGGCGGCGGAGGACTTTGTTTTATAATATGTAAGGACGTTGCTTAAAGTTAGTAAGTACCTAAAATAGTCGCTTATCATTACTTACTAAGTAATGATAAGCGACTATTTAACCGTACATACTTAATACATTTATGACGTTTAAATGTCTCTTTACATTTATTTATTTATTTATTTTATTCTTTAAGCACACAAATGTACACAGGCGGACTTAATGCCATAGGCAACGTTTATAAATAAATTCCTTTATGATCATTTATGAGCAAACTAGCTGTTCCCTGCGACTTCGTGTGCGATCCAGGATGAAAAGTAGTATATTTCCTTCTCATCATAATCTACCCATGTGCCAAATTTCATCCAAATCCGTTCAGCCGTTCTAGCGTGAAAGCGTAACAAATAAGTAAATAAACAAACTCACTTTCGCATTTATATTATTAGTTAGGATGAATGAATTAAATCTACCGACCCTGGTGTGGTTTGACCACACTTGATGATTTGAATGAACTTAAAGATTGGGGTTCATTCGATTTATCTAGTCTGGTTAAACCACGCTGGGTGAATTTCATTCATTCATTCCTTAATTCCATCTAAATATCATATAACAGATCTAATTGGTCCCTTAACTCTACTCGCCGCAACTAAATAATCTATTCTACTCGAGTGTAATTGACGACAATTATCTGTAAGTACCTACCTACATAGAATGTTAGAGTCGCCATTAAGTAACGTCCTGTGTCAGTGGTAAACAAATAGATCATGAATGAATGAAAACTTTTTAATGTGCTGTTGTAATCTAGGTATCGGTTAGGATATTTCATATTTTGTTCATTCAGTTATGTCTGATTGGATAGCCTAATTTTAGTTGTAGATGTTTAATAGCTGATTTTATATATCATACTATCCAGATACTCCTCTCCTGAATATCCCTTCAAACAATCTGTCATCATTCTTCTTCTATTTATTGATTCTAGCTAGTGTATTGTAACTTAAATACTGAATCCTTGTTTCTGTTGCAGCAACCTACCCGTTCGACTTGACAAAGACAAGGCTTCAAATACAATCGGAAGTCGCAGCCGCTAAACATGGATACAAGGTAAATAGAAAACGGAGTTGTTGAGTATTTAATGAACATTTTCATTACGAGTAGCTGTGAGTATTCTGGAGCTAGGACCTACTTAATCTTGAGTAGTTTGTTAGGGTTAAAACGGGGTCCGAAACTATTGAATCGCAGCCCTTTAGCTCAATAATTATATTGTTCTACTTTTTAAAATGACTATAAGCGTTCTGTAAAAAAAAAGATAGCGGATTTCCAAATGCTATTAATGTTAATGCTAGCATAATCAGCCTATAATGTTCCCACTGTTGGGACACAGGTCTCCTCTCTGTGAGAGGGAGTCGGCCGTAATCTACCACGCGAGCCCAATGCGGGTTGGTATATATGTCACATATCTTCGAATTTTTGGTTCTAGGACATGCTGGTTTCCTTCACCATTTTGAAAACAGTGGTGCTGAAATTATTAACACAAAGTAAAGCGCCTTGCTGGGTTCAAACCCACGACTTATAACTCGTAAGCCGGGGCCTTTACTACTGGGCCACCACTGCTCTTTTTGTTAATAGTGCTAGTCAACTATAAAATGAAGCACTTTAGTAATGAACTTAAATCCAAAGTCGATAGCCCGTCATATAATACAATGACGTCATAATCCAGAAGTGGAGTGGATTAAGCAGTAAACGGACGAGCATGGCGTGAGAAAGTCCATGCTTATTAGATTAGTACCGACCGGCCAGTACTTTGTTCCACCACACTGTGGTTCCACCAACTTTTAAATACATTTAAGTTTGGAACAGTTTAGCTCTCATGACGTTGGAATAGTATGAATGATAAAGCTTTTTTATTTGAAAATAGAAGTGATGGTCCACCGACATTGTGAATTCCTACTGCAGTGAGTTTGAACACATAAAATGCTCCACTCATTGCAATCGTTACTTGCAGAAAAAGTTTAAAAAATGCAATTAACAGACTGTTTTTTCTTTGGCGCCTTAGTTCCCTGAAAGAATAAGTATGTCAAACGCCCTCATTTTAAGGTAATTGATACCTTTTTCCTTTTAACGGAACACTTTCCCAAGGTGTCCTACTTATGGATACTATTCCAATAAACGCTTGATTAAAGGAGAAGACCAGCTGACGTAGTTCGTAGAAAGCACTTGGTAACAAAATAGTTTCAAACTAATAACGGATACCGGAATATTGAGGTTCTTATTAATCTGTAAGTAATAGTATCTGTCGTACCTTGAAACCGATCTCCTTGAGTTTCCCTGCGAAAGTGAGTTAGTTGCGTGCGCGGTTAATGTTACCATAAAAGTAGGTACTTATGGAACTAGGTATACTTACACCAAGTAGGTATATCGTATTGAAAAGCTCGTCATCGATATTTGATCAAACAATAGTTTGATAGATAGTTTCAAGTTTTCCTATTATGTATTACTAGTAGGTGTAAGAGACCATTATTAAGTATATTACTCTTGATCTATTATTATTATTAATTCGACTTTTTGGAAATCTTCTCTGTCCTACATAACATCAATAAAGCTTACCATAATTATACTTTACAAAGTAAGAATGTAATCCATTAAAATAAACGAACATAGAAGTTAGTACTTACTTAAGTATGAGCAAATCCTTCCTTGTTCCTAAAAAACTTCATTCAGGAAAATCTTGGAACCGTTCTGCCTTCAGTATTGGGTATAGATACTGCCATCCACGAAGACGCGCCCCAATTTTCTTCTTAAACGCGATTACATGGGCCGTATTATGAAGTATTAATGCCATCATTATTGCACTGCGAAAGGATGGTGCTGTCGGCCTTGTATAGCTCCGTCTCCCACTCACACTGGAAAAATGGTGGCATTAATACGTCATCATGCGGCCCCTGTAGGTACTGTAAGCGTGGGGCGTGAAAGAATGGGGCGCGTCTTCGTGGATTTATAACACCCTCCATGCATACAAAAACCTTAGAAAAAGTGATTACTAATCAACTATGGCGTGTATTATACAACTCTTGAGTTTACTCTTTATCTTACTAACCCAATGACCATTCCTCAACAGCTAGAAAACCTCGGCATGATAAGAACAGCAGTAGGTATAGCGAAGCAAGAAGGCGTGACCAAGCTCTGGACTGGACTTATGCCCATGTTCCAGCGCCATGCTATCTACTCCGGCTGCCGGCTCATCTTCTACGAGCAGTTCAGGAACTACTTCAAGGATGACAAGGGAAAAGTGTCGCTTGGAATCGCGTCCGTAGGTGAGGAAATTGGTTTATTAGTTTACTGTGGTTTTGAAGTGTGTTGGAATGTTGTATAATATTATGAATGATAAAGTGTAAGTTTTTTCTCAAATATTAACGTTTTTGAGGTATGAGGAACGGGGTGTAAAGTTCACTCATCCTCTATAGAAAAGGGAGGGTCCTCCGAGTAGACGGGTGTTGTATCTGGCGAGCAACTGCCCAACGATTGATGTAGAAGCTTGTATATTATATGTCCATCGCGCGGTAAACTCTAATTGCGCGATGCAGGATTTTTATGTGACGTCAGGTCTTTGATGCGTATTCGGCGATGTAGATGCCGCCACAATGTCAAGGATTTCGCAAACGCATCTAGAAGTTCTTTCAAACAAGTTTCAGAATAATGGTTTGCTTTATTATAAAAAAATGCCACAGATTTTGTATAAAATTGTCATACAAATTCTGTAGCAATTTTGACAAAGACCCTAATATTAACGAACAGAAAATAAAACTCTATGTACTTAGTTACGATTTAACTAAGTCCATCAAATATTATCCACAGTATATTCTCCTACGATTGGTACAATTTCCGTACCATATTTCATAACAAAGCCAAGTAGATAGATACTGAATGTAAGTAATACAGAACATATTTAATCCTCTTATTCAAGAGATAAAATATTCATTGGAAAGTCTTAGTCCTCGTCGTATTACGTTCGACTAAGCCGATCCGCTTTCATTAACGTTGCCATCCGTGGCTTTGCTCAACGACCTTCTTCAGACATAAAGGGGCGCAGTAGTGGGTATCTAATAACTAGGCATCCTCTATATTATTATAGGGTTATTCAATAACCGAGAAACTGCTTTGTTAATGTATGTCATCAGATTACAGGCGCTATCTAGTGAAGGATTTTGTAGGTAGCTAACGTGAATCAAAACTTAGGAAATCTACAAAACTTGTTAAGTATGTATAAGGACTAGGCTTATAAACGAGACTGCTTGATTGAAAGCTCTTTGAGGGGTCGAGAGATGTATAAATGAGGAAGTCATGCTGCGCTGCACCCTAAAAATACAAGTAAAATTAAAAGTAAATATGCGTTTCATTTTGACAGTTCAACAACATTCATTGCGTCATCTACGTTGTTGAGCAGACAAATTTTTCGAACATGTGAAGCAATGGATAAGTAATATCTTTCAAAATGATTCAGATTGTGGTTGATCGTGTTACGCAACTAGGGTGCTGATTTACATTACGAAACACATCGCTCATATCATAAAACTAAGTCCCCCGCCGCGTCTGTCTGTCTGAACGCGATAAGCTCAAAAAACTACTGAAGTAATTTTCTTACGATTTTCACCAATAGACGGACTGATTCATGAGGAAAGTTTAAAAGTATAATTAATTAAGCTTTTGTGAAAATTGGCTGAAATGTGAATGACGATGATAGTTGAAGATGTCGGAAAAAACCATGCGGAGGATGCTTTACTGGCGTGCGCCGCGTAATAAACCAATAGAGTTATATGAAAACAATGTACCTATTACGGAATTAATACATTGTTTACCTGGACTAACACATAGGGTAGGTACTTTTAATCCCGTTAGTACGTTGCCGTGGGATATTTTCCGAAATCGACGCGGGCCAAGCCGCGAGCAAAAGCTACCTATTAATGTATTTTTACTTGATATACCTAAATGTGTTTAAACACTTAGGTAATTTGTGAGATGTGCCAATACGAGACTATTTGCAAACATGCCAGAGAGGAGTTAAAGCACACAATGAACGCCCGCTAGGAGTTGGCAGGCAAGAAAATGCTGGACAAAGCATGAAAGCAGACGACGAGACCTTTTATCAGACAGCAAGTTGTACTTTCAACTATAGTTCCCTACATCTTGCTTGATTAAGAGTTCTAAGTAAATAAAGTATACACAGATGCACACTATGCACTAGTACTTTATGCGGCTAGCCGCATTGCGCTGCATGATAGCACACGAGTCTTGTATAGGTCCGTACTTACAATCTATACAAATAAATATAATTAAAGTGTCTGTTTTTAATGTCAAACATCTTTCTACTAAATGAATAATTATGAAAGTATATACGGTACTTACTTATAACATTTTTTTATTTTTGTCTGTTTGTTTCGACTAATCTCCGAAACAGCTGGACCGATTTTGACGGGACTTTCACTGGAATAGCTGATGTTATAAGCAGTAACTTAGGCTACTTTTTTTTAGAAAAAGAATTAGGGTCCACGCCGGCGAAGCCGCGGGAACACGTCAGAAACTATCAGTGAAACGAATGTCATGAAACTAATATAGCGCAACTAGTTTGGTAATATAAATTCGGGTTTCTAATAAGTAATTTGGAATCAGAGCGGTAGCTTTTCATAATTTGGAATTAGAGATTTCATTGTAAAAACAACAAATACTCGTCTTGTTTAAAAAAATGACGCCGTGTCTTCTAAAGTACATATTAAGTCAGTGGCATATTAAGGTCACAGAAATATAGTTTTTATCTACAGAGCTATTCAGTGAGAACATAGTTTTTGTACATCTCTTGGAGCTTACAGGCACTTGGAACATTGAATTTGTACGCGGGTACGACCCGTTGAGTGAAATGGATTGCGGTTCTCTGGGGCTTGGCAATCTCTCAATATACAGCCAGACTATTTCTACAAGTTATGGAATCCCGACTTTATTATTTAGTTAGCGTGAGGAGCTCGTGGCTAAGTAATAACAGGCGCACGGGTCGATCCATCAGGTTAAGCTACGCTTGCCGGGGTTGGTCCGTGGATGGGTGACCATCTTTACATACCGAGACTCCTCCGTGTCTCGGTTCCGGCTGTCATTTGTGGATCTTTGACAGTCGTTACGGGTCGTCAGAAGCCCGAAAGTCTGAAAACCAGTCTTGCCAAGGGGTATCGTATTACCCAGTTACTGGGTTGTGGAGGTCCGATAGGCAGTCGCTCCATGTAAAATACTGGTATTCAGCTGCATCCGGTTAGACTGGAAGCCGACCCCAACATAGTTGGGAAAAGGCTAGGCAGATTGAGGTAGGTACTTACAGATGATTGTAGAATATATTATTTAGTTGCGGCAAGTAGAGACCAATTAGATCTGTTACATGATATTTTGATGGAATGAAAGAATGAATGAATGAAATTCACCAATCCCAGCGTGGTTTAACCAGACAAGATAAGATAGTTAATTGATTCAGGCGTCACTTTTGCCAAACATAGTTGGGAAAAGGCTAGGCAGATGATGATTATTTAGTTAGCGTTTTGAATTGTGTGAGGAAAAATGGCGTCTGTGGTTGTAGAGGAAGTGGTAGTTTGCTTATAGATTTCTTATAGATCTTTACAAGAAATTTTGAAACGAAATAACTTAAACTTACTTTTAATCTTTATTACTAACTCGCTAAACGATTGAGAACAGACCATCCCAATACGATTGAGAACAGACTTAGCAACAACGTAACATAATTGTCACGAAGTTCTGCAGGTGGGTTAGCGGCAGGATCTCTTGCACAGCTGATCGCGTCCCCCACCGACCTGGTCAAGGTCCAGATGCAGGCTGAAGGCCGGAGGGTCTTGCAGGGCAAGGCACCCAGGTTCTCCAACTGCAGAGATTGTTACAAGATGCTGTATGCTGAAAGCGGGCTCAAAGGATTCTGGCGAGGTAAGATACCTAACTTTGCTACCTGGTAATATGTCCCGTGTTCAGGCTAAAACAAGTATAGGCTTTTCGAACAGTGAAAGGTCAACTTATACTGGAAATATATAGCTTGATGGTAGTTGTCAGATTGTCAAATTCAATTTGTACAAAATTCCGTAAGCCAAGTTTTGCTGTCTAGTTTTGACAGCACCGCATCAATACAATGACTTTTTTTATACAAACACCCGATATAATAGTGTTTATGGAATCGAAAACCAATATTAGCTCGATCACATTAGTCATTATTTTATCTATAAAAAATATTCATTGCAATAACACAATACAATGTAAGTTAGTATCTTAAAGTACTAATTTTGTCTCCATACTAATGATGTATTGTTATCCATTATTTACATTTATGTATTCAGTTCTATTGATCCTTATTTATTGGACTTTCGCACGCGTTTGTTTACGTATAGGTATGTTGTATGTTGATGTGATCATATGTTATTATATAAACTACTTGCGTGGTAGTATAAACACATGACAGTTGTACAATTACGACCTGATAAGGGACTACTGTGGCTGACATAATCTGTTATGCTAGATAATAATAAAGGTACCCGTTATATGGGGTAAAACAAAGTAATTAGGTATCTTTATATAAACAGTCTTTGAAATAGATATCTATTTCGAAAGCTTATTAATGTTATGTAAGATTTTGAAAAAGTTAACTAAAAATGTAGAATAGACGTAGGTAGTTCTACAGTTAGACTTACATGGCACACACAATTTCGTATCGATTTTGTAACTAAAGTCCCAAGGTTTTGCTACAAAATCCTCAGTCATAACCAGAGATTGGAACTGTGCCCGATGAATAAATAGATTTAAGTAGTTTAGCTATCATACCCAAGCCCTCATATTTTGCGAGAAAACTTGGATTGGTATTTTATCATTTCTTAGTGGCTGAGCTGAAACTAGGTATTTTCAAAAGATTGACGTTATGTTTGCGTCATTTAGGTACCTACTTAGTTAGCATACATTTTTTTTTACACGTAATCTTTTTATTATACCTACTTATTTGTATGTTTTTTCTTAAATTTACCTGACAAAATATGGCTACTATGGCCTCTGCCTAACCCTCCTATGGGTGTTTCCCCGGAGGGTTAGGCAGAGGCCATAGTAGGCTTGATGTTATGTAATCCATTATTTACTATAGAGAGGGTTATGTTGTGTTATGGGTTATTGAACTGCGATAAGCGGATGATGATTAATCTACATCTACGCTATAATATTTTAAAGAGGAAAGATATTTTGTATTTTTGTGTGTATGTTTGTAATGAATAAACTCAAAAATTACTGCACCGATTTCAAAAATTCTTTCACCATTCATTACTAAGCTACATTCACCCTGAGTAACATAGGCTATAATTTATAAAGATTACACGCAGGCGAAGCCGCTGGCGGTAGCTAGTCCTTTATATAGCGAAAAATAACCTCCATCGCCTAATTTTTCATTTCCAGGTGCCGTCCCCAACGTGCAACGTGCAGCCCTAGTCAACATGGGAGACCTAGCAGCATACGACTACACCAAACAGTTCTTAATGCGGGAGTTTGGCATGGCCGACACCGCGGTGGTGCACGCAGCGGCGGCGTTCACGGCAGGATTCGTGGCTGCCGTGCTTGGCACACCCGCCGATGTACTGAAGACCAGACTTATGAACCAGCCTGTTGGACCTGATGGAAAGTGAGTAAACTTTAAAGACTTCTCTTTTATTTTTAACCTTTGGACACATCATTGCCATGAAAAAGCTTGTAAAAAACTGGACCACACATTGTTAAATAATAAGTATGGGTAGGTAGGTACCTATTGTTTTAACAATACCTTCGGAAGGCTTGGGAGTGTGATTGCAAAACAATTGGATTGTTTGTGAAAGAAAGGGCGAAGGGGTAAAAATAATTTCGAAAAAAGTTTCAGTAACAAATCATTGCTTAGTTTAAAAAAAAGTTTTTTTAATAAGATGTTAGCTAATTGTTATTTTAATTACTTAAGTTATTAGCTAACACACTTAAAACTCTCATAATAATAATTTAACGCTCAGCAGAATCTACACAGCTAGAGACCAATCATTTATTGTCGTATACAAATGAGATGCATACTTTCTATATCTGCAAACAATTAGTTGGTGACTGGCTAGACAATCGTTAGGTTTCATTAAAATCAATTTAGGGACCGTCACTCAGAGTTTGGCTCTGCTCCCGGCCGCCTCGCCAAAACAAGGGGCAAGGGGCGGAGGGCTACGGAAAAAGTAATCAATACTTCATAACTTAGTAGAGGAATAACGATCCTGTTTCATTATTAAAATAAAGGGAACTGACTGTTTTATTGTAAGTACGTAGGTACTCACTTAATTTCTAGTGGACTAAAACATAACTTAGTTCGTTTTAAGTAGGTACTTAGGTACTACTGCACTTTTTATGGACTTTAACTATTGGTAGTGCCACCTATCGTTCAGATTAGACTGGAGCTATGGAGTACAAGGCCATTTTGTGTAAGTATTCTGTTTTAAATTGTCCTCAATTACAAAGAGTCTAAAGTCCACGTTTTGTTAGTCATTTTTGTTGTAAAATATTTTATTAATTAAGTACTAAATTAAAGATGACTGAACTAAAACACGTCATATTTATTAGGTACTGTAATTATGACACATAAATAGACATGAGTTTTATGTTTAATTAAAGTCAATAAACTCAAGCTAAATATACACTTAAGTAGGTAGGTACTTACATACTGCAGTCATGTTTTACACATCATGTGATTGTGCATAAATTACGCTTTTTGTGCATTTATTTGCTCTTAAGTTGTCAGCAAAAAGTCTTACTAAGCTTGTTTTGTTTTTATATGGAAACCATTAGGTATGGTGATGCTTAAAGATGCCTGATACAGATTGATATCGTTAAATTGTCGTCAAACACATGCAGGTTTCAAAATAACGCTTATCATGCTAAATACTTCTTTGTAAAAGTTTAAATAAATTAGCTTTTTATGGAGCTGTTTTCCCTACGGTAGAATATTGTATAGCTCAGGGCTCGGAGAGAAGCAGAATACAACAATTACTACGCAATTCTACCAAATAGGACCATTCGGTACTAAAATTACGGACGCGGATATTACCAAAAGACAGCTGACAATATAAACTTGACTGTTTAGCCACAACAATATGTTGTTGTTACTAGTAAGAATTCCAAATACTTAGTTGTTTTGGCTAGCTATTTATAGCATGTGAATAGGTTCGTTACGATCGTAGGTACGCGGTCGAGGTCACAGGAACGAGGTCAAAGTCGCCTCGTGAGTCGTAGGACGCGGTGCACGCTCGAATGCTTTCGGATTCGGAGTTATGACGCGCGAACGCATCGATATAAATACTTCATGAATGGAATTAGATTATTCTATTTTTGAACGAATGCATCCTTTATGAGTATAGTGATGCGTTGCGTTTGTAAGGAATTTTCGAGTACCTAACATAATGTTAGTCTGTCAAAAAAATTATTAAGGTTTTCAGCATGTGGACGGGATGGGTCAGATTGAACTATAAACGATATTTCGTTTCGTCCTCTATGCAGAGAAATTTGGCTAAGGAGGATGAAAAAGAACCCTTCAATAATTATGCTCAAAATAATAAGACACATTATCTACCTAGCGTTTTCCTATTTATGTTGGGGTCGGCTTCCAGTCTAACCAGAGATAGAGTTTACGCGTAACTCTGCGATCTAGCTCTTGGACTATACCTTAAAAATGTAATTCATTATATCTTCTAGACTAAGACCCGAATAAATCAGTGACTTGGCGACTGATTCCGACTAAATTTGGGAGAAAATAGATCTTCACTAGGTGCCCTAGTTTTTGAGATATAAGTGTGGATAAAGTGTGTGCTGGGGACTCTCTCCAGATCGGCCACCTATAAACCCTTATATCTTTTGAGCCAGTGACCGACTAATTCTGATATTTAGCGACTAATTTTTTCTGTAATCAAAATTAAAATCCCTGATGGTGGCCCAGCCAGAGTCAATGACACGAAGAAGTCGGTTAATAAAATGACTTACATTCCATACTTACAATACTTTTATTTTCTCCATTTCCAGGGGCTTGTCATACAAAGGCATGATCGATTGCCTGCAGCAATCCGTGAAGAACGAGGGTATATTATCAGTGTACAAGGGATTCCTGCCCCTGTGGATGAGGCTGGGACCCTGGGCGCTCATCAACTGGATAGCCTTCGAAAACATCATGCTGGCTATTGGCGGAAAAACATTTTAGTTCTATAAGGTGTTCGCTTCTTTCAGGAGCGTAGCCAGGGGGAGATAAAAGACATTTGTATCTCTTTCTTGATAGAAAGACCAGCGCCAGCGATACCAAATTTCTCGGTACATAGCATTTATTTGTATGTTACGTAGTTTTCTTCTTACATGTGACGAATGACAAATAAAATGTTATACAATGTAGAGACGATAATACAACAATAAATGAAAACACTGGCAATACTAATGCATAAGAGTATTTTGGAACTATCAAATAAATCCTAACATCGAAATTAAGAAAGTAATTTTTTCAAACAAACTACATAAATAGTAGTAATGGGCCGACTATGGGGTTTGCCGATCTTTGACTAGTTATCGTAACTAAACTATTGGATATATTTGATTAATTTTTGTATGTAGACCGAGAACGTCATTAGATATACGCTGTTTTATTTTTGTAGTATTGTCGTCTCCACCTTGTATTGTGAGGCTGACTGATTAGGCTGAGTTGGACATAAAAGAGTTGATCCAGTATTTCAATCCGTTCGAATTTGCACTAGATTGGAATTACCGACTGCTGTATTCTAATCCAACACAAGATGGTCGAACTGGGGGCCTAGACAAAATCCCTTTTCTGTAAGCGTTAACGCCAACGGAAAGATCAAATTGTATGGAGTTGACGACAGCAGTCACGTGACATCTCTAACGCTAATGTCAACTCCATACAATTTTATCTTTCCGTTGGCGTTAACGCTTACCGAAAAGGGATTTTGTCTATAGCCTCAGGACTGCTCCAATATCGATTCAGTGTCACTTGATTGAAATGCTAAATCAATTTATAAAATCAGTCTTTAAAGTTCGTAGTAAAAAAATTGACGGTTGATAAAGTGGATAAATTACTTAATCTTATTCTCTTTCTAATTCTGGCTACGTTCAATATGCTTCAGTTCCTGAAAATCTTATGCTTGTAAAAGTCTGTTATTGGTAAGGTCGTGGTGCTAGATAATAGCTAGCAACCTTGTCACCTCATAACTAGAACAATATTATTGAATCAAGTACATACTTTAGTTAGACTTAATATAAAAAAAAACTTTGTCACCGAAATGTTATTATAGCAAATTCTCACGCTGAAACATTATTTTACGCGCGTTTACGATAATAAAGTTTAGTGTTAAAATTATATTATATTATGAACTTTTTTCGCTATAAAATAGCTTTTAGTTAGCGAGTGATACTGACTTCCAAGCTTTATAATAAAAATATATAGTTTGGATATTGATTCTCCTTTAAATGAACAGCGTTATAATGATGACTAAATACATTTATTTCTCATAAAAGTCAGAATTTTAGAAAAACAATAATTGGCTTGCAATGCAAGTTTGCGGGAGGTAGAATTAGATAGATAAATACTATGCTAAAATTAAGTTTCAAGATTTTATTTTTGTTACTACTTATATAATGTATTTTTTATTGTGAATTGTTTTATTTGTAGGACATGCCACTTGCACAACGAGAATAGAGTAGGTACGTTTGTTTACACAATCCTCAATACATTTGTAGTCCTTATTAATGTAAGTACATCGAAGCTTGCACACAAATAATTGAAAGTTTGAAACCTTGATAGTTATAGATGTAAAAAAATAGCGTAATGACTCAAAATCTTGTTAGATTATATTCACAAATAAATTACAACTTTCGTTCATGAGTGATTCACATAGTTTTTTTAAAATAAGATTTGAAATATTGAGCTTAACACGTAGAATGTCATGTTCTATAAAAACCAAGATAATGGTTGCAAATAAGAGAAATGTACTTTACTCAGTTTTTACTAAAATTATGCTTGAATCACTGTGAACTTAGGTATCTTTATTGTATTTATTGATGCCAAAGGTGCTATTATAATTGTTTAGGAGTAAATGAGTGCAGGATAAGCTAAAACTATATTGGTATTACATAATAGGTATATACGAGAAACTATAGCAGATAAAGCATTTTTTAAATTTACAACAATAGATACCTATTGCAATTTCATAGCTAACGGTGCTCTTACACGAGCCACTAAATTGCCAATAATTGCGCAATTTAGTTGGAATTGTTGTAAATTGCTCAATTTATAGCAACTCCAAGATTGTATAGAAATTGCAGAATTTATTGGCAATATTGTGCAATTTCTATAAAATCTTGGAATTGCAGAAAAATTGAGCAATTTACAGCGATTCCCAAATTGTATAGAAATTGCCAAGAATTGTGCAATTTAGTGGCTCGTATTCGAGCACCGTAATGTAAAACAAAAAGCAATTAGTATGATGCAGATAATTCTATGGTTGATTGCTTTTATAAATATTTAAGAAGGGTAGCCGCCGATGCTTCTTCAAATAAATTCTGTGATTTTATATAAAGCCACCATGTAATCCTACAGTAACGATGCGATCGCACTGCAGGTTGTACTGGAACTTCCAGAACTTTTCTGAAATCCAATACCACTAGTGAAATAATATTTTAAATAATCTATTAGGTGCAGTGCGCTCGCACCTTACGGTTGAGTGTTTAGAAGTAGCTTAGCTTTACGGTCCTGTTAATTGGTAATTGTTACAAATTGTGATGTTATTATTTAAAATAAATTATTGTAATTGTTGAATACACCCTTTTACTTTATGTACCAAAAATAAAACAAAAAAATATAATATTAAATTTATTAGTAAAAAATATTATACATCTTCCACAATATTGGAGAATCATAACTTAAATTATTTAAATATTTGATTATTATAGATTATAGCACTTCCGATTTATTGAAACTTGCCTTTATGCACTTACTTGTCACTATAGCTATAAGCACAAATAAGGGGCGTTATTATCGGATGTGTGTATCGCGATACAAACGTTCAACAGTTGACATTCACAGCGAGCACGTTACATACGGAGCTGTACCACACTTATACTATAATTACACACAGTTTAAATGCTTCGATGAAAGGGAAATTCTTTAAACGATATAGTTAAACATGCACGGTGAAATACTCCTTACATTAGATGTCTGCTTACGTCTAATGATCTGATCTGCCTAAGGATATCAGAGTTCGTCAGCGACGATTATAACTCTATCATGTTTCCATAAATATAGTAATTTTGGGTACAATACAATAACAAAAATAAATATCTACATTGGATCAACGATCACACAAAGTTTTATTAATTTCAAGTCTTGACTAAATGTTAATCGCTAACTAAGTACAATGACACGCGCGTGTCACGATGTGACGTTACTTTAGATTAGTGCAGTAGTCATTATCGACCACCACCGCCTTACATCAACATTGAATTACTTTACGTTACAACATTTTAGACATTTTCTTTCGATAGATCGGTAAATGGTAAAATACGTACAGGTAACGAATTTGCGTCAAACTAACACGTCAAAAGCTATCAAAAAGCATAGTGTTACAACATACATATATTAATATATAAAATACATCGCTCAATATACATCCGTTCATTCAAAACATCGTCGAAATATAAAATAATTCCAGATTTATGTTCGTGGCATTGTAAATTGTGCGCAACACAGACCGCTGTCGAGCTGACTCTAAACCTAACGAGAGCTTTTGGGGCGCTACCAATTTATATTCTACATGATTACTGTACCAGATTATACACTGCGGTATACCAATAAAAAAATAAGATCGAAATACATGTAAACCGAACTTAAAATTATCACTTAACTAACGTATAAATGGTAAATATTTTAATAATGAGCATTAAAGACTAATACAGGGATAAATAATGGTCATACTTTAAAAATCACATCAAATAAGAAAATCTATATACTTGTAGGGAGTAGTCAGTATGCACTGATTTGATCCCTTTCACCTTTTATTACTAAACGTATATTTCAAAAAACTACAAATAACATTCTGGCACGTTTTCGAGGATAAAATAATTCTCTCTCATCCAGCGATCGTCACAATATGAGAGGACAATAATAAATTCGCTCAGAACAATGAATACAGTGAAACACGACACAAAACTTTTGTACTACCGAATTACATATCCATTATTGCAAAAATCAAGGCAGTTTCAACACGCGATAAAAATGGACATTCACGATTACGCGTAAATTATTGTTATAAATTATTACATTAATTAAAATCATCGTAATCAGCTGTGAACACGAAGCACCATCTCGTCAAAACATTATATAAAAATCAAACTTCATCCGAGCGAGACATTGATGACACTTTGTGCCTGGTCAATAACTCTAGTAAGTGTGATCAAATTTTTAAAATCGCATAAAATATTACGCATAAGTAATGTGTAGTAAAACTGAGAAAACTATAACGTTTTCAAATGTAATAGTTTTACTAATAAGAATAATGTTCGATGTTCGAGTTATTGATATGATGTAGGTAGGCGAGTGTGATCATTGTCGTGCTGAGGCGCGCGTGGTAGCGGCGTAGAGAGGCAAGGGCGAGCGGCGCGCGGCCACTATGACGAGTGGTACGCCGTCACGTACGACGCCGGGAACAGGCCGCGCCGGTGTGCTATCTCGCCCTGCAATAAGTATTACACGCTACTGTTATTTTCTTACACATCATCGGCTATCTCTGATGGGCTTTTACTTTCGTACAACTAGAGTTCGTTTGGTCCACAAAGTTATCGCATTTCTTGTGACAGCAGATTGATCATTACCTTATACTAGTAACTTTACAAGGCCATGTCGAATAGTGGATTTTAGGCAATTGAAAAATTAATTATTTAAGTGTGAAAGAGGAAATCTTCTAGGTAACGTGTTAAAAAGATTACACATTAATTGTTAACGTCTTATTGATACGAGCTAACATAATGTTTCAAAAAGGAACCGTCCACACACAAGGTGTGGAGAACGGCGCAGCCAGTGAGTATCGTAAAAGGCAATAAAGTGATCCCAGAGATTGGGCAGACTTGTCCTGTCTGCCAAGTATGGTTTGATTATGGCCAAAGGACTAGGAAAACCATCTGGAATTTCATCATAGCGATTATTACGCATATAGCTAATAATCATGTAAGAAATCATGTATCATCACGTACCTGCCACCAATGCTGATCCGTGCGGTCAGTGACCGTGATGACGTCACCGCGCCTGAACTCCAGCTCGCCGGCCTCCTGTGGAGTGAAGTCGTACAGCGCTTGCACCAGCATCTGAAATAGAACACAACACCCATTTAATTGTGTACATAACAATCAATCAACTAGGCATTTCGCAGTTCTTTTATATGATGCTTCGTGGGAGTGGAAAAATACTTTCGTGCCAGTATTAAATGAAAACCGATTTTTCTCGAGAATCGGCACCTCACTACTGTGTCCCAAAATGGAGGTAAAGTATGTCACCTGCGTGACATAGGTGTCCTAAACAGGACATGAGTATTTAGAATTGGATTCCCGCCATCTTTTGCGCGTCGTTAGTAGGTTGCACTGACTAGCTTAACATATTTTCTTTTTATTTGGGACATGGCGTCGCTACAATATTTTCTACCACTCTTGAAAGCAACAACCCAGTGGAAACCAACCAGAAATAAAGTGCCGAGACAGTGAAGATAAAACGATTGCAACCCGCATAGAAATTAATTAATTAGAAAAGAGAATCAAACGAGAGCAATATTGCAATATTTTTTTAATATCTCATGACAAAACAAACAAGGATCATTAAAATACTAAAAATCAATGCATACGGATAAACTATCAGCAGGCGTAGCATGGCACTTTCTATCTCTACGAAGAATAGACATAGCTTTTTCTATACAAAGTGACAGTTCCGTTTCTTCATTTTTGACATCCACCGTAGAAATCCTTCTACAATCTGTCATTTTGTCTTTCATTTCTAATGATCTTTGTCTACGTCTTTTTGTAGGTAGACTATTTCGGAAGAAAGTTTTCTATCCTTACTGTCAAAATCACACTGACAACCGATAAATCCTATGACAAAACCGACAAAACAAAGAATTCGGAGTCGAATTATGTAAAAGAGTGAATTTCGTAAAAGTCGACAAAACGGTGCTCATGCTACGCCTGCAGAACATTTGATTTCTGTACAATCAAATCAATATCTGCCTAGCTTTTCCCAACTATATTGGAGTCGGCTTCCAGTCTAACCGGATGCCGCGGAATAACAGTGTTTTAAACCCAGTTACTGGGTAACACGACACCCTTGGTAAAACTGGTGTTCAGACTTGGGTTTCTGACTACCCATAACGATTGTCAAAGATCTAATGACAGTCGGGACCAACGGCTTGACGTGTTATCCGAGGCACGGAGGGGTCTCGATATGAAATGGATGGTCACCCATTCACGAACCGACCGCGGCCAGCGTGGCTGAATCTTCGATCGAGCCGCGGCTGTTATTATGTAGCCACAAGCCCCGGCAGAAAAAAACAAGGATTAACTATCACAACATTTGTCTGAGCATAGATAGCATGTAATTCATATAACAGTGTCAAACGGGAGTCAAATAGTATCGAATCAATACTTTCATTGCCGCTCCATGCGAGGGGGTTGTTTCTCGACATCGCAATACATAGAAGGACAAATTGATGACCTATAAGCAATGCAAATACCGCTGCAATTAGATCAGCTTTCATCCTTTTAAAGTAGTACACGACGTAGATAAAATCACAAACAAAAAGGTTACAAAATCAATAAAGCAATCACACACATGAGATGCTGTTACCCTAATGAACATTTACATAACTCGTTTATCAAGTTGAAGGGTTGCTAAATGCGAAGTGACACGTCTCGATCATATCTTGTCCCGCATTATCGTCAAGAAAAAGTTTAAAGTTGGGAGTTACACATAGTTGAATTCGTCCTTTATATTCGTTCAAAAACCGTAAAGGTTCTTCTATTGTAAATATCTAACAAGGCGAGGGTTATTTATTTAAATGTATAAACTTGAAATAGACATTTTCTCATAGAAAAGGCACCCAACTCTAAAAGAAATTGAATTGTTAGAAAACAACAATAAAACTTTCTGTGCAAAGTTAGCACAAGTTTCTTAGTGATACAGACCCAAGTTATTTATGTTATTCAAAGTAATTCAGCGGAGCAATAATGTGGTTACGATTGAAAATGCATTCGACTAGCCACGACCAAAACATACCAATACAGAAACAAATGATTGTTCAAATGTGTGAAACAAAATGAAGCTATTAGCTAAATGGTGCGAACATATTGGTACCAATTACGAAAATTAATTGAATAGATCCAATTAACTAAGTGTTGGTATGAATTAGCAGTTTAGTATCAAGGGCTAGCAGATCGTTAGCAAAAGTGCTACTGTTATCATAATAAATAGGAGTTTATCCGTGGATTTATCTAACCAATTAAGAATCTGCGTTATGGATGCTCATGGTGAACTGGGGGAAACAAAACTAGAACTTTGATAGTTACAAAAGAAAGCTTTTGGGGGAAAAACTAAAGAAAATTAAGAGCCGATCACAATCTAAGATCATAAATATTTTGCTCGACACGATGCAGCTGCTGTGACCCAATGACAATTACTCGTTTTGCGCCAAATATAGTTTGCGGTCAGACAATTTTAAGTAAACTTTGATATAACACGATATTACAGAGACCCTATTATGTAAATAATCCATAAAACCACACGGAAGTCATAAGTAATCATAACCATAACACAAAAGACCAATTAATAAAAGAAACCAAAATAAGAAGTGTACGAGCACACGTGCAAAAACTACGTAAAAATTTTCACTTTCCTTATTTAGGACGGATACGTCAAAAGTGCGTCCAAATACGCAATACCTACCTATAGTATAGTGATTCACGATAATGTATTCAGTAATCATCCAATGAAATGCGATGGGCCGTTAACTCATCGTGGGAAAACTTCAGGACTTATTGTGACATACATTATCATTTCTGCGTGTGCATGTAAGTAAAATGAGCGGCTTTTGTACGGCCTTACTTATTATTATGGTAAGTGTAAAGAATAGTGTTTTCTTAAGTGGAGACGAAACCTACCGCAAAGGTACCTTCGTCCAGGAGAGCCTAATGTTAGGTAAAAATTTTGACGCAGGCGCAGGTCGATGCAGTGCGGATTTTACAATGCGATCAAGGAAATTCATTGAAGTATCTTAGATGCAGTAATGTGTTCATATTTGCATACAACGTATACATCTTAGAACCCCGCGCAAAAATCGCTCCACCCCGCCTCTGCGCGCACTGGCAGTGTAACGTAAATCGTAACTTACTCAACAAAAAAAACAATATTTATTACTACTATGGAGGATTACTCTAGGTAGAAAAGGCGACACGCTGAGTTAATCTGAAAGTTCTGAGAATTAGAGCTCTATTTAATTAATCTGACGTCGACGACGCGGCTTGGTAAATGGATCCTGAAGGGCTTGTATTTGATACTTTAATTTACAAAGAAAAGGTCCAAGGGTTGCTATTTCAATAGCATGGGAAACTTGGGAAAGCCATTAACCAAATTGACCATTAAGACTTGTTATGCCCGAGTGTCAATCACAGTAGCATAGTATGCAGTGCTGTAACACTCGCACATAGAAACGTGTGTTTGCTCCATTTTTTAGGTTTCAATAAGTACGTCCGAATGGAAAAACGGAACCCTTATAGGATCACTCGTGTGTCTGTCTGTCACAGCCATAACATAACATGGTAAATATCTCAATATTGTGCGTAAAAACTTACATTTGCAGTTATGGGAGACTATGATTTTCAACTACAATGTTAAGTTTGTACTAAAAAACATGCGTACGGAACCGTCACGCCTCACCACGCGAGTTCACCTCGCACTTGTCCGGTTTTTACGAAAAAATCTGCATTGCATAAATATCGGACCTGTATCGATGACTTTAGAAAAACAAGAGCGTGTATAATGCGTCTGTTTTTTGCGTTCAAGAATATTTTATAGAAGCGAGACTTTACAAAAACACGCGATCCAGAGGAAACAGTAACCCATACTGAAATATACAACATGAACACAACACTCGACAAGGTCTTATGCCCATTTGCACTAAACCTAAGCGTTTGTGCCGATTATGACAATGATTATGCCGTTGTTCACAAACTAAACTAAATTTAAGTTCAGTGCATCTTTTTTTTTCTATTTCATTAAGAAAAGGACAGAAGATAAATTTTAGTTTAGTCCTGTCAAATTAATCAGCGCCTCTTCTGTCCTTTTCTTAATGAAATAGAAAAAAAAGATGCACTGAACTTAAATTTAGTATAGTTTGTGAAAAAGAGAATCGGCACCATTGTCTACTCTAGTCTAAATTGTTAATTAAAACGTATGCATTTCCTGATTCTAAATGCCTGATGTGCCTAATTTAGGAACTGCCTAAAGTATCTAATCTGCACCGAACGGAGCAACGGAAAAAGCAACGGTTCGGGCAAAGGAAATTGAAATGTCTCGAATGTAATTTAAAGTTCATATTCGCATAACACTTCTGGCAGGCCGCGCCCCGTCCTGCGCTAGCGCCGGCTGCTGTAAATCGTATATTCGTACCTAACTCGTGAAAATTACTTTTATAATTAGGAGTCGTTGAGCACGACGTTAGTAAATACTGTATCAAGAAAACTGACATACAAACATTCCCGGCCAAAAAACGAACCGTTAAACATCATCCAACTCCCTATCAATTGGAGGCAGAGGCTACCACTAGTAACCGAGATTATAGGAACACGCAGTGACCGGGTTATTTTCGTTACTTATCAGGGTCACAGCGGCCGCATTATTTACATAGACACAGCGCGGTTCCACACATAAATGTATTGAACGTGTATAAATTGTGCTAAAGGAAACGGTAAGACGAAAGTTATATTACTATAATATTTACTCTCCTTTCTTGAGCTTGTTATAGGGAAACAATTCAATATGCATACATCTTCTATATTACAAAGAGGAAAAATTTGTGAGTTCGTATGTAGGGGGTAATCTTCGGAACTACTGATCCGAATATCCGATTCCGAAAGTTCTTTCACTAATGGAAAGCATACAGTATTGCCGAGTGTCATCCTATCTATCTAATATTATAAATGCGAATGTTTGTTTGTTTGTTACGTTTTCACGCTAAAACGGATGAACGGATTTAAATGAAATTTGGCAGATAGTTAGACCATGACCTGGATTTAGGACAAAGGATACTTTTTATCCGGCTATTCCCACAGGATCGAGACTTACCCGGGTGAAACCGCAGGGCGCAGTTTCTAGGATATAATTTTATGTTAAAACAAGGAATTTAACACTGACGAAATCGCGGGCAGAAGTTAGTTTCATATAACGATCAAGTGTCAAAGATTTTGTATTACTTAAAGTTATGTCAAGATTGACATTGCTACAGGAACTAAGCGTTGCGGAGAGCTAGATTACACAATAATTAAGCGACCATAGACATTTGTGCTTTTACTCTTTACCTCCTTAGCAAAGGTCTTCGCGTGATATGCCATAAAATATCTGTAGCTAATGTTACTCATCAATATAACGCTTCACGAACTTAAAAATCGTTTAGCAAATACCGTTATCTACACATGAGTGTTAAATGAAATGTTATAAGAAACACGATTATTCATTGCTTAAACTTTTAAAATTCCCTAAATATTCGGCCGACGAAAACATGTTTTATATTATTGTATTAAAAACGGACTTGTGCATAAAATCGTTCATTTCGAGTCGCCTTACGGTCGCAACTGGTAAAGAATGGGTGCTAATATACGATAATATCTTTTCCCAAGCTATTACACAAGTTACTTGTCTTGTGCAATAGTCTAGGGATTGAATGGCGAGATTCCAGTCTAAAATATACAAGAACGCCGACATTTAAGCCAGCTGTGTTAGGTCACATTATCTCTCTCTTTTTACCGCATTCGTAAATACTGGAATTAATCTGGACGTGTGTGGCGAGTTAGAAAAAAAAACGCGACGTCTAACAAAATTTCAACTGTCTAACTATCACGGTTCATTAGATATAGCCTGGTGACAGACGGACAGACAGTCAGACAGCGGATCCTTAGTAATAGGGCGCCGTTTTACCCTTTGGGTACGGAACCCTAAAAAGTAAAAGCACCGTGGCATACCGTATAAGTCTACACATTATTATGTGCGAGCGGGTAATGCCGCACAAGTATGAATTGACGGCTAAAGGAAAAACCAATACATACCTACAGGGGTTTATTCAAGCAAGAGATAATATTGATAGCTTGTAGTATATTGGGAAAACGTAAAGTATTTGTAAAAGACTATCAATATGTCCTGACACAGGTGTGATAAATACCATAAACCATAAATTGCAATAGTTCCGAGCTACGAGGTGATTGCTGAGAACATATCCAACAGTTCTGCTAATATTTTTAACTATTGAATGGTACTACGCGCAATGTCAAAATCAAGGAGTAGTAGTTTGTAGAACGAAAGGTCCACTGAAGCATACATAGCGTACCCCACCCCCGTTTGAAGCATAGAATTAAGGACATAAGAACCCAGTGAGGCAAACAAACCTCCCTTTATTTTGAGACTGACCGGGTAGACGCATCGGTCCAAACTTTTAGCTAAAATTTGTTATCTCTTAATGACCGCTGACCAGAAAAGACTGAACATCTAGAAAAGGTAACCTCCGTTGGTAACAAAAAAACACAATTTCTTAAATAAATATGCGGGGGAAAGCAGTAGGCGTTTAATTCCAGAGGACGTCTTTCAAGTGATACTTATATCTAATTTACTTAATCCCCAAATATAGAGCCATATCTATGGCAAAGATAAAAAATTCCATGTTAGAAAAAATGTGAACTCACCTCTTCAGGAACCACATCTCTGAGCTTGACATCTTGCAGGCGGCTAACTGACGCAGTACGATGATAATCGACCAGCTCGTTGAGAGAATTGAACTTCACCACCCACAGGAAGAATTTGCTCGACGCATCCCGAAGGACTTTGAAATGCTGCACACCATCTGGACATCTGAGGAAAGACGGTTATCGAAATTGTATAAACAAAGTCAAACTTTCGAAAAGTAAGTGAAATAAGAAGAAGATTACGATGTTATACTTAGGTTATGGTATCGCGGGTGTCGTAAAAGGCAACCAAGGCATTTGTTACGTAAAGAGAAAGGGCAACAGCATCCTACTATGGCCCTTATTTGCTAGCAACTATTTTTGGGGACATCTAATCCAATTTAGACAGTTTGCCAATGTGACCCAGCCATACTAATATTATAAATTCGAAAGTAGCTCTGTATGTTACTTTTTCACGCCTAAACCACTGAACGGATTTCGACAAAATAAGGCAAGGAGATAGATGGCATCCTGGGGAAGGACAAAGGCTACTATTTATCGACATACCACGCGGGCGAAGCCACGAGCGGAAGCTATTTGTTTATGGATGTCATTTTATGAGAAGTCTGCGTGCAGCTGCAGACGTACACTACTGACTTACACACTGAAGGCTTAAATCAGTTGGTAATCCCATAAAGCGTCTAATCAATGGGCGAGTTGTAAAGGTAAGCATGCGGTAACGATATAACTGCCTTTTTTATTGGAACACCACGACTCATCGTATGCCAGTCTTCGGATGATCCACCAGTAAGCTTTACCAATGAACTACAATACCACAAGCTTATGGCTCGCCCTTCTATCAAGTATATTACCTACTATGTAATCTTAGACGGCAGAAAAATAGTGACGGGATCGATACTGTGCAAGGTTAACAATAATCATCGCGATAAAGTTGACCTGTCCGATACAGATTAAATGCAGTTTCGCCAAGTCTTGACCCCTGCATATTTTTGCTGGTGGATAAGACTTTTGGCAGTTATAGTAACTTTCAGTTCTCCAATTCACCTAACTCGAACAGGATTCATGGGCGTGGCTGTAAATATTTGTCTTGATGAATAGAAAACGTGTCGATCCTCAAACTACGAACAAATATTTGTGGAACTAATTGAACTTGCTGACGTAATAAAGATGTAACCGAAATACGGGTAAATGGGAACGGTAAGGTCGACATATCGAATGTCAGGCGTTAACCCGAGAATATCGTCGTATAAAATAAAATATGGTTTTTACTGAAACCGGTTGTGTGGATTGTTTCGCGGGCCATTCAAGTTTTCTGCTTTCCTGATGTTTGCATAAATACCAAACGCTATCATTAGAATAAACAGAGCAGCTGTGAAGTTTATCGGAATGTGAGGAAATTCTTGGAATCTTGGAGCTTTATGTTACTAGCTAGGTATCCCAAAAATGGGGTATTGGGTACTCGTTTGTTCCGCAAACGGGTTAGTCCTCTCATTGATTTAAACATGAAACGCTTTGAGACAATTATCACAACTGCTCATAAGGAAAATGATTTTGTTTATTTATACAGTTGTATCATATGAGAGAGTTAATATTTTTTTCCTGGTTCACATTCTCATTAATTCGCTCTATTAGTTCCTATTCAAGCAGTTCGAGGTAGCTACCATTTGTCCGTGGCCAGACGGCACGGATACCAGGTTTTCCTAGTTTCATGTAGGTACCTACTCATTCTTAGCCTTAGCCCCCAAGAATTTTGTTCCGTTTAGGTGTCCATGATTAGATGTGAATGAGAGAAAAACGATTTTACGAAACGGTATGCATCAACTCAAATGAGGCCCGTGCTTAAAATCTATAGCCCAAAACTGGTTTCAGCGCAATCTCAGTACCGCTGATTCATACTACCTATTTGACAGAAAACAGGTTTTAAATAGAGAAAACTTTACTAACATTATGACCTGTCTTTTGAAATTTATTTAATTTTATTCATACATAATTTGATCTTGGTATTTCCCGTTAGATTAACTGCAGAATTAATTTTCTAGTTTTCCTCTGCATAGCAACTTATTTACTTATTTGAAGGGGTAAATAACCGGCACAGGTTAAGGGCAATAGGACATTTTTCAGTACGCTAATTAATGTGCTTAAATTTTCAATTTGATTCTTATACATATATCAATAAGATAGGAGGAAATTTCAAACATGTAAAGAATCATGATTCGTGTCCCCAAATTCCAGATACAGATTCTCGGTACAGAAAAATCTACAATCTAAATCATTCATGAGTTCTGAGAAACACTCTAAAATATGTTAAACACGAAAATAGGCAAAACTAATAATCAAATTACCTGTCGACGTAATGTTAGCAGTATAGAGATAAATATGACTAATACAGCACGCCAAGACAAATTCAAGACAAAATAAAACGTCTCTATATACTCGGTGAGTCATGCGCACTCCGGAGCGGCAAAGGCGCAAACCTTATTTTTTTATTAACTACCAATTTAAACTGTAATGAAATTGTTTGTTGTGCGTCACCTCACATGAACAACTTTGTTATTGACCTATTGATTATTTGACAAGCTATGAGGAAATCGGTAAAGCACGAACGCGGAAAGTATCCAAGTATAGGAGGAACTTTATAGGAAGTATTCTTTAGTTAAGAATTACGAATTTTGTTCCTGAAATATGGTAATTTGGCGGTATCAATGTAAGGTTTATTATCAGAATAATAATTATTAATTATAACTCCAACCGGATGCGTTATCAGAGCATTTAGCTACCGTGGGATTATTCCCATTCCTAATCATTCCGTTATAAGGAATATTCTGGTAAAAAATATGGGATTGATTTTTATTTTTATCAATAGTGCACTATTGGTATCCATACTAATATTATAAATTCGAAAGTAACTCTGTCTGTCTGTCTATTACCTTTTCACGCCTAAATCACTGAACGGATTTCGACAAAATTTGACAAGGAGATAGATGGCACCCTGGGGAAGGACATAGGACATTTTTATCGATATACCGCGCAAGCGAAGCCGCGTGTGGAAGCTAGTAATAATATAACTTCAAGTCAAAAATACCATGCTCTAAACTCTACTGATAAATGTTTAGTGGACCGAGCTCACATAAATCAGACAAAACTCACAAGTATTTTTCCCGATAGGGGAATTGACCTCGGGCGGGACGTGCCATTTAGGATTCTTTGAACTTTCTCCTTCCTAGATGACGTCATCGTATAGTAAACATACACAACATAGCACTTAACAAGACATTTACGGTAAATAATACGTCATCCTATAAAAAATGGAAGCGCCGGTATCATAAAAGAGTTGTTTATGGTATTTTTTTTTTTAAACTTAGGGCATGGGGTCTCAACTCGAACAAATTATAGTCTTGAAAAAAAATCATAGATGGCAGCATAAGTAACAATTTATGAAATTACCAATCACTAAAAAGCGTTATACGGCAAATTTTGGCTGAGGTAATATTAGTAAAAATCAAAAATCTTTGTTTAATGCTGATTTACGTATTTACACTCATAAATCACGCATTTTCAACAAAAAACTTAATTCATTTTTACTTCAATTCGAACCCTTAGAATGATAAAGTAGCCATCAGTTAATCATTTTGTCGAGAGCTATTTGCAATAGATGGCGTTTTACTCAAGTGATGACAGGATCACTTTAAACTTGCGTTTAACTCGTTTCATTAAGGAAAATCAAACAATTTTTTTTTTAAATATAGTACTTTACGTAGAAATATAAAAATTGAACACCTAGGAAGAAAAAACGTAAAAAAGGAAGAAAAACATCTAGGAGTCTTGCGTAGTATCTAGGCAAGACTCCTAGATGGCGTTGTAAAACTACAGTCTCTGGCAATTATTGAGTCGCTGATGCTGCCATCTGTTAAAAAAATGGAGGAAGAAAAATAGCCAGCTCAATAGCCAGACTTAGGGTGGTGTCATTTCTTTGTATGGGATTGGGTATCTGTACGTAGTATTATAATACCTGTGCTTAGGGATTCCCCGTATCGTCAAGGGGCTTTTTTTCTTATCTAGCTCGTGGCTAAGTAATAACAGCCGCACGGGTCGATACATCAGGTTAAGCTACGCTTGCCAGGGTTGGTCCGTGGATGGGTGACCATCTTTACATGCCGAGACTCCTCCGTGTCTCGGAAAGCACGTTAAGCTGTGCGTCCCGGCTGACATTCGTGGATCTTTGATAGTCTTTACGGGTCGTCAGAATCCCGAAAGTCTGACAACCAGTCTTACCTAGGGGTATCGTAATACCCAGTTACTGGATCAGGTAGGTCAGATAGGCAGTCGCCCCATGGAAAATACTGGTATTCAGCTGCATCCGGTTAGACTGGAAGCCGACCCCAACATAGTTGGGAAAGGCTAGATAGATTGATTTATCATAAATTAAATACCCACCCACTTAGGTCTGTGTGTCACCTATGAAATTGCCGTTTTGTATGAAAAAATGTAAACGAATTTTTTTCATGTATTTTTTATTTGTATTAATCGAAGTAATCACCCATACAATCAATGCATCTTTGCCAACGCAGTGGCAGTTTATTGATGCCCTTCTTAAAGAAATCAGCTGGACAGGAGGCAACAAATTCTTCAAAGGCATTTTGTACTGCCTCTCGGGTATTGAATTTTTTTCCCGCCAAGAAGTTATCCAAATTCTGGAAAAAGTAGTAGTCTGTAGGCGTAAGGTCTGGTGAGTAGGGGGGATGACGGAGAGCTTCCAATCCCAGTTCTTGCAACTTGGAGACCGTCTGCTGTGCAGTATGAGGTCGCGCGTTGTCGTGCAGGAGCAGCGGAGACGAGCGATTGACCAATGCTGGTTGGAGATGTGCCAGCTTCTCCATCATTGTTTTCAGTTCTTCACAGTACACATCTGCAGTAATGCTCACCCCGTTTGGTAAGTAGCTGTGATGAATCACACCGGCGCTAGACCACTAAACAGTGACCATCACTTTTCTAGGGGTAAGTTTTCGTTTAGAGCATTGTTTGGGTACTGAACCAGGATCCAACCAACTTGCTGAGCGCTTGCGGTTATCAAACAGAATCCATTTTTCATCGCAGGTAACAATGCGGTTCAAAATTCCTTCATTTGTGTGTCTGTTGAGCAGTGCAAGGCACGCCTCGACGCGTACTTCGCGCTGGCCTTCATTGAGTTCGTGGGGCACCCATTTGTCAAGCTTTTTTACCTTGCCAATTTGACGCAAATGGACCAATATTGTTTTGACGCTAACGTCGAAAGCTGCTGCTAATTCAGCCGTAGATTGTGTATCATCAGCTTCCACAATCGCCTTTAATTCGTCATTGTCGACCAAAGTCTTCGGACGACCGCGAGGTTCATTTTTCAGGTCGAAATTTCCAGAACGGAAGCGAGCAAACCAATAACAGGTGGTGCGTTGGTTTGTAGTGTTAGCTCCGTAAACGTCGTTGATGTTGCGTGCCGCTTGTGCCGCGTTGCTGCCACGACGGTACTCATATTCCATAATTACTCGAATTTTTAACGTATCCATGATGACGAAAAAGATTGAAATGCGATGAAAATGTAACACTAATCATTAAACAAATGACTTCTTTTGCAAAAAGAATTCCATGTTTTTAAAATAAAATTAATTTGAAATTAGAATTCTTAGCCAAACAAAAATTATTTTGATTTGAAATGGCCAGTACTGCAGAACGGCAATTTCATAGGTAAAGACCTATTATTTGTCATTCATATTTTCATCATATATTTGTCACCCTTTTGTAACCCTTCATGGATTAAAGGCGATCGTTATTGCCTTTAAAACAAGTTTATGGCTATGAGTACCTACCCTGTGAGTATTAATAACAAACAAAGCTTATAATCTAAACAGTCAATAAGAAAGTCCTTCTGATAAGAAATAATAACAACATTCCTATAGTTGCTCCACTTATTATTAGCTGACCTTAGTTCTTGGATAAATATTACACTAGAGTATTATAGTTATTAGAAATTAAAAAGTTATCATGGGATAGGTTAGAATTAGAACATGCAAGTTAGTGTGGAACTAAGGATCGTTGACCGAAGGATCTCTCTAGGAGGGGAATCGTTGAGCTCCTTAAATTCGGAGTTGAGCTGCACGATTACTGACAAATGCGTGCACTGACTGGGCAGGTCCACTCAATCTGTGTAGTTCTTTCCTCAAAAGACCATTTCAGACACTAATCTACATGGTCTTCATATGATCTGACCAAGATTATGTCTGGACTTTAAAAGAGACTGTGACCTAGTTTATTTCGGACTCTCTTCTTCAGAGTAGTCAGATAGGAAACGCCGACCTCACCTCAAAAATGTGATTGACGTGTAAAAGTGTTTGTACAAACCTACTTACAGAAATAAAATCATTTATAAGGAGTCATTCATTTCACAGTTCATTAGTAAAAAAAATAAAGTAGTTTTTTTAAATATCGGTGGTATTTTCAAAAACCACAATTTTTTGCGAATGAATTGTATGTAGGTAAAATACCACTAAATGACGCGTTTCAAAACTAAAATACCTAAGTATGCATTTGAGTAGGCTCCTATAAGTACTACTACTACTACATCTAATGTTCCCAACTGGTTGTTTTTTCCTACACCAGTGTAGCTTTGCCATACAGTGATGTTTTCCATAAATCAGTTACATTGGGCTTAACCAATTAAGTAAGTATACAGTCTATGGCAGTTCATGGGGCAGTACCTACATCCATTTATTACGCTGAGCCAGAGCCAATACATTGTACTGAGAGTTACCAAATCCCTTATTAAGTACATATGTTGAAACTGACGTACTCCCCGTCACTTGTCCCTAAGGGTTCATTAGAAAACCAGGTTCAGACAGCATTTGTGTGGCATTAATGTTGAAATGAACCTTTTTGGTGCAGCCGTGAGGCACTCATTATTGTTAAAACATTATTTTCACTTTTTTACTTTTTGCTCACGGCAAAGAGTGTTAAAACATTATTTTCACATCATTTTTTTTGGTATATCGTGTTTCACGAACTGTGTCCAAATAAATGTTATTCTTTCTTTCTTTAGTAAAGAATTTTGGTCATATTTATTATAAATGATGTGTATGTGTGACTTAGCTAGGGACCAAGAGAATTAAATTATAATTTGAGTATTCAAAGAAGTATTTCACAAAAAGAAGATTGCTATACCAAAAAAACTCATCTGATTGGTAAAACCCATGTGCAACCATCATATAACAACTCTTAGTTTAATAATTATGCCATTTCAATTATTTTAGTGTCTATTATAATAATATAGATATCTACTACGAAAAGTGGCGCATGAGACTATCAACAATTTACAACTATGAAGCTAATTGGAATTCAGTAAATAAATACAGAAATGAATTGATAACAACATACTGCCATCATCAATCTGTTCGCCAAGCATTGTGGTTATTGTAATATTATTCATATTAACTATTCAAAAGTGCCTTTAATGTGCCTACTTGAAATAAATTATTTGACTTTAATTCCCAGCTGAAATTGGGGTTCTTTTATTGGTCTTTTTGGGCCCAATTTTAGCTGAAACATCAAGACAAAACATCTATGCTGCTTACAACATGGATGTTTTGTGTCCAGATGTATCTTATCTCCAGTGTGTCCACAAACAGTGACAACACATCAATAATGGCAATGAAGATATAAGGCCATTAATACTTGTTTTAAGGCATGTCTTAACCAACAAACAAGCTAATCAATGAAAAATAAGGTCAAATGAAATCTCAGTCATCTCTCAACACTGACAACTACATTCATATTATCATATACAGAGTGACTCACTGTAACTTATAATCCAATTGGAAAGAATATTCTTAGAACTAAAATAACATTAGATAAACATGCATACATATAAGGAAACTACTCACTTGACAGATAAGGAAAAGTCACCGGGGCTTGATTCACTGATTCTTATCAAGAAACCACCCTCTGGTTTATTAGCTAGAAGTTTCTCTGCATCTGCTCTTGTGATCCTTCCATAATACCAGCTAAAAATGAGGTTTTAATTTAAAAGCTATTCTATTTTCAAAAGAGGTTGGTTAACAATAGTTTCCAAACAAGATGAAACTGTAGTAGCACTAAAATATAAACACCTACATGGTCATATTTTTAGAATGATTAATGGGATGTGTATATTATTTATTATACCAATTTACTCTTAAGTTTTATTTAGAAGGTGTAGCTAAGCCATTATAGGATTTGTTGTAGTAGGATTATCATACTGTAGGATGAACTAAATAATCCAGTTACGATTATAACCTCTTACAAACTTCTTGGTGAAGAGATTTCCAATAAGTTTCATTCATGTGCACTGAATCAGGTAGTTTTGGTGTAAACAGATAATGCACTCACTGGGCTGTATGCAAGAATGTAACATGTTGTAAAATAATAAAGATTTATGTGATACACAACGGGTTCTTGTTATTCTAAACATAAATACCTATCTAGTCTTGTTTTTACAAACGGAATTATTAGGAACGATTTATGTAAGACTATTATTAGAAACAGAAACATTCTTCACTGAATGTAAGTATTTACCTGTGACTTTTCATTTGGATATAATTACTAGGAATAAGTCCTTCTTTGCCGTCTAATTCAGCCCTGTACCAGTTCATATCGTCCTCCATGTTTAGTATCTGTAATATCAAAAATTCTAGAAAGGACCTGTCATTTTACAAAATAAAATTCACTGCACATCATTTCAAATAATGCACAAGTACCTTGAGGACTTGATTCTTCCTAAAGCTGAGCTCATCATCAGCAGTTGCAGTGAAATCGTGTTTTGCTATAGCCTCCATGATCAAATTAGGCACTTCACTAAAATGTCACCGATTACCAAAATAACTCACTAAGTATACAAACTTTTTACAACGTTTAAGGTCAGGGAAGTAAAGTAATCATAATGCATGTATTGTCTTACAGAACAATCTAAAATTAGTACGATAAAATGCCGATACGGAAAAATAATCTCCGCTCACAGGCCACACATCAGTCACATCACCAGTCACAAAAGTATAATGATATGTTGCCATGTACTAAAAATAATCCGATCTTTGCAGAGTTGCCAGGTTTTCAGATATCTAGTCCGCAAATACGAGTCCACAAAACGTAACATGATCGAAACTGGCCCTGATGACGGCAGCGCTGTACACACGGCTACACATCAAGCTATACAATTCCAGTATAAGCTGACCTCGCACCTCGCATTAGGGAAATCCTCAGTCGGAACCCTAAAAAGGGACGGTGTAGCATTCAACAACTTCTTTTAGCAAGTTCCACTTGACTATTTCACGTTCATTACCCCTTGCAGTTGATCAATTCAATTCAATTCAATTCTTTATTGCATTCCACAATGTATTTGCTTAGGTGGTAAACATTTGCGTATGAACAATCGTGGACCCTGTCGGGCACAGCAAAATAAGTATAGGTATAGGTAGAGAGGACTTATTGTTCATCTTATAATCTAACATAATTCCTAATATTTAAACAAAAGACCTTTTTTAGGTATTTTACATGTGCTTTAGGGATTTATCATCTAGATATTCGTTTACACTGTAATAACATTTACTTAATAATAGAGTTTTTAATTTATTCGTAAATAGGTGGAGTTTTTTTACTTGTCTTATTGATTCAGGTAGCTTATTATATATTTTTATTGACAAAACCAGGGGGCTTGTTGAATGTATTTTTAAGTGGGATGTTGGTAAGTTTAGTCGTGTTTTGGTATGTCTTCTCGTTTAGTGTAAAAGTCCTGGTGTTTATGAGCGAACTTGCATATTTCAAGTATATATATATTTATAGTGGAAGCTGCGCTTAATGCGAAGTATAGGTCTTCTGAATAATGCTGGAATCTTTTACTGTTTATTGTAACAAAAAATATAACTAAATAATGTACAAATATTACAGTGTAGCAAGCTGAGTTAGCCCGGTGCCTTTAATTGGAACTAAAGAAATCAATATGAAAAATTATAAGATATTTTTGTATGCACACATCAAGCTATACATTTCCAGTATAAGCTGATCTCGCATTGTATAGGATTTCCTTTCAATGCGAGATCAGCTTTTTCTGAAAGTGTATAGTTTTATGTATGTTTAGCCGTGAGTATCATCTGACTCTAGCACTGCATTAAAATATAGAGCAGTCTGGTAAAAAGTAGACCTACAATACTCCATCTACGCGATGATGGTGGTCGGCCTAAAAATACATTCAACAAGCCCCCTGGCTTGTTGAATGTATTTTTAAGTGGGATGTTGGTAAGTTTAGTCGTGTTTTGGTATGTCTTCTCGTTTAGTGTAAAAGTCCTGGTGTTTATGAGCGAACTTGCATATTTCAAGTATATATATATTTATAGTGGAAGCTGCGCTTAATGCGAAGTATAGGTCTTCTGAATAATGCTGGAATCTTTTACTGTTTATTGTAACAAAAAATATAACTAAATAATGTACAAATATTACAGTGTAGCAAGCTGAGTTAGCCCGGTGGCTTTAATTGGAACTAAAGAAATCAATATGAAAAATTATAAGATATTTTTGTATGCACACATCAAGCTATACATTTCCAGTATAAGCTGATCTCGCATTGTATAGGATTTCCTTTCAATGCGAGATCAGCTTTTTCTGAAAGTGTATAGTTTTATGTATGTTTAGCCGTGAGTATCATCTGACTCTAGCACTGCATTAAAATATAGAGCAGTCTGGTAAAAAGTAGACCTACAATACTCCATCTACGCGATGATGGTGGTCGGCCTATACTTCGCAGCTGCTATTACAAGTTGAAGTCATTCAAACTCAACTCAAAAACTTTTTGTGGTCAATGAAAAGATAAGGGATAGAAACTGTCTACGTTTTTTTTTTCAATTCATTCACTTGATTTATTTCAGAACGCAGCCAGAACAACCGTAATATTACGCTTTTCGGAAGCTACCGGTTTATTATTACAAATTTAGTAGAAGAACTGCCAAAATCTGTTTATTTCTTTCTAGTCGTTGAGAAAATCAGTAAATAGAAAGAAACAGCATAATACATGAAGTTAACAGCAAGTACATGGAGCTGTCAAATAGGTTGATAACAGTGACATTCAAGTTTGACAGTTCTTTTATGTCCATACCGCCTCCCAGTGGCATTATACGCGTAAGTATTTTTTAAATCCTTAATTTATTTCTAAATCATTCCTGAATTATTAAAGAAAGTGATTGAATTTAGAGTAAAAACTGTTGTATAACGTAAAATGTAAAGTATTTTTAAAGTGTATGGTGTAAACATAATTTTAACCGATGTTTTAGCGGTGTCACATTTGTTGTTTTAGGTTTAGCCGTAACTCATTTAAACGCAACGATGTCGGGAGGATTAGACATACTCGCCCTCAACGAGGAGGATGTCACCAAGATGCTGGCGGCAACGACCCATCTTGGGTCGGAAAATGTCAACTTCCAGGTGGGTACCGATCATAAGAAACATAACCTCAAAATTTAAAAATAACATGCAAACATGATGAGCCAAGAATCCGTTCCATATATATTGTCTGAAAATATTGACGATCCATTCTCCCAACTGAGTTTATGACCCTTAAATTATCAACATCTGTGTTCTCTACGAACATGAAGTGACGAAGTTGATGGTTTTAGATGGAAACGTACGTGTACAAGCGCCGCGCTGATGGCACACACGTAATCAACCTGCGCCGTACTTGGGAGAAGCTTGTGCTGGCTGCCCGTGCCGTGGTTGCCATCGAGAACCCCGCGGACGTCTTCGTCATCTCGTCGCGTCCCTTTGGTCAGCGTGCTGTGCTTAAGTTCGCCGCACATACCGGAGCTACTCCCATTGCTGGACGTTTCACTCCTGGTGCTTTCACTAACCAGGTAACTATCAGAATGATTAATAAAGATGTCCAACATTTTCATTTTAATGTTAAGTACTTATTCTTTTTTATCTCTCAATCAATAAAAGAAGTGGTAATTATTGTAAATAACTCCTTAAAATGATGACAAACAAACTAAGGAACCACTGACTGCATTTATGTAGTAATGATTATAAGATTTTCTGACTGTTTAGAAAGCAATATATACCTCAATAATAATATTACAGAAAGTTTTTTCATAACCATAATTTTTTTAATCAACAGATCCAAGCTGCGTTCCGTGAGCCCCGTCTCCTGATCGTACTGGACCCTGCTCAGGACCACCAGCCTATCACTGAGGCTTCCTACGTCAACATTCCAGTCATTGCCCTCTGCAACACTGACTCTCCCTTGCGTTTCGTTGACATCGCCATCCCATGCAACACTAAGGTGAACTGAACTACAAGAAATACGTTTAAGCTTTTCAATGTTCAAATACTTGTTGAAAGTTGTTAATTTTGGTGAAGATTTGGCTACCATATTAATGGAACCATTTAGTCTTCTGCAATACATTATGGTAGGCTAATCAATGAGTTGCATGAAACCATTATTTTAAAAGTTACAGTACCAATGCATAAATTAGTTTATTAACAACCACCAGGCAGCTTGAAGTTTATCAACTAATATTAAGAATGCTAAATAATCTTATTTTTTTAATTCCAGTCCTCTCACTCTATTGGTCTGATGTGGTGGCTGTTGGCGCGAGAGGTCCTCAGACTGCGTGGCGTGCTCGCCCGTGACCAGCGTTGGGACGTGGTCGTCGACCTGTTCTTCTACCGCGATCCTGAAGAGAGCGAGAAGGAGGAGCAACAGGCTAAGGAGCAAGTTGTTGTAAGTATATCATTTAAAAAACAGTTTTCTGAAGAATGACGCCTATACTCACCCCAAATTGGAAGACAAAAGTGTATAAAAAGAAAGAAAAAGTACATTCACTTAGCACACAGAATATTCAGAAAATAAGAAAAATTGGTGTAAAAAAAAATGCTGAAATGTGTGCCTCACGACTGCGCCAAATAGGTCCACTTCAGCAAAAATGTCAGATAAGTAGTGCCTGAAGTTAGTGCTTCTCATTTAAGATTTTTATTTATTTATTTTGCCAAAATCCCTAGTAAAAGGTCCAATACCAAAGCTCAAATTCAAACTGGGCTAGTGTTATCTAATATGGCTCTTGTATTATCTGTCAGCTGAAGTAGTTCTGATAATTATAAACCAATCAGCTATTACAACACAAAACAAATTAATCATAGGCCAGTTTTCTATAGACAGTACTCAGGCATCACACATCAAGCTTTAGAAGAGAGAAAAGTCTACAAACCCTACACTGTATCTAATCCCTATTTACTTAACCCAGAAATCCATGATCCATTCTCAAAATCTAATCTTCTATTTTTCCCAGGCCCCACCACCACCCAAGCCTGAAGTGCCAGCTCCCGTGCACGAGGACTGGAACGAGTCAGTGGAGCCTGTCACCTCATGGGCTGAAGACGCCGCGCCACCACCGGCCGCGACCTTCGGAGCTCCTCCCGCGCAGGAAGACTGGGCTGCTCAGGTATGTAGAACATAGTGTAGATATAATGTAGTTAAGACTTACTCATATAAGGCTGCCATCAGACAAAAACAGTTGAAATGCGGTCCCATTTCAACTGTTTCAACGGCACTCCAACTGCAGTTTGAATGCAGTTACCAGTACATTACGAGTATTGCAGTTGTACTAAACTGCATTCAAACTGCAAGAATGCAGTCCGTCTGATGGCAGCCTTAGTCTGACTTAGGCAATCTGCCTTGAGCAAGCATGGTGATCAATTCTCATGCCTTCTCAATATGAGAAGACGCTTTTGCCCTGCAGTGGGAAAATAATGGTCTAGTAAAAAAAGACGTTAACTTCTTGGAACATTCATCATCAGGTGATAGCAGTCCACTATCAGGCCTCTCCATTCGCACGTCATTTTATTTGACCGAATTAGACCACCCTCATCCAGTATCTACCAGCTATCTCGCAAATATCACTGTGCGATTGGAAAATTGTTTATAAGAAAATCTAATGATGGAGTAGCATTACGGGATAATGTTTGCGAGCAAGCATTGGATTATGGCCGACTATCGTATCATACGTAATCCTACCCAATAATCAGTCTAGCACCATTAGAATTCTTTTTATAATAGCCTCTTAGATCTTGTCTGAGTAAATATTGAACACAAAACATGCTTGTTCTCAGGTCCAGGAGGAGTGGGGCACCACAGCTGCCGCGGCCGCAGCCGCCCCGGCGCCGGTTGCGCCCGCGCCGGCCCCGTCTTGGGGAGGCTCTGCCCAGGACTGGAGCGCTTCGTAAACGTTGCGTTTGCTTTGGTTAATATAACGTAAAACCAACCACATGTTTTATTTACTAATGAATACCTTTTTGTAGACCTTCCCTAGAGAATATTAGACTAAAAAGTATGTAAGATTGTAGCTGTACAGTAGTTAACTAAGGCAATGGTCACACTACACCGCACTTCGTCGCGTAGCGCGTGGCGGTCACAACTAATCTGCCGCCTCGCGCTACGCGACGGAGCGCGGTGCGTTGTGATAATCGCCTTAAATGTAGCATTTGCGAGTACTGGATTAGATCATTTATAATGACGATTATGTCCATATTTTTTTTACTTTTACTTGGGGCCATAAAGCATTATACATAGAAAAACAACAGCACTGTCCAACACCTATTTATTAATTTTCAATTTTATTAAAAATAATTACACTATTTTCGACTTTCTCATAGAGATGAACTCTATAAACACAAGTATATTTCATATTCCCTTGGTTAGTCAGCACGCGGAATACTAAGCTCTTCCATTCAATATGACTGTAGGCTAATGGGTAGTATTGTTTCGGGGGACCTTCAGCTCTATATTGTGCGTCAGCTACTTTGATCCAAGTGTTATTTGCAAGGATACCCTAGAAATAGAATAAACAAATAAGTCCTTGTTGTAAGGCACAATATTGAATCGAGCCTGCACCCTCATTACGTAATACATGATCAATCAGAATCTGAATGGGTTCGAAACAAATGTCTAATCCATTGCTTCATAAGTACGAAAAAAAAAATTTAGTCTTACGAAAATAAGTTACGCAATTATATAGCTGAGCGACATGGCCAGTGTTGTACCTCAGATTTAATTATGTTCATGCGTTTGTCGTATCTTCACAGTGCGAAGTCGGCGTAAGGGCCTACGCACATCTAGTAAAGCGCGGTTTCACTGCCAAATATTTACACTTACACGGTTATTTTCAACTACTTGCTGCGTGCTAAGTTCATTTTTGTTTGGCACTGAAAAATCCCATATGCCATAGCTAAATATTGCCATAATGGCCTACAAAAACAGGTTGAAAAAAAAATTGCGCGTGCAAAACCTTACGTGTGATTATAATAGAAGTGAAACTTCTTATAAAATAAAGATTATGAGAGATTTAGTGTGAGAGACAGACAGATCTTTCTTCTCTCTCATTTAACGAAATCTGCCTTCGTGTCCTTGAAATTTCACCCTCAATTATCGAATTGCCGCCTAAGAAGTTACACTTAAAACTTCTTGGCTGATGCAAAAAGTAAGGTCCGCTATATTAAATGGACTGTTGAAAATAACTTTACTGTTGACCTAAAATACGTCACTGTGGCATCACTTCACAGTATTAGTCAATGCAAAAGCATTGCTGAATAACAAAACTAAATTTGCATGAGTTCGCATATCCGAGCTCGAGCTAAGACGGGAGGATCAAGCAACATGACACGAATGACATAGCATCCCTATTTCTGAAGTGGAATTGTCTATGCTATGCGCTCGTGGAAAACAATTTCACTGAAAAGCTGCCTAAGAAATTGAAATCAAGATATTCCATCTATGCATGTAACGATTTTGACAGATTCTGACTAGTGATGCGTATTGATGAGATTGCATCGAATACTTAACAACCTAGGTTATATTTTGAAAAGCGATGAACTCTTAATGGAAAACCAGACGTATTTATGATAATACTGATCTGACTCATTGCGTTTTCGCTCTGCGTAAAACACCGGCGTCGAGCAGCCAAACAAAATGAGCTTTATTTACATGAAAGTTCATATTTAAGGGCTTTTACTACCTCAGCTCAAATTCACTTTTTATCTCGCTCGACTCGCGGCCTGAATGAGAGCGAGACGGAGTGGGGTGCTGGCGGCTCCAAGTCTCGAATAGTTTAGGTAATTGCTTTTTACGGAGAAAATAATGGTAAAAAAATCAATTAAATAAAACATAGACCTGCTTTATAGTTATTCAGTTATAATGAAACGTTTCATGATCAAATTTGAAGTATTTTTTTAATACCAGCGGTTTATAGTTCGGTTTAGAGGTATTTTTTTTTTAATAAATATATTTGAGGGTGTATAGGCCCTTAAATAGGGATAACTGGTTTTGACGCATGTTTCGAAAAAACTATGTTAAGCCCTATTTCTTATATCGTTATCATTCATCTTGGAAATCAACGCTTACACTCAGGCCGCGAGACACAGTCAGTGCTAACACATAAGTGAACCGCTATGCAGAATAGCAATTATATTCAATGTGCTTCTAAGATGTAGATATCACGTTTGTTTTAGCATTGAGAGTTCAAAGCCGTAATCTCAGCTGTTTGACTACTAACGTATATTAGGAAATGCTTGGGCGCACTCCGGGCGGTGTCTGGGTGTATGTGCTCGATTGTGATGTAACGCACCCTCTGCGTTTGTGGCAGTCGTATTATTATTTCGCCGTATGAACCACTGAAAATAATTGCTGTGTTAGTAAGGGTTTGTTTGCAAAATAATATACAATGTTTCAAGGATTTGTTTATTTGAATGAAGGGTGGCGGGGTAGGAGCAAAACTGGTAGGTAGTGGGCAATTTTGGAGACCTCTCTCGCATTATGTGATCTAAAGTTAGGAAGGAATAGCCTCAGGTTTCTGAAGCCCACTTCCCGCCAGGCTATATCATACTACAGCACGCGTAGCATGACCACCATAGAAACGGCTTTTGTCGACGGAAGAATAGACAAAATAATAGCTTGTAATTGTTAATCTGTCATTTTGTCTAATCTTCCGTTGACAAAACCCGTTTCATGCGACGCACACGTGTATGTGTAGGTACCTACATTCTTTGCAATTCAATAATGCATCATCATACAATTTCATTTTAAACTGCTGAAGCTGCTTTTAAGCGAAACTTAGCCCATGTTTTGTGGACGTACCTACGATGTAATCTGTCTACTAAGCTGTAGGTACTGTACGATGTATAACATATGCCCATTATGCTCAGTGATAATTTTCATTCAAATTACAGTTGCCCAAACTTCTATATCTTTATCCCCAGAGACGTATACAATGCACTAACTAAAACCAAACGTTCAAACGATCCAAAACTAAGTACCTATCCGGTATCTACTTCTTATCTTTGAAATTCGACTCACATGAAAGGCCAACAGTCGGACAGCGTCGGTCTTCGCAAAGCGAGCACAGTGTCGGGCGGTGGCGCAGCACGCCACAATGGCACGACACCCCACAGGGCTACCCTACCACCCCACTCCGTTGTGTCACTACCCTTTGACGCCGTCGCACCTTCTATGTATCGTGTATCAATGTCCTTAGCTCCTGCAACTGTTGCCATTTGTTCTGAACGAATGAAACTTGGAGATTAGATTACAGAGAATCGGTCACGTTAGCTAGAAGCTAACGTTGAACTTTAGACGATTCGTTTGATGGGGTGTTTTGATTTTGTAGTGTAGTGACTTGTAGTTTGGAAGAGGTGTAGATATGTACTTATTATAAAAGACAAACTTTTATGAATGCTATACCTATCTAAAATAAACACCGAACAACGCCATAGTTATGCGTAATCAGCCTATAATGTAATTAGGTACCTAAGTATAATAAAATGGTACCTAAATCTAAATAAATCCTAATGAATTTTCATCTTAAATTTCGCCCCGTTCAAGTCTAAATAAACTTCTCAGAAGGTGTGTTATTAAGTTTGAATTTTAAGATGGTTACCACTTTGCATTCTCTTTGTGTACAAATCCAACATTTATAGGAATGTATTTTAGGCCCAGGGTTAATGAACGTTACCAACAACATTTTTAGCTTTCAAAATAATGGAACTTGGGTTCAGCTGATTATTGGCATTTGGTCGTTGATATATCGAGGGATATCGAATTATCGATATACTAAGGTGGTTTCGGTTGTGAAATTTTCGGTACTCTGACTCTACACAGTTGGACATATCCATGAAATAGTAATTGTTAGTGTATGATACCTTTCATCGTACGTGATGTCAACATCCTGGTTCGAGATCTTAGCGTGTTTCTGAAATGATACGTATTTTTTTATTAGTAAGAAGGTAATCATGCTTACATTTTAAACCTATTATTTTTGTTTAGTAGTTATTGTATCCCTCCGTCCTGTGAAATGACGTAATTTCTTTCCGTTGTCAGCCAATAATTCTGCGGTACCTAACTTTAGTACAGTCAGCGACTGAAGTCGATAAATACTTACTTTAGTTTTCAAAATCTTATTATACAGTATGTTAACTAACAAAGGGCGTTCCCGTTAACCTGCAATAGTATAGCGTCTATACATGCCAAACAAAATATTACCATAAAAAAAAAAATGTTTTTTTTTGTTTTTGTATAGTAAAATATTCACAGAAAATATTAAATTGTTACGGAAAATAAACTCTCTGTACACGCCCACTTGTCACACTTGTTTTTCTACGTTGAAATACAAGTGTGCGTGTACAGTGTTCCTTTTACGTTTAAATTTAATCGTTTTGTGAACATTTCACGACACAAATAAAATAAATTTTTTTTTTTGCATGTATACACGCTATACTATTGCAGGTTAACGGGAACGCCCTTTGTTAGTTAACATACTGTATAATCAAAAAATGTTATTAAAATCTGAACCTAAATTTAAGAATACTATTTAATTTGATACTAACCTACATGAAATACTAAAAAGAAGATTATTATTGGTTTTTTTTTGCCCATCTAATGTGTTACTTTTCATGATGTAGGTATACAAGTAGTAGGTACTGTTGACTTGTTGACCGTACCAAAGGATTTAATAGATATGTAAAAAAATAGTATTCTCCCACACGGGGAATACGCGCTTTCGAGCGCTCGCGATCGAATGCTCACGGACAACTAATTACTCTGCCACAGATATTCCTGTGAAAATCCAACCGTGTTATGACAGTTATGCACCTGAGAGTTTGTTCCGCTTTAGCAAGCTGTTCTGCTAGATATTTCATTTTGTTGCAGCATTGGAAGCTGACTGATGAAGATGAGTCCGTACCAGCTGGAACAGAGTGATAAAGACGATATTTTTGAGCTAGGTTAAAGGCTCCCAAAAACAGGCGCGATATCACGGATGCGACAAGGATTGCGCTGCCTGTCGCGCCCGCAATATCGCGCCAGTTTGCACGAGCCTCTTCTATCTAGTAGGTTAACTTGATGTCAACCAATTAGGTACCTTACGTTAGTAACCTAACGTAACCTAGAACCTAATCATTAGATTAGGTTCCACTAAAGTCTCTTTTTAAATCCCGTAGACTAATTTGACATTTCAAGTGATTGTTGTTTGTTTTTCATTACGGAGTTTGACATTCAATGTCAAATTAGTTTACGAGATTGAAAACAGACTTTAGGTACACCTACACATCCTGGCAGGGTCGCGGGAAAGTCCGCAAGGGATTCCGGGACCTTGGCAATAGGCAACTGAAGGAACACGGGTGGGTTTATAATAATAATAACCCCACCGCCGTATCTCTACGTTGACGTCGTGGTGGGGTTTGCGCGCTCCGAACTCTAGGTCTGTGCCGGTAGAGTTTACTTTGCTGGAACGGGTCTAGGATGAGGAGCCAGACCAAGAGAGATACAAGAACCCGCAGGGCAGCTTGTGGCGAGCTGTTGGGCAGTAGCGACCCCACGGACCCTACCTCCCGGGAGAAGTCTTGTTCCTCACCTCTGGCTTGCCTTTATTGGCCGGCTGGAGTGAACAATGACGAGGAACAGAGCTCCCACCTCATTCTTGCCTTGATTGGCCGGCTTGGATGGAGACTCGCAAGAGCAAATGTGCTCGGAGGAAGGAAGTATTCCAGTAAGTGCTCGTAGGGATCTTGACCATCTTCCGGGCTCTGGGATTGTTCTGAAAGCCTTGGAATACCTCTCCACTCCTCAAGCACCTCAGGAAGTGTTGCCCCCTTGTCGCTTCGTCACTTTGTGCTAGCGACCGTGTTCGGGGGCCTATTATTGAGTGTGCAAGTCACCCCCTGCCGTTTAATCCGTGTATACCATAACATTGATCAGGCAGGGGATATAGTCCTTCAATAGTTATAGGTAACAAATCCACTAAACCACCCAAGCCCATAACCCAATATGTTTTGTTTCCACGTTCTGCAATAGTCCTACACCAACCGGGGGTTGTCCTTGGATGCACTTGCATAGTGCGTACAGGGATAATCGTCGGTTGGTGCCTCATTCCTTGAGAAACTGTCTAAGGGGCCTCTGCGAGTTGGCTTCGGCCCCTCGTACGCCTTCCAAAAGACCGGGACCCCATGGTCCCGAGATATGTAATCATATATAAAAAAATAATAATAATAATAATTTGCTGATACGCTGGCAACACTGATACGTCAACAACAATTTTTCCTCAGAATACTATTTATTTTATCAAAACCAAAAAATATTTAGAATAAAAATAAACTAAACTTTAAACCGGAAAACCATAAAAACACATCAAAGAGACCACAAAAACCATCAACAAAATGTAATAGAATTCTTTTATAACTGCCGAATCGGAGGTGACATGACAGATGTCACCTCCGATAAAACAATAAACAGAAAAATAGGAAAATGAAGTAAGAATATTATCTATGTTGACGAGATCGGCCGCACGACGAGCACGCCCACCACCTCCGGACTCTTCGCTCAGCTCCGCCTCGCCGCCGCCGGTACCCAGTGCAATTGTGAGCGCTGTGATGACACCGGCCGCGGTAGTTGCGTCGAGCTCGAGCGACGAGTATTTCTCCCCGCCCACGACGCCACCACCTGCTCGTCGACGGGGAGGACGCCGGCCGCCGGACGGTTTAGGACCTCGAGGCCCACCGGCCTCTGATAGGGTCCCAGCTCCCGGCGGAAGTGTGCAGCGCATGAGATGGACACGATCCATTAATGAGAACGTCATGCGCTCATACTATGGGGCTACAGAGGGAGGAAGTCACCTGACCGCGTACCGTGTCCGGATGCTCTCTCTGTTTCAGGTGCTTGAGCCAGCTGTCAACGTGTCGGCACAACGACTGTCGGATCAGGTGCGGGTCATCCAGCGTAATCATATGTTGGATGATACTGTACTTGATCGCCTGCGAAATGAAATGCAGAGTAGCCATGTCATCGCTCCGCCGTCGCAGACTGTTATGGTACCACTACAGGTCACTACCAGTCAAGCCGACGACGCGATTGATGACAGGGCTACAAACGTAAGTACCCAGTGCAATGATGAATTGAGGAGTGCTTTGGAGGGTGCGATTCGGGAATATCGGCTCATGCCACCCGAACTTAGGCCACGCTTACCTCGTTTGCCCATGCATAACAAAAATAGGGTGCTGGTGGCAGTTCTGGATTCGCAGTTGTCAAGCTATTTTGACGACTGCGAAGACCTCACCGATACTCACTCGATTCTGTACTGTGCGGCTGTAGCGGCATGTCGTGTAGCTCACGTCAAATTTGATACTGAATCTAGAGCTACACGACCGAAATCAGCCGTACCAGCTTGGCAGTGCAGAATTGAACGACGTATTGGTGGGGCCAGAGCGCTCATCGGCAAACTAATCTGCTTCAGGGAGGGCAATACTCGCCCTAGAGTGATGCGCTTTGTGAGACGGGCGTTCTCAGGCACTGATATCAGTCCTGAGGACTATATATCCCGTGTCGCAGAGCGCATAGACTTCCTGAAGCAGAAAGTGTATGCCTGGGCAAATCGTATTCGTAGGTATAAGCGGCGAGTAGACCGATACACTCAGAACCGCACCTTCCAGAGTGATGAAAGGTGGGTATATAGGGCTTGGGAGCAACCGGACCAAGGTGTGGCTGACACGCGCCTGCCGGATGATGATGCCATGTGCTCTTTCTGGCGAAGTATCTGGTCGGTGCCTGTCAGTCACACTGAAGGGGACTGGACTCGGGAAGTCGAGCGAGCCTGCGATCCTATACCAGAAATGGGGGCTATTACCATCTGCCCCCAAGATGTAGCTCGTGCAGTCCGCCCGTTACCTAACTGGAAGTCTCCAGGGCCGGACGGGCTGCACAACTTCTGGATAAAATGGTTCATAGGGTCGCACGCTCGCTTAGCGGCTCAGTACCAGACTGCATTGGACTCTGGTTTGCTACCCCAGTTCTTAACTACAGGAGTTACCCACCTGCTCCACAAATCCGGTAGCACCGCGGAACCCAAAAATTATAGGCCGATCACATGTTTACCGACGGTCTATAAAGTTCTTACATCCATTTTGAGAGTTAAAATTAACAAACATATCGACACGAACTCCATCATGTCTGCCTCTCAAAATGGATGTAGGAATGGGTCCCGCGGTACTAAGGAGCTACTCCTCATTGATATGGCCATTAGCCAACAGGTTCGTCGCTCCCGAAAGGATCTGTCGACATGTTGGATAGACTATAAGAAGGCCTATGACTCGGTGCCACATACATGGCTCATGAGGGTGCTGGAGTTGTATAAAGTAGATGCATCTCTGCGCACCTTCCTGATGGCGTGTATGGGGCAATGGAGGACAGTCCTTCGCTATCCAGGATGTCGAAATATCCAGAGGAATAGTGAGCCGATAAGGATCGAGCGAGGCATATTTCAGGGCGATAGTCTGAGTCCGCTTTGGTTCTGCTTGGCCCTGAATCCTCTAAGCACACTGCTGGAGGACTCAGGTCTAGGCTATCGGCTGAGGAGAGGTGGACAGGTTATATCTCACCTCCTCTACATGGATGACCTAAAACTCTTTGCCCCCAACAATTTACAACTGATGGAGCTACTGAAAATAACTGAAACTTTCAGTAGAGCCATCAGGATGGAATTTGGTGTGGACAAATGTGCGGTCATGCATGTAAAGCGAGGGGAGATTGTGGAATCCGTGGGCACCCAACTCTCGGATTCCATATACATAAGAGCCCTCTCCGCATCCGAAACCTATAAGTATTTGGGTATGTCGGAAGCGTTAGGCATCAATGTTACTGACATGAAGCAATCGTTGAAGGAGCGCTTCTTTGGCCGCCTGAAGAAAGTATTTAATAGTCTTTTATCAGGCGGGAACAAGGTGCGCGCCTTCAACGGTTGGGTCATGCCGGTTTTGATGTACTCCTTCGGCATACTCAAATGGACTCAGACGGAACTTGACGCCCTGGATAGGAGGGTCCGTACGCTGCTGACTGCATACCGAATGCATCACCCACGGTCATCGGTAATGAGACTGTATATCCCGCGAAAGTGTGGAGGTCGAGGCTTTTTAAACGCTAAGACCCTCCACAATCGCGAGATATGCAGTCTCAGGGAATATTTCCTAGAAGCCGACGTGGGAATGCATCGCGATGTGGTCGCGGTGGACAAGGGCCTCACCCCGCTCTCCTTGGCGAAAGAGAACTGGCGCAAGCCTGTAGTGCTTGACACTAACGATCGCAAGGAGGTATGGCAGAGTAAGGAGCTTCACGGACGCTTTTTCCGGGCCCTGCATGGACCCGATGTAGATTTACTAGCGTCCGTAGCCTGGCTGCGTTTCAGTGACCTCTTTGGGGAAACCGAAGGTTTTGTCTGTGCAATTATGGACGAAGTTATCATGACGAACAATTACCGGAGATTTATTGTGAAGGACGGCACGGTTGACATCTGTCGGGCATGCCACCGACCGGGAGAATCAATCCGTCACATTATCTCCGGATGTTCTCATCTAGCTAACGGAGAGTACTTGCATAGACACAACCTTGTAGCCAGGATTATCCATCAGCAACTTGCTCTGAAATACAGCCTAGTGGAATCGGAAGTGCCGTACTACAGGTACGTGCCCGACCCAGTTCTCGAAAATGGAAATATCACATTGTACTGGGATCGATCCATCATCACTGATAGGACTATTGTTGCCAATAAGCCTGATATAGTGGTGGTGGATCGAACAGAGCGGCGCGCAATGATCATTGACATAACAGTCCCGCATGACGGGAACCTCGTGAAGGCCGAAAAAGATAAACAAATCAAGTATCTTGACTTGGCTCACGAGGTTGTCGACATGTGGGATGTGGACTCTGCGATCATTGTGCCGATAGTCGTATCAGCCAATGGCTTAATTGCCAAGAGCCTCGACCAACACCTAAGGAGGCTCTCGTTGGGCAGCTGGATTAAGGGCTTGATTCAGAAAGCTGTACTCCTGGACACGGCTCGCATCGTTAGGAGGTTCCTCTCTGTGGAGCCCTGACCGCCGGTAGCTTGGACCCTGTTCCCGATACCGGTGGGCTACTATTTTTTATATTTTTAAATGTTTTATATAATTTTTTTATTCTAATATTTAAAAATATAATTTATAAGTATGGAAAATGAAATAAAGGAAGATAATAATTTATTTATTTCGGACAGTATCCATAAAGTGTTAGTAACAATTTTCTTAAGATCTATGTTAGTAGGTACATCATTTATTCATGGAAAAAAAGAAAAACCATCATTTTATCTTCCCCGTAACTATTCCCACCCAGTGTGCCTGTATGGGACAGTCGGGTCGAGATGCGATCATTTTCAAAATGCTGTTGGTGCTACCCCGCAGTCTTTGAAATAACGACGCCACTTTCTTACGCGCTATGGCGTGGAAGCCGTCAACGCGCGCATTTGCGAACAGTCACACAACAACCTGTACTGTTGTTGTGTGACTGTTCGCAAATGCGCGCGTTGAACAGTTTTTTAGTCAGTAAAAGTCTGACACGCCCTTCCGCTCCGCCCAGAGCGGGAGAAGTTATTTGATGATTTCCCACTAAAAAAAAAAGTTACACCTACACATACTTTACCCTCGACGATGCGCCCATGGTTATTGATTATGGTATGGTGACATACATAATTACAAACTTTTATTACTTTGCATTAATTACCGATAAGACTTGATGGATGGTAGAGGTCAGTTATTTTAATGGTAGGCAATTTACATGGAATTTGCTTGTACGTGGATTTGATATTGTTAGGTAAGTTTATTAGTATGTACCGAAGTAGGCATTAATTTGTTATGATATAATTTAGCACAAATATCAAAACGTAGGTAGGTCTACTAAAATAATAACTGGTTTTAGAGGAGTCAATGCTGTCGTTAAAAACAATTTTTATGTTATACTAGATGACCCAGTGAACTTCGTACCACGTGAGACAAGATTTAGATTTTTTCGATTTTTCGGCTATTCCTTTGGGTTTTTCCTATTTTTTTTAATAATCATAAACAACCAGAACAGAAAAAAAAAACATTCATTTCGGTCGAGCCGTTTTCGAGTTTTTGCGAGACTCGCACGGCACTTGATTTTTATATTTATATATGTTTTTTTTAACTTAGTTTCTCAAAATAGTTCAGATTTTTTCATCTCAACGGATTAATCCATAGATATAAGAAAGTATTTCTATGGATTAACCTGTATATCACAGTACACACACACTGTGTGTCACATTAGTTTTCTACTGAGAAAATCCATTATCAGCGTACTCTTGTACAATCTTCTTTACATTTAGTTACCAAAAAAAAAGCCGATTTTGTTACTCCTATCCTCTTTTAAATTTGAATTACGCAACCAAAATGTTAACTATAACTACACTGTCTTATACTGCCTGGCTTGTCCGAAGTTACACCATGTAGGTAATTGAATAAAGTGTCGTAAGGAACACAATTACTGAGCTACTTACGTAACGACATTATCTTCGTCTTAGGTGTCAAGTCTTCTCCCGTCCTGTTAGTCTTCCATAGAGATACTGAAACTGAGTTAATTAGCGTGAGTTGGGTTATTAATCTTACAGATTATACCTACGTAAATTATTATTGTTTCAAGTTAATTAACAAGCTTATTATTCGTCTCCAGATAACATGCTTCGGACTTAGTTGATACCTAGTCCGAAACAAGTATCTAATCTTATATTGATATACAGAATAGTAATTTGAGATATACCTAGAATTAGTAATTTGTAGCGATATTAGGTAATAGTAATTTGTCTTATGGGAAGAAAAAAGTGATAGGTTGTTTAACACTTTATTTCGTCTTTTATATTGGTAACTTGCGGCTATTACCTAAAAGTAGAGTATTTTCTATATTGTATTTAGCATCTTTTTGCTGGACATACTAAGAAATTAGAGCCCTCCAAAAAGGAAGTTTGGCGTAGTTATTCAACACGTTGTTAATAAAGGTGGAATCCGACGGTGCGCCATATCGCGGACGGACACAGACGAGCCCGGACGGCAGACGACCATAGATCGCCACGCACCGCGCACCGAGGCGCTTCCGACGGTGCGTGACATTGCGGACGCACGCACGCGGACAAGCCTACGCACACCAATGCTCTTCCAACGGTGCGTGTCGGTCTGTGTGGGCTTTGAGATTAGAAGTGTACAAGACATAAATTACATTACCATTAAAGTGAACCAAAGTCACCGACCTAACAGTTCTTTCGGCTCGCTTCGGAATACTTCGGATCACATCGGACGAGCGAATCCAACAATAGGCTCGTCTCCGGCACAATACGTCATTATAAACTTATCATACGACATACGTCACTGTAAAGGCTCTTACATACTGGCACGACTTTTTAACCGACGAAAAAAAAGGAGGTTCTCAAGTCGACCCGTGTATACATTTTTTTTTTTAAATTATGACCACGAATAACTTTTTCTTGAGTAGTTCGACTTGAACGATTCTTTTTTTATTGGGAAGGGTATACCTCAAAGTTATTCCCATTTCAAATAGAAAACAGAAAATCCATCCCCTTTTTTATGTTGGGTTATCATCAAATGACTTTTCCCTCTCTGGGTGGAGCGGGAGGGCGTGTCAGACTTTTACTGACTAAAACCCACCCGTGTTTCTACAGTTGCCTATTGCCAAGGTCCCGGTATCCCTTTTGGACTTTTCCGCAACCCTGGCAGGCATCGGTCCTAACGGAACCCGTCAAGTGTGCTGACATCTCTTTGAGGCGCGCCTGGAACACGACACGCCGTCGACCCCCGCCTGGTCCTTATCGGACGGCGAGCTACCTATTGCTCGCCGTCCGCAAGCCCGCGCCTACGGTGGCCGGGAATCCACCTGGGATTCCCGACGCCCAGGGCGTCTCCTGCGGCAGCGGTTAGCGGCGTGAAGGCGCTTACCTTGCCTGTCCTTCACGCATTCCGCCTCCTCCTCCGCGAGCATTACTGCTTCGCAGAACGAGGTGACGGCTTCCCATGCCCTCTCTCTCCGTACCATGGCCAGGACCAGGGCCGGAAGCGAGAGGTCATTGCCGCCAATCGCCTCCAAGAGAGTGCTCCGCCCAAGCAGGGCAGACCTCCACCTTATGCTCCAACGTGTTATATGCCCGTGTAAAAAAAATCCACCCCGTAGAAAAGATGGGGTTGATCGATTTTTCACCTACTGAATTTTCAACTGTGAACCGTTTCTGTTGAAATTTCACACACATACATATTCTTGATGGACAACCAATGGATTCTGATGACACAACCAGACCTGGAGTTGATCTGATGATGGAGACGGAAGACAGTCGCGAGAGCTCCTCAGCAGTTTCCAGCAGTTACATCGTGTTTGAGCTTAATGAGGTATAGGTAGTAGATTTGAGCCACATTAATAAATGGTAACTCAAAAGCGAAAAATAAAAAATAAACCTCTTTGTAAAAGCTCCTAAACTAACATTATACCTACGCTGTAATTAATAAGTACCTACCTAATTAATTTGTTTGTTTGTTTGGAATCGAACCCGGGACCTCTGGGTCTGAGATGTCTTACCACTAGAACACAGAGGAGATATTTAACAGTTTGTGTAAAAATCCAAAAATGCCCATGTCAAGAAATTTGCTTACTTACGAATCTATTTATGTGTTGTTTTTTTTAGAAGTCGATTGTTTTTTTTTTTGGCTTTTTTTCTCTTTTTAGTTGTAGTATCTACCCCACGCAAATTCGAATACCTTTACCTTAAAATGTAAATAGCAGTGACAGGAACTTTTTATAACATCATGCATCCACATAGGCTAAGTGGCAAAATCCGTATTATTGAAGCTAGCTTAAAAACTAGCCAAGCAATTGGACCAACTCTGAAGTACACCTATGACTACTAAACAAAAAAAGAATCATCAAATAAATTCATAATTGGCGGAGTAATGGCGTAAAAAACATACAAAAAAAAAACATAATAGTCGAATTAAGAACCTTCTTTAAATCGGTTATAAAGCTACCATTGGTAAAGAAAACGATTCGTTTTTGTTTTACAGGAACCGAGCATACCTCGCGGCTCGCACCGCACGGCGCACCTTTGAAGTTTACCGACTCGCCGCGGATCGGCCGGACCGCGGCGCACGTGTCTGCGCTACCACGCACGATACGATTCCCATGGTGCGTGTTGGTCCGGACTGATCCGCGTGCGTCCGCGGTCAGTCGATAATTTCAAGGGGAATGTACCCAATCTCGAACGCACGGCGACAGACGTGTCTGCGATACCCCGCACGTACCCCTTCCCACGGTGCGTCGTGCGGGCTCGTCGGTGTCCGTCCGCGATATGGCGCACCGTCGGATTCCACTTAAGATGAGAGCTAGCATTCAGTTGAGGTAGGTGATCGCCTGATGACACCAATGTCCGATGATATCGCGGCCCTCTATTGGACCTTAGACCATAATATCTCTGACCTACTGGAACGTACTAAATAAAAGCATCAAAAACAATTTAATTAGTTTCAACACTAACCTAAAATTCCCATAGCAGCACCAAGTATCAAGAGAAACCAGACAGCTGTTTTCCTACAAGAATCGCTTTCGACCGACTTTTGTTTACATTTCCTATGTCTCCTTTTATTGCTGCAACTGAACTTTTGTTCGACGTTATCTTCATACAGATATTCCCAGATGTTTTCCCGTAACGGATACGTGGATCGCATTTCCCACTTCGGCGTCGCAAGTTTCTTAGATTTGCTTCTTTCGTGAACTTTTCCTGCGGAAATATAAGGTAAATGGACCGGTGTAACTAGGCCAGTTTGTTTTTGATTTGTATGCAGTTGCAGTTGTTATGACGTTAATGATTTATTGTTGAATATTAAATAGAAATTATACTGAGGTAAACACAATTGATGTATTGTGCCCTTGAATCGGAGTAGGTCAACAATCAGCACATCGTTAAGAGACATATTATGAATACTTATGTGCATGTTATATCAAACATAATTTTTAAATAAGTAGTTAATTGTTCAGGCGTGCCTTTGCGGTAATCCGTTATAAAATACAATAGACGTAGATATATTTAGTAACCTATTCCGCTACTAACTATTTTTCAAGAGATATAAAAAACCCTGTAAGAAATCGATGACCTCAGGATGACGATTGACCAGTTGCAAACCAGAACACGACGTGTTGCCATACGTCGTGTTCTGGTCTGTCAATCGTCATCCTGAGGATGCGTAGTTGAGAGGTGAAACACGTGTCGATTTCTTACAGGGTTTTTATGACTCTTGAAGAATAGTTAAGCAGAATAGGTTTCCTACTAAATATATCTATATCTATTGTATTTTATAATTTTTCAAGTTTGCAATTTGATTCCTTTTGGATGTTGTGGATCAATGGTAAGAAGGTCTTAGATAGACAGAATACCCTTTATTATGTACACCATAAAATATTTAATTTAGACATTTTACATAGGGTGACGTAGGGTGGTCTTCGTGGGTTTAGGGAAGACGTTTCTATTTAAAGTCAAAAGGCTAAAATAATGACAGAAACTCAGATAGACTTATCTATCTTTATCGTCAAAGGTAAGTCGGTAGTTATGATATCAAATCATCTTTGTGATCTTGTTAAAGAAAATTGGGCGTCTTAGTACTAAACTCTAAAGATGTTACGACAGTGGGGATAAAACATATTGAGGGTTTACTAATACGTTGATAGCGGTAGCTTTTATAGTAGACATGTAGTGATCTATTCGGTTCCGTTTCATTGCTTATTTTACGATGGCCACTGTCTAGCCTAGCCGTAAGGGACTGGGTGGGACTCTTGGTAATTTAGAAATCTGGCTAGTGTAAGTTTGAAGTGAGCTGTCAAACCCTGCATTGCTATTCTGTAACCATCTCACCGTGAAAACTCAGGTGAAGTGGGCTTGAAGTGAACTGTCACTGCCTTAAATTAGCATCATGGTACCTATCGATGACAATGACAGCTCCACGCTCTCACACTCCACGCTCATTTCACATTAGTTTTCACGATGAGATGGTTACAGAATAGCAATGCTGGAATAGCGTCAGTTCACTTCAAGCTCACTTCGCCTAAATTTTCACGGTGAGATGCTTACAGAAAAGACGGCGGCAACGGTAGGTATGCACTGTTCCTGTTCTAAAACTAAATTTCGAACCTAAGTACCCACTTCTGTATCTACCGGGATAACAACGGGGTAATTGCCTAACACACATACATGACAATTGATCGCAATGGGTTTCATTTTGACAGTTCATCCACGTTCATTGCGTTATTTGCGTTGGTGAGCAGACAAATTTTTCAAACCCATGAAACTATGGATTAATCTTTCAAAACGCTCCAATTGTGATTGCAAGTGTGTTACGCAATTAGGGTGCAGATATTTTCAATCAATTGTTTTTAAGAAAAGAATAATTTAAATTTTAAATATGACAGCTTTAATTTTTCAGTCTCTTACCAGGAATTGGAAGTCTACATAACATCCCGAAGAATCACGACATCTACTTACCTAGGTACTTATTAAGCTGAATCTTACTCGTATGGACGTTATGTTCACGAGAACTGGGAAGAGGCCGTAGAGAGATTTTAAATGTATGTCATCATAATTATGGCTGACCCATTTCATGTAAACCCGGAGCCTCATCAAAACTTCCTATAAACATTAATGTCACATTTACGTATGGATGTTGACCATCGTTGTACTGTTCCCTTGGGATCTTGTTTTCCTTACTTTTCTCTCTTACATAATCAATCTACCTAGCCTTTTCCCAACCATGTTATGGTCGGCTTCCGGTCTAACCGGATGCATCTGAATACAGTATTTTACATGGAGTGACTGCCTATCTGACCCCTAGGTAAGACTGGTTGTCAGACTTTCGTGCTTCTGACCACCCGTAACGACTGTCAAAGATCTACGAATGACAGCCGGGACCAACGGCCTAACGCGCTTTCCGAGGCACGGAGGAGTCTTGGTATGTAAAGATGGTCACCCATCCACGGACCAACCCCGGCAAGCGTAGCTTAACCTGATGGATGGACCCGTGCGGCTGTTATTACTTAGCCACGAGCTCCTCTTTTGTCTCTTATATTAGTGAAGGTTATTTTAATAGCATAGTGCACATAATTCCCTCATCTAACAAACAATATTGGACATAATTATACCCTCAAGGGTGTCATGTTCAGTAACCCTACTTAGGGGTTTATTTTCTTTTAGTTAAGTGTAATTCAAACGTTAAAAATGTATGGTTAAACTGTCGCTAATTATTGATTAAAACTTTAAGCAACGTTTATTTATAACCAAAACGAAAACCATCACCCAAGGGTTGACTGGTAGAAAATGCCTATGGCAATAATTCCGCCTCTGTACATTTGTGTGCTTAAAGTATTAAATCAATCAAAAACTCCTTAATAATTTTCTCTAGATTTATTTAATAGGGTGCTAAAACTATCAATTTGATTCGAAGCTAACGTATAACTTTATATCTAAAGGCTGCAAGCGCTATGGTGACCTATTTCGTTTCGTTGGCTTTTGCAATTTGTGCTGACGGAGCAGTTCTGGTCCAAGTTTATCTTTACTCTTAGAATGTAAGTAGGTACCTATGTATTTTTTTAATATAAATAGAATTACAAAAAAAAAAACAACTGACTTCACATAAAACACAAAAAAAGTGAAAAATAACTTAAATTTCGGAAGTCGGTGTCTGCTTTTCAATTTTCGTTTTCTGCCACCGACTTCCGGCTTAGTTATTTTTCACTTTTTTGTGTTTTTTTGTGAAGTCGGTTGTTTTTTTTTTTTTTAATTCTATTTAAATTAAAAAAAACCCACACAAATTCGTATACCGTTATCTGCTATGTAAATAACAGTGACGGAGTGATATAATTATATCATCTACATACGCAAAGTCGGAACTCAAAAACTACGCAAGTAAAATTAATACAATTTATATCCTACCAATCAAAAAAAGAATAATCAAAGTCGATTCATAATTGGCGGAGTAATCGCGTAACATACATACAAAAAAAAACATACAGACGAATTGAGAACCTCCTCCTTTTTGAAGAAGTCTGTTAGAAAATATCAGGTATGTTGTACCAAAGTTTTATTTCTGACTATCCCCATCAAGAAATTCATCAAAATTCCTGAAATTCATCGGAATAGAATTTCGTTAGTTAAAAATACTAAGCTAAAAGTAGGTGGGTAGGTACTAATACTGATACCTTGCTTTAATTTGATAACATTAAACGTTAAATGATTCTTCGTTTTTTAAACAAGCTGTTCGTATTAATTAGTCTTCATCAAAACATAATTACAAATTAAAGTCGCTTTTCGTGTTTGTCTGTAGGTATGTCCGCGTTGTTCTTCTAACCCACGCAACAGATTTTGATGAGGATTTCACCATCGTTTAGAGAATTTATTCCGGAAGGTTTATGTGTATAATTCGTTATTATTGAACTAAGAAATCTCGATGTTTTGTCAAGTCGTGAACTCCGTGTGAAGTAGGAGCGGGTCGCTAGTTAAGATTAAAAAAACAACGCATTATGTATAGTATACCCTAACAAACACCACAGGCTTCACAATTTCAAACTTCAGACGTTTTTGTGTGGCCTTAATTAGACAGTAAAAGATAATTCGTCTGATATTTAGTGCTGGCCGAGCTTCATTGCTCAGAGAGGCAGGTGGCACGCTCCAATTGCATTACGAAGTGAAATCGGACGAGTCAAATCCGTTTTTGGGTAGCACTGATTATAGTAATACGGACTTCATTAACTCAGTATTCAATGGAAAACTTTGACAGTGCTTTTTAGTTTTTACTGTTAATTTCTGTTTGTTGTGCTACCTACTGGAAGCAGGAACATTATTTGATACTATTAGGCACCTATGTGGAACTTTGAATACTTAGAAAAAATTCTAGTTAAGTGCCTATACAGATTTAATGTATTATGCTAAATATTCCAGTAGTTATCAAGAAAATCGGTTTTCGAAAACATTGAATCTGTTCCCTCTTTATGGTCATTCTTATTATGTAGGACCTACCTACCAACCCTTTGGTATAACTTGCAAAAATATAAGTCGCGTGTTAAAAAATCGTACACCTTTCGAAATTATACCTGCCTACAATTATTTATCCGCGATACGCTATTGTAACATAATTATGTAGCTTACCTAATAATTGTTATAAATGTAGGTTACATTGTAACAGTTTATTTAATGCACTGAAGGGAAGCCGTAATGATTCGACTGTTCATTGCTTATAGCTGCAAAGTTAGACTGGAAACCGATCTCACCATAGATAGTGGAGGAGAAAAGCTATACTTACCTACCTATAGGCATATGATAGGTACTTATCGATTTGGCTACCTAATGCTCTACGGAATTGCGCAATTTAGTGGCTCGCGTAAGAGCAAGCAAGCAAGTAAGAGCAATTCTTGGAAATTTGCTTTTTGAAAAAGCTGTAAATTGAGTAATTTCTATAGAATCTTGGTTTCCAAGATTGTATAGAATTTACAGCAATTCCAAGATCGTATAGAAATTGCCCGTAGATGCACCGTAACTCATTATAGGTATCACGTATGAATAGATACATAATACAAAAACAATCACAGTCTATCCGAAATGCTGTGAAAACAAGAAAATAATACTGAAACAGGAAAAATCTCTGGAAAATGAGTTCAATTTCGTTGAGCATTTAGATCAACTTGGGGCTGCACAAACCATCAAAAAAACCATATTGTTTCATATAATATATGTTTTTATATGTACGTATGGTTCAGCCGAGCGGACTAAAATGGTGTTCAATGGCTTATGTATGGCTCGTGCGGTCACCCTTATTGTGTGCGGAAAACCCGAGGACGACATGAAAACTGTTTTTCAGAATAACATGCAGGGTACCTAGCTATATTATATCAATACCAAAAAGTAAGGTAAACATCTGGATCTGAGAGATAAAATCTCTTGGGACATGCCAAGACTGACTAGGAATGGAATACTACCTGGCATGGCTTAGTTTATTGATTAGATTTCATTAGATAATTGAAAATTCACAAGGAAATCGTGTGCATCGCAAAACTTGCTGTTTTCTAAGGGATAGAAAACAGTAAGTTTGAAAACGAATGGTCGATCGTTTTGATTGCTTTTTTTACAAACATGAAGTTTTATCTTTTTTCGTTTTTATTACCCGACTGCCCCAGAAGGAGGGTAATGTTTTTCGAGAGTATGTATGTATGTATGTCTATTTCTTTGGCACGCTCTGTAGCCTAAACGGCTTGATGGATTTTAACGTACGAGGTGTCGTTAGGCTCGTCTTAATTGTAGGAGTGACATAGGCTACATTTTTTTAAATATATTTCATCTGCAGATACAAAAAAAGCGGAGGGGAAGGTTTTTTAAAAATAAATTACAACAATATTGGTATCTAAGCTAGTAATGAGTTAATTCCAAATAATGTTAATAAAACTAAAATTTTTTCGTTTTTATTTAAATCTCCATTATAAAATTACTTGTTTGGAAAAAATGCAATCAAAACCTCATAATTTAATTTTTCCACTTTTATTGGAATAGGTACCTACCTATTTATTGAATACTTATTATTTCAATAAAACGTAGGTAAGTTAACAAGTTTCTGTGAATTGGTGAAATGCTGACCGCGCGGATGCGAGCTATTTATTACTTATTATTCTAAGTTATTACTTTTAGTAGGTTATAATAAATCTTGCACATTTTTTTCTGCATACCTACCTATAAACCTACAGCTACAACATAGCTGATTATCCCAAACGGTTTCAGGTACTCGTACATATTAGGCTTTTCTATTTTGATGGGAACCAAGGATATAGAAGCATTCATTACGTAAGTTAACATAACATCACGCCTATAATCCCCGAAGGGTTTGGCAGAGGTGTACCTATCTACCCACATTTCGCCAGCTAGGTATATTTAAGTCACGATCTCCGGCCACCATAAGGAGGGGCCTGCGGGCGGCGAAATTGGGGGCTGTGTCGTCGCCCGAACAGTCAGGTCCAAAGAGGTGGCACGCAAAACATCATGCGTGCCTTTATAGGAGGACGTGCGGTCGTGGGATCGGCCGCACTTTGTGATGAGGCCCGCTAGGCATGGTGGGCTGATACCAGTCGGGGGTGCGGCGCATGTATAAGTATCTCCCGGGCCCCCGACTCATGGTAGAAGTAGGAACAGTGGGGTTTTAGTCGGTAGGAGTCCGACATAACATCCATGAGGATTTCCCCATGTGAAAAAAAAAGGTATATTTAAGTCCCATGTAATAGGGGGCCAGCCTATTGGCATCGACCGGGCACAAATCCAGACTCCGGTCTGCTTACTGAGAAATTCATTCATTTATACCATTTTTTTTTGTGAGATCACCGTTAAATATTACGGCTTCACAACATTGCAACGAATATACAGACATAATATAGGACAAGCTAATGTCCATCCTTTCATGCGTTGTAGCAATAAATTAAACTAAGTAAGTAATATGACTTGCTGTTTTCGTCGTTCAAAGAGAGAGAGAGCCTGAGATTCATAATTCTCTAAGGCTACGTTCGTAAATGTCGCGGACGAGTGTTACCTACTGTGTGCATACCTTCTCCGATTTGAGATCGCTCTAATATCTAGCTCTGTAGGTATATGCGTTTGTTTTGTTGGAAATTAACTTTGCTTTTACAACGAATATAGAGGCAGAACATCATAGACATAGTATAATAAAGTAACAGTATTACGTCTCGGCAGTGACCTTCAAATATATTATTAATTTTATAATTTTATAATTATATAATATATTTAATATTTTATATATATAAATTACCTACGGCCGCTCGGTAGATAAACCTTCCGCGGTCGTGCGTAACTGCCGCACTCGAGGCTACTGCGTAACTACTGGTATACCTACACTGAGATTTCGAAATACGTCGTTTCGGACGTTTTCTATAAAGATGTAATACTGTTACTTATTTATACTGTGTCATAGAACTTATAATGTGTTTACAGACCCAACGGTAGCTACCTAATACAGCTATATAAATACCTATGGTTTCTAGACCTTGGTACAAATTAAAATGTAGGCCATTGGTACCTCCATAGGTATTCCATTATTCAAGAGAAGTAGGGTAGGTACCTTTACCGTGAGGGAGTTGTCTCGCCCACGTCCTTGTAATTTTTATTGTTGATGTCGTACTTACCTATACGTAAATATTGAATCGAAAAATTAAGTAAGTACCTACTACAATTTTCTCATTGAATTTTGTTTTGATTGGACTTTCACCGATATAAATTGTTAATGCTCTAGTAACTAAACGAGCGTAATCATTGATTGAACTTTAAATTATATTCGTACTGCTGATGCTGATGATAAGAGCAGTGGTGGCCCAGTGGTAACGGCCGCGACTTACGAGTTGTAGGTCGTAGGTTCGAACCCCGACAGGCGCTTTACTTTGTGTAAATAATTTCATCACCACTGCTCTCAAAACGGTGAAGGAAAACATCGTGAGGAAACCGGCATGTCTTAGAACCAAAAATTCGAAGACATGTGACATCTACCAACCCGCACTGTGACCGCGTGGTGGATTACGGCCCACTCCCTCTCATAGAGAGGAGGCCTGTGTCCCAGCAGTGGGAACATTATAGGCTGATTATGTAACTGATGCCCGCGACTTTATCTGCGATCCAGGACGAAGAAGCCTAGTTATTTCCTTCTCCAGGTCATGGTCTACCCATGTGCCAAATTTCATCTAAATCTGCGAAACCGTAACAAACAAATAAACAAACTCACTTTCGCATTTTTAATATTATATTAGCTCAATAGAATTTCAAAGGTCACGCTGGCAATTAATACTTACCAACTTCAGAGAAAAGTACCTATTTTTAGTAGCGGATTTAAATACAAGAATATGGGAAGAGTAGCCATGTTGTTTCTAATATTACATACTAGCTGCGCCCCGAGGTTTCACCCGCGTAAGTCTCGATCCCGTGGGAATATCGGGATAAAAAGTATCCTATGTGTTAATCCAAGTTATAAGCTATCTGTTTGCCAAATTTCATCCAAATCCATTCAGCCGTTTTTGCCTGATTGAGTAACAAACATCCAAACACACAAACACACAAACTTTCACATTTATAATATTAGTAGGATAGTAGGATTATTGGAAACAACATGGCTAAGTATTTCAAAATAGAAAAGTTGATGTACCTAAGTGCATTCTTCTTTTCTAGTCGAGAATCGATTAATCTTATTGTTAGAAGTCCTATATGCTCTTATATATGCGCCCAAGGCTGTATTCATTCGATTTCAATTTGGTTGATTTAAAGTTATCTTGTTAATTCATGAAATCATGACCCGCACCCTCGCCCTTGTGTGCGCCTGTGCCTACTGTGTAGGTACTTATTTATAATTTACGCATTCACTGCTAGGCTACTTTCTATGCTAGACTGATGTTGCTTGAATAAATTCTTGGTTGAATTATTCATAAAACTAAAACCTAAAATTGTCTCTGTTTTAGAACTATGCGGCAAAGACATCAGTTTACTGCCTAGTTTTCATTGCGTGCGTTTAAAAGCACTAGAAGATTAAAAATAAATTAAGTAAGTACTTAAACGTTTCATTCTTAATTTGAAATTAAATTAAATTATGCTGTAACTTTATCTTTTTACTGGCTGGTTAAGGTTATATCAGAGAATGTGAATAGGTAAGATTTTCTTTGTCATTCATGTAAATTGGCAGGGTACCTACCTACTTAGTGCAAATTCGAATAGAAATAACTTTTAACTTTACTTTTTATTTATAGTCTAATATCAAAGCAAATATGAGCAATTCAGTACTATATCAAATAATGATTAACAAGAAACTAAGGGATAATTTGCCATTTATTAGAATGATCTTACCTGACGAGCACCATGGTGGAATGATATTTTTCTCTGATATGCCGCTACTATCACAACTCTCACAAGCTTTTCTATACGCGCTTCTAGTAACGATTACCATTTATGCGTATTGAGTTTTATTTATTATTTACTGAATAAATCTTTGTTATTTATTTTGGCGCGCGACCAACTCGATGTTGTTATTTTTTTGACACTTTGTGGTGCGGTGTCATAGACAAAGTTTTCCCTCTAAATTAGCCATAGGTTATCTGGAAAAGGCAAAGGACGTACCCCAAACAGTGAGTGTAGGGTCGTACTTACCTACTTATTTATTTATAGTATTTTATAATTCCGTACAAGTGACCGGCAATTAAGTAAGAGGTAGGCAGTAGTATTTTAAGTACCTGAAAAAAAACAAGATGTTTTTTTTTAGTACATAGGTCTAACCATTTGGGGAATCGGGGATCACAGGCATGATTTTATGTTAATTAGTTTTTCAGAACCTATTTTTACATTATTCTAACTCTAGGAAAAGTTTTATAGGTTTTATCATACATTGAAAAAAGCCATCAAATCATCAATATTTAAACAAAATAAATGTTTTACAAAGGTCGTACGGCTTATATCTGTCGTAAAAATATAAGAATCATACAAAACACTTTCATTACTTGCTCTAAAAATGAAATGACCTGACCCTTGTACCGTTGCTTTAAATTACACAGAGATAATTATCTGTTCCCGCATATTAAATCTTGAAATTTAAATTTCATGGGCGAGGTTTTAAACTAGAGGAATTATTTGAAGCGGAACAGTCCGTGAGCTATGTTTGTGCTGCTGGTTGTTGTTATTGTTGTGTCGCGGGGTTGTGCTCAGGACCAGTCTATGAGCACAGTGCCTCCGTCTAACTCACCACCCATGCCGTTCCTGGACCTGTTCACTGGTGCATCCAATTATTATTCAGAACCTATACGAAAGACGTATTCTGACCCACCGCACTATGTGTCGTGTCCAAAAACCGACACCCTGTCAACTTTTGCAAACATACTCGGCAGTGCTGCTAAAATAATGTTCTCAGCTGCTCTCATTGCATTCTTAAAAGTGATAGTAGGAAAATTGCTTCTACTGCCAGTCGTGTTTATACTATTTGTTAAAATTGGATTCAAAGCGTTCCTGCTATGGCCGATGATATCGAAAATGATGAAATACTTCAAGAAGAAAAAGAAGAAAGGCCTGAAATCAAGAATGATCACGGATTGTTCCCAGAGGTTTGCCTGTGTGATTCAAAGATCCGCTACAACAAGTTGGTCTAGTTACATAGGAGCAACTGCCACATTTTTCTTAATTGACGACCTCGAAGAAGATAGTTCTTTTGCCAAAAGCATGCTTAGTATTTTATCCGACGATAAAATAGCTCAGTGTATGTCACTGGACTGTAGTTCCGGAATCGATATAAGCTGACATCTTAATGTTTACTAACATTCAAGTATGTAGGACAATGCAGTTGCTTCATTCACAACGTGACCCAGATATTGTGCGGCTAACATGAACTGCCAACTTGCAAATTGATGTTTCACTAATTTATAAGTAAGTGTGTTTAGGTATCTGTACATATTTGTTGTAATTACTTAGTCACAATGAGTCAAGTGTGTGTTACATTTCCGTTGCTCGTGTTATTTTCGATTCGATTAGTTTATGGGGTTCCGGGTGACAATGTTATGTTAATGCCTCCATTTGAGGTGCGGAATGTGGACCCGTACCTGACACACCAGTCACAACCGAATACGTTCCAGTTCCAAGCAAATAGAAATAAACCGCAGCAAGTACTTAACACTAACGTCATGCACAGGAGGCAACCGCAAGTTCCTGAGACGGAGAAACCAAGCAACCAAAACATGACGTTTGGTGAATTTATGGAAGTTTTGAATGAAGTTTCTCAGCAGTCTCAACATAGGGAAGAAGAGTTACAGCGACTCCGGGCGGCTGCACCAACTGGGCGTGATGATAATCAGGCTTATCCCACCCTGCCTCGGCCGATGGGATACTCGAGACCAAACTACGCACCTCCGACGACCTACCACGAGACTGCTTCCTCCGCTCCGCTCACGCCGCCATCATCAGCACAACCGAAAATTTCCTTACTGAAGCCCGACTTCTCCAGCCTCATACCACCAGTGACTACAAAAGTTTCCAGCAAGTTCAGCGGTCTGATCGGGTTAATCTTTTCACTTCTCAGCGGTGGCTCGTCGGGTTCGCAAATGTCTGGATTGAAGGACATCCTTATCGAAGGTATAATAAAACCACTTTTGGTCGCAAAAGGAGGTTTAAAAGCGTTGATTAGTAAGTTGTCTATTCCTGTAATAGCTTTGTTGTTGATAAACATAGAAGTGTTGATAACTATTTGGTGGTTGTGGGAAGAGTGTCCTGTACATGTGCCTGAGCCAGCTCCTTCGGCTCCAACTTATTCAAAGCCGGCTTCAGCGCCTTCTTATAACAGTAATAACTATAATTCTTATAGATAAGTGTATTTATGTCGGACATTATCCCAGTTATATGTATATTTTATTGCTTTTCAATAAGATCATAGCAGTGCTAGTGTATTGTATCAAAGTGTTTTGTTGTAAGACTGAATGTAAAAAGGAAAATAAAATACTTATGTTATTTGGTAATTGTTGATTTTTATTTGATACCATGTAGGTTTTCCTTTAGATTTCAAGAGTCTGTAATGAGGTCAACGCAAATACAATAAAAGGCGAAGGAAAGGAGTTGGTAGGTTATAAAATATCAGCCTTTAGATGTTCCACTGCTGGGAAACACCAACACAAACAAACGTTGTAACTAATACACATAATATGTGTATTTAACTATGCAAACATTAGCATATAAACGGTTACTGTATAATAATTGCTGTGATATATGATTTTCAGCCGGTCAGTTGATTAAATAAAACTATTTAAATAATGTTGGCCTGGGTATATATTGATCGCTACAGTTAATATCATAATTAAACTGTAGTCAAACAGAACAAAGTTAAATTAATGATTTGCAGTGGAAACGTTTGCTGTTCATGCAACCATCCATTTGGGCGATCATATTTAATTAATATATCACAGGATAATATTAATATTTTATTCAATATTCAATGTAGATTTTAATATGTTTTATAGCAACCGATTAAAAAAAAAGTAGGTTACGTATATCGAAATTCAGTATTGTCTTTGATGTAGAAACTCATAGAATTATTTATGTAGGTAAGTATTTTGTTGCATTAAAACAGTTATAGTATTATAGTATATAATAAGTATGTCTAACTAGGTCTTCCTTTTTCGTGTGGTTAGTCACTAACCTGCTGATCTATTCTGTAAAAATCTCACCGTGAAAATTTAGGTGAAGTGAGCTGTACATTCACCTAAGTTCACCACCTAACGATAGGGATTGACACTATTGACAGCTAACTTCACCTTTTTCACGGTGAGATGTTTACTAGACCGGCGAGTGTCGAGAGTTTTTATGCGGTGCATGTGTCTTTGACTTCACTTCACATGCCGTCGAAAAATATCTCTCAGCCAGGTTTTTGAAGCAAGTGATAACAGTACTCCATTTGTGTAAATAAAACAGCTAAAATAAAAAATCTGCAATGGATGTTGAAATACTATAGCGAACGACGCATGAAGCTCAGAAAAATAAGCACATGAATCCCAAAAGTCAGAGGCTTGGGTTCGAACTCGAGACTTATGACTTGGCTGCTTAACTAGATGACGTATCAACTCACTATAAACTCACCTAGGCCCAAAAACACCCACCACGTCCTCCCAGTCTTTGACCTGGACTTAAGTCGCGTAACAGACTCTTCAATTAGGTACCTACCTATAAATTAATACCTTTGTTTATTCTACCAGTCGTTTCACAACTCTATGGCCAAAATAGATACAACTGTCTATTGGTTTTGCTCTCTGGTCAACTGTTTTTTTTTCTTCTATCAACGCTCGGTTATCATCCGAAACGACTGCGGTTGGAGTATGAATATAACGAGCAGTGTGGTTAAATAGGCCACTGGGAACCTCAGAAGCAGTCTCTAGCAGACTTTGTGTAAATCAAAAGCGGGTATTTTATGTTTTAGAAATAATTGTCTATTCCACATTATTACATTAATCCACAGTACATTTTCACTGATTGGTACAGTCGGAGAAATTAAATTTTCAGTAAATCGACACCCTATGTCAGTTTGTCGTGTTACAGCTATTTTAAAAAACTGTCAAATTCAACATACGGACAATTTAAGCTGGTAATTAATCTGCTTTACAATTAATTTTCCTGACTTTACGTCAAGCGTGCTTTAAAAGTATAAAATTACTAGCAAAAGTGTTTTGCTTTATAATCTACCGATACGGTTGTTTCGCAGTGTCTGGATAGGTTAAACATTCCAGTTCACTTAGCTTACTTAGTTAATACGTAGATTCTACCAGCTAAGTTGTACCGGAATTAAGTAGGTACTTGGTGAATCAGTTAACCATATATTATGCGCTCTACGGTCGTAATACTCTAGCGATGTACTAGTTTCGGCCATAAAATGTGCAGATGGGTAATGCTGTTAGGTGTCAGGTGTCTTCATTCGTTACCCAGTCGTGTCCTATTACCCCTAATTGGGTCGTGACGGACCGACAGACAATTGTGATATAAGAGACTGTCTTATTCGATAAACGGACTCTGAGAACAGTTTATCGAGTCTTTTGTCACAAATTGGCTGTCTAGATTTTATAAGGCAATTTATCAAACAAAAAAAACGAGTAGATTTAGGAATTAAAATGAGCTTGTGGCTAAGTAATAACAGCCGCGCGGGTCGATCCATCAGGTTAAGCTACGCTTGCTGGGGTTGGTCCGTGGATGGCTGACCATCTTTACATACCGACACTCGGAAAGCACGTTAAGCCGTTGGTCCTGGCTGTCATTCGTGGATCTTTGACAGTCGTTACGAGTCGTCCGAAGCCCAAAAGTCTGACAACCAGTCTTACTAAGGGGTATCGTATTACCCAGTTACTGGGTTGTGGAGGTCAGATAAGCAGTCGCTCCATGTAAAATACTGGTATTCAGCTGCATCCGGTTGGACTGGAAGCCGACCCCAACATAGTAGGGAAAAGGCTAGGCAGATTGATTAGATATTAGTTAGGTTTTTGTAAGTAGTTCATGGTTCCGTCTTGCCAAAAATCAGTATTTTTTTAAATAAGAAATGGTCTTCTAGGCACAGGCGAAAGTAATATCAACAAGTCCATTATGACCACAATAATTTGTGTGGGAAAATAAACTGTTAAGACATTTCACGGATTTTTCCCCATGAACGATTATCATGAAATTATTTAAACTACAATTTAATTAAATTTTTAATCACTGACTTGGTGTGAAGACCAGGAACACTTTTTTTATTTTATTGAAACAGGTTTTTAGAAATTCCTATTTATTTGACACTAGCTGCCGCCGGCGGCCTCGCCCGCGTTATATCTTTATAAATTATAGCCTATGTTGTTCAGTGGATAATAAAGCATTCTACTGGTGATTTTTTTTTAAATCGGTCCTGTTGTGTTTGAGTTTATTCAGATTATTTAGATAATATTTTTACATTTTCAGATATGATAGTGAAGAGACAAGGCTACCTGCTACTACTTTTGTGTTGGGAAACACCGCACTTACGTACAAATGTTTTTGAGTCACTAGTCAGTTTACCCCCTCAGCCGTGTATAGCAAAACGCGAAAATTAAAAAGAGCCGAAAACTTAATAAAGCGTTTAATGTCGTTACAATCGTGAGGAGGGTAACGAGTTTACGTGTGAGCTCATTAATACCCTCCCGTTACCCTTGCGTCCATGTCCGAGCCACGTTCATTAACATTATCTAATTGTCTGGACAAATGTTTGATCGCGCCATTTTCTCCTCCTATGCTTCTGGCTGTTGTTTTTTACTTACCCCTACATGTGTTAGTTCGTCAGAATAAGACTATACATAAGAAACATTTATTTGCGGAAAATACATGTGTTAAGTAGGTACCTACCTACCAGTAAATTGGTGGTTTTTTGTAGGTACTTCACAGTCCATATTTTGCCTGTTTATGGCATGCAAATTAATTTTACAAAGACCTTTGCCGGGCAGGTGCAGGGCGTTGTTATACCGTTGTTATAGGCGTGGCGGTGTCATATTTTAATGCCAAATAGGTAGCTACTTATTTTACATAATAAAATATAGGTGCGGAAAAATACCTAAGTAGTTTTTTAAATTAAGATAAACGAAGTTATGGAATATTTTTCAGACATTTGGAGTTCCTTGTTATAACGATAGTTAGTAGGTACAAAGGAAAGATTTTGAAAATTCATTCGTTAAAGGGGTTAAAAAGTGCATGAAAGTTTGTAAGTATGGAAGTTCGTTATTTTTGCCAATGAAAAATCCCATCTGGAATACAGCTTGTTTACAATAACTCTCAATCTATTGTAGGGATACAAGAAGTGTAAAAAAGTATCGATATAATATATCGTATCGATATTTAAAAAATATATCAATATCGATATCGATATATCGGTATATCGGTGGAATTTTCAAAAAAAATTTTTACTTTATGTAGTTCAAGTTTTATAATCATTTAAATTCTACCAAACTAGGAAAAAAAGTACTAATAATTATTTACGGCTCTGAATTCCAGCGGTTTTAGTCAGCAGCGACAACGGTGTTGCTATTGAAAATATATCGTTTTTGATACATTTTCGATACTTGATATTTTATATCGATACATCGATCTATCGAAATAATAAATATCGCCTGAAAATATCGATATATCGAACAAAAAATATCGATATTTCGATATTTTTCTGCAAGCCTAATCTATTGACAGACAGTCATCAAAAAATTACTGCTCCTATTCCAAACTTCCGCTTAAAAACACTTTAATACCTTACCACTTTAATCGTTCTTTATACTATACCACCACGTTTTATAGCGCTCAGTAAGAGATGTTTTCCATTTTATCTAAAATACTCTTCATAAATGTGGGCAATATTTAACAGATTATCCGCCATTTAGGCACGCAGCGAAAGCATGAACCAATCACGATTATTACGCACGAATTATGGCCAATAGCCGTCAGTTTTGTGGGAAACGCTGATTTTCTAACACATTTAGGGGCCGAAAAGCGATCGATCTTGCGTTGATGGTTTGGGCAACAATTTTATAGTGATAATTAGTTACCTACCTACTTAATCTTTATTGGCAAGTCATAAGATAATACAATTTTATTTATGTAGATGCTATTTATTATAAAACAAAGTCCTCCGCCGCGTCTGTCTGTCTATTTGCGATAAACTCAAAAACGACTGCACCAATTTTCATCCTGTTTTCACCAAAGGATAGAGTGGTTCTCGATGAAGGTTTTAGTATTAACCGACATCCATGCGGGCGAAGCCGCAGGCATCAGCTAGTGTAAACATAAATATGAAATGCTGTTCGTTGGTAAACGCGTCACTTGAGAACAGCTGGACAGTTTTTTAATTTTTATATGTCTCATTATAGTCAGAATAAGGTTTTTAGGGAATTAAAAATTGGCAGTTGCCCGGAAAATTGGAAAATTCTGGAAAAGTGACAGTGCCTTCTTCTATCGGATTTTTGCATTCATTTTTGAATTTTGAACAAGACATCTTCGGTTATCAAAAGTTGGAGAAACTTAGACATCGTGCATCATCGTAGGTATATCAAAAGTTGGAGAAACTTCTAGGATAACACAATATGGATCATGTGTGTCTAGGTTGTGTTAATCGTAAGATAAGTAAAAGCGTGGGTGTTGTACCTATAACTTGTATGTTTTGCCTATAACTTGTATCAGTTTTAATTAATAGGTTGTGAATTCAGTTGATTTTATTCACAGATGTTAATCAAAGATTTGCCTTCACAGTACTTACACGTCCTGCGACAAGTGTCAATCCTAAACTATGCAACGTCGCACAAAAAAAACCACATGTCTGACAGCGGATAACTTAGGTACTCACAAATTTTGATCATCTTTTAACGCAGTGTGTAGGTATATCTTTCGATATAAATCGATAATTTTATGACTTGAGCTAGTATCTACACTATATTATTACTGTAAGGGCTAATTTTTCCAACGTCCGATATCATTTTTCCGTAGAATAAAATTGATTTCTCACAGGTTTTGTATGGAAAAACTGTCAGAAATTCAAAAGAGGTTAAATTTGTACCTAAGTTTGTAAGTTTGGATATAGGGGGTAATCTCCGAAACGACTCATCCGGTTTAAAACATTAGTGATAGAGAGCGACACTATTGCCGAGTGCTATAGGATATAACTTTTATAATAATATGGTAAAGTATATTGCGTACATGCGGACGGAGTCGGGGGCAGGAGCTAGTGTTATTATATTCGCAATCTTCGACAGAAGCTTTTTCTGTATTCCTTTGTTTTTATGAAGAAAAGGATCTTTAGGTACAGCGAAGATACTTTTTCTGTTCATAAAAGGACAAAGGTGAACCAAGACTTAATAATGGTATTTCTTAATAATACCAGCTTATTAGTCACAGGGCAAAAGCCCCTTCTCTTACAGAGAAGGCACGTGCGGTATTTCTTACGTGAAAATATTTTGCCACGGTTAGTCATGATCTTAGTGATTACAAACTGGAAAATATGGAATTTGTCCAGAAAATTTTGTTCAAAAAGCAGGAAAGGAAAATTAATATTTTCACTTTAAAAGTTTTCGAGGAAAAGCGGTCGAACCCATCTTATCGTCACCAAAAGGTAAAAGGTTACACAAGAGGTCAAAAGTAGGTGGAGTTGATTTTGGAAAAGGATATTCCAGGAATAGTTAACGTGAAAACGAGTCAGAAATTGAGATTTTTTACGATTTTATGCACAGAGTTCTACCTAATACTACTAGAGTAGTATTAGGTAGAACTCTGTGCATAAAATCGTGGTAGGTAGGACTAGAGTCCTACCTAGGGGTATAGTGTTACCCAGTAACTGTGGAGGTCAGATAGGCAGTCGCTCCATGTAAAATACTGGTATTCAGCTGCATCCGGTTGCTGAAAATCGTTGAGCTAGTACTTATTAGGTACAAAATAAGTCTTTTTTTTCCCCTTTCCTAGGGTTCGAAAATAGTATGGACCCTAATCTCACTACAATCTAGCCTTTTAAATAGGCTAATAAGTAATTTAATTATAACCTAAGCTATTAAATTGTCTTTACTAAGAATGTGTCCAATAGCACTTTTCTTATTGTCTCTATTAAGGCAAATACTTCGAAATATTATATTATATGAAAATAAATATCAATATTTGAATATGGAATATTCCAACGAATATAATTATTCTACTTACTTATAATTTTAATTAATTAATATGGCACTCGTGTACGGTAGCGTACGTACCTACTATTCAGGGTGTCGATTCAAAAGCATAATAATTATTATTATGAGCTCAGTGTAAAAGACCTAGGTATTACTGGGTATATATACAACATAGAATGATGAAATGTGCTTAATTATGTATGTTACTGTTAAACTTTGAATAGAGGTATATGCTTTCTTCCTAGCTCTAAATATTTTTAACAGTAATAAATGAGGAGAAGCATCATCAAGATTGAGTGTACCTACTTGAAAAGCCTTCACGTGACGACCTTCCCCAGAAGCAACCCCAGTCGGCCTTTCTACCAACATTACTGATTGGCTATTTACCATGGTATGAGAGCAGTAGTGGCCCATTGTTAACGGCCTCAACTTACGAGTTGTAGGTCTTGGGTTCTGCCGCTCTGGGCGGAGCGGATAGGCGAGTCAGACTTTTACTGACTAAAACCCACCCGTGTTCCTTCACAACTGAACAGACAACCCGGTTGCCAAGGGCCAAGGGCTCCGGTATCCCTTTCGTACTTTCCCGCAATCCTGGCAGGCATCTGTCCTAGCGTACCCCGCCAATTGTGCTGACATCTCTTTGAGGCGCGCATGGAACACAACTCGCCGTCGACCCGGGCCTGGTCTTTATAGGACGGCAAGCTACTCATTGCTCGCCTTCCGCAAGCCCGCGCCTACGGTGGCCTGGGATTCCCGACGCCCAGGACGTTTCCTGCGGCGGCGGGTAGGGGCGCGAGGGCGCAAATTTTGCCTCTCCCTCATGCGTTCCACCTCCTCCTTCGCGAGCATTACTGCTTCGCAGAGGTGACGGCTTCCCATGCCCTCTCGCCTCCACGAGGACACGGCGGTGCTCCGCCCAAGCAGGGCAGACTTCCACCGTGTCCTCCGGGCGATCCCAAACAGTAGTGACACCCGGGCGTTTTCTCCCGCCTAATCCTACACAGGAACCTCCCGAAGCTGTCGTGTCGGGTGAGCACCTGCGTCAGGCGGAAGGTGAGGACGCCGTGGCGCCTCTCTAGCCACTCCTCAAAGAAGGGACTGATCGCCGTAATTGTGGCGTGCCCAATCGACGCCCCATAGCTGCCATATCCTTATCCTTACTAATATTATAAATGCGAAAGTTGTAAGTATGGATGGATGGATGGATGGATGGATGTTTGTTACTCTTTCACGTAAAAACTACTGAATGGATTTGCATGAAATTTGGCAAACAGATGGTTTATAACCTGGATTAACACATAAGATACTTTATATCCCGATATTCCCACGGGAACGAGACTTACGCGGGTGAAACCGCGGGGTACAGCTAGTATAAAAATAAAAATAAATGTTCTCTATCTCTACCTACATACCAAGTTTCATCACAATCGGTTCAGTAGTTTATTGCATGAAGAAGTAAGATATACCACACACACACTTTCGCAGTTATAATATTAGTAGGGATAATTAGGTACGCCAGGGAATACATCCACATCTTAATTAATAATCTTTTAGAAAGAAAAGAAAGAAGAAAGAAAATACGTTTATTTGCGGCAAACATGACGTTAAAAAGAACAAATACACGAAAATTACAATTTTACATTGTGTTAGTAGGCGCATACTTACATACTTACACAATTAATTTTATATTAATTTTAATTTTTTTTTGTTAAAAATCTTCCGCGCGGCGCCCGTTTATTCCTCGCGCCCCTAGGCACGTGTCTAGTTTGCCTTAGGGTTAATACGCCACTGAGGCTTGTGTCTCAGCAGTAGGAACATTATAGGCTGTTTATGAGCTGCTCTCACTAGACAGAGTTTTAGATGGTGGCGTATGATTGTCTGATTGATCTGATTCGCAATTATTTTGATTGAAACATCGGAAACTTGAAGGTGTATTAATGTTAAAGAATAGACTACACTGGGGTTTGAGAAAAAATCCAACAGTAATAAGTATTTCCGAGTTAAAAAACCGGCCAAGTGCGAGTCGGACTCGCGCACGAAGGGTTCCGTACCATTATCTATAAAAACGGCAAAAAAATCACGTTTGTTGTATGTGAGCCCCCTTATATATTTACTTTATTTTGTATAGCTATATATATATACTTTTTAGTATAGCGGCAACAGAAATACATCATCTGTGAAAATTTCAACTGTCTAACTATCGCGGTTCATGAGATACAGCCTGGTCACAGACGGACAGACAGACAGCGGAGTCTAATAATAGGGTCCCGTTTTACCTTTTGGGTACGGAACCCTAAAAATTACCATCATATTTTGATGAACGCAACCAACAATCAACTCAGCCGACTGCTATACAGGCCTCACGATACACTAACTAAACAACGTTATTGGAAACGTTTGCTCCTTGTTTTGACTATTCTAGAGTTTCCTACGAAATTGTTCGGGCAATCTCGACAACACGATACGTAAACGTAAATGTTTGCGTGACGTAGCCCTGTTACCGTCTCAAACCATGGGATATTCGTTTCCCATTGTTTGTGTTAAGGTATCAACGGTAAAGTATCGCATGGTACCGGAATTGTCTTATAAATCGTTCAACGGCTCTTGTTATGTATTCTCTTGAGGAATTGGGTCGTTGTTTCATTTAATAAAGAGCCAAATAAGCTTTGAGACATAAATGTATGAGGTTATAAGGTATCTATTCCTCTAACTGACTGACTCGTTAGTCTAGTGGTCGCAAGCTCTACTGCTGAGCATGAGGTCCTGGGTTTGATTCCCAGGTCGGGCAAAGTATTTTCATTAGGAATTTCTCAATAGTCTGGATTTGTGCCCGGTTGCAATGGCAATAGACTCGCTCCCTATTACATGGGGCTTTAACATAACGGGCGAAATGTGGGTCACTATAATCTATGTACCTCTGCCTAACCCTTCCAGAATCACAGGTACTATGTTATGCCTGTAAAAAAGTGTGAGTTCTCGGAAGGTGTTAATATTTCTAAGTTCCTTCTTTGTCTTACTCCAAAATGTGTGTGTCATGTCACCCATTGTTCTGTTACAAAAAGTTATGTTGGTCTGCAATAAAAAATAAGGACAAGATTTTTTCTTTATTGTCCAGTTTTCCTAGCGCATTGGATAGTCCTTTGTCCGCTCAGTCGAAACGTCATTTTTACTTGTTTACCACTGGAATCGTCCATTATTTGGTTGCCGTTTGTGATGAATCGATGGCATGGCCCTAATTCTAGTCACTTTCTGAGACCCTCAAATCTGATGATGATAAAAGATGATGTGATATACCATCGGCAAAAACGACGAAATTCCATACAAACTTTTATCCCCTATCTAACCCCATCAGGGGGAGAATTTTCAAAAATCCATTTTATTGGTCACCTTCGTAATAAGAGGAACTCATGCTTCTGGATCCAACGGTTTCAGTGAATGAATGAATTTGAGATTTATATAAAATAGATTATACGTTTCTTTCAAACAGATTCAAAATAAAAAAATACACCTAATCTCGACTCGCCACTGACTGTGAATATTTAATCGGAAACTGACGACTACATAATCCCTAAAAACTTCCATCCAGAACAAGCTACACTTAATTTGTCCCCGTAATAGCAACAATTGACAACTGTAGGTTCAGAACGTGACACGAATAACTAGGACCTACTGCGGCCTTCGACTAACATCGTTAGTTCTTGCATACTTAATTTAGTCCGCTACTCCTCCGACGAGTCCGTCTGACGTGTCTCGTTTTCCGACGTCAATTCTGACTTCTGGGATGCGTGTTATCCTTAACATATACTGAATAATACATACCCAGTTTGCATGACAAGTGAAGCCGAGTGATGGCAATGCGAATGTTGTAGGTACGACGCACCTCCGCTATGTCGAATGTGTCCCCTCACTAATTTTGTACGGTTGCTTTTATTGATAGATAAAGTTTGGCTGTCCATTTATGTTAAACTCATTTTCATATTTTCTTTTTTCGAATATTATAATTATATGATAAAGAAATTCTAAAATTGCATACCAATTCACTTATAAGTATTAAGTTTTAAGCGTTAATTAATATGCTTTGTGCGAATATCGACATTATTCTTGAAACCTCTGAAACTGCTTCCATAATAATCGAAGCGTTCTACTTATAAAAATTGGGTCAATATTCGCGTACAAACAGAGAGGGAGCGCGAAAAGTTTATCCTAAAACAGTAATGTCACAAAATAGGTTCTTAACCTATTTCGCTAGTGAGTCTACAGCTTCAGGACTGCGACACAGCCGTTTGTGACCATTCGGTAACGTAAAAAGATTGTAAGAAAATTTGCTGGATGGAAGGTCAAGCTGTGGGCATTTTCTTTATCTCTACATTTTCCTAATTGATATCCGATGCAGACAGTTTGTTATTTTTAACTTCTTTTCTTATTTCGTCCTTTAAAGAACGTCATATTTTAATATAATGTGTCAAAACGTAATTAATGATACATTGGTAACGTATGCATTTGCTTTTTATGCCCTTCAAACATAAATCGTGTAGGTCATATAGACGTAAGCACTCTGAAACGAACGCTCCTTTTTACGAGTTACGAGATTATTCTGAAATTGGGAATCGCGGTTATTTCAATAAAATGGGATCAAATTAAGGTTTCGTGTGAACAGGCTACTGGAAATAAAAGTAGGCTACAAGCGACGGTCGTTCGTTTTGCAATCGAGTGTTTGTGTCGGTGCGGCCTGAAGTGTGTTGCGTGGCGCGGCTAGGGCTGCGCGGCGGCGCGCGGCGTCGATAGCGCACCGGCCTGACGTCGCCGCGCTCCCCGACCCAGCACCCCGCGCCCCCGCCCCGCGCCCGCCAGCGGCGCACGTCACACTCGACACCCGCGACACCCTCGGCACCCGAGCCGAGCCGCGCCGACCACCACACCGCGACGCGCACCATCACCCCCGTGACTGTTTACTGTGAACCCCATCAAGACATAGCACCAGGAACCACCCAGTGTCGCGATCAGTGCAAAATCAGTATCTGGTGAAAACAAACACATCACAAGGCATTAGCGCAGGCGCGCCGCAAGCGGACATGATGAGAGCGGCCATCTTGGCCGAGGACGCACTTTCGCCTCGCCCCAGCTTCAAAGCTCGTTTGGAAACCTCCATATAAGTCGTAAGAAACAAGCGATGCGTCTTGAAGCAAGATCCGCGGCGTGCGCCCTCTGAGGCCGCCCCGCGCCGCTATCGATCCGGTAGCGTCATGGCGCCCGCGGAGTGAATGCGGACATCGGGACAGCGCCGCAGCCCCCAAACGCGAGCGGAGCGCCCGCCCAGTGATAGTGCTAGAGTGGTCGCGCGGCATGTGAGACAGAGTGTTGGCGTGGTTGGGAGGGCGCGCGGGCGGCGGCGGGCCCGGCTGACCGCGCGCCATGGGCGAGGAGTACGCGCGCTCACCGTGCGAACGTTTCCCGGCGACGGGCGCGTTCAGCGTGGCGCCGCCGGAGAGGCTCAGCCCGCCGCCGCCCGCGCCGCTGCCGGATCGGTTCTCAGCGTCCCCGCGGCGGGTGCGCCGTTGTGCGGAGGCGGAGCGCGCGCGGCGGCCGCGATATGTGCCACCGGCAGCGCACGTGCCAGTGGAGCGCTACGTGCCGCGGCCGCCGGCGCCGCTGCGGCCTCCGCCCCCGGTGTACTGCGGGCTGGCGTGCAGGCCGCCACAACCAGCGCCGCGCAAGTGCTGCGGGCCGGCGTGTCGCGAGGACATCGCAGGGTCGCCGCCGCCGTCCCGCTACGTGGAGTACGTGGGCGCGGCGGCCGCGCGACGCCTGGCCTGCACGCCACCACCGCCGCCGCCGCCCGCGCTGCAGCTGCCTTGCGAGCCACAGGAGCCTCCGTGCTGCGTGCAGGCTCGCAGACGACCACAACCACCACATGATTGGTAAGTACCTCACCAGAATGGAAACACGATAACATCACCATTTCTGAGTTAAGTCCGATACGAAAATGTTTACTTACCTACCTACCACCCATCAGAATCTCTGAATACCCTCTTTAACCAAGATAATGGACCTTATTTTGAAATGATTTCATAAAGAAATAACAAATCAAGTAACATTCACAAACTTGTAGGTATAAATAACTAGATGCGCAATGTATCTCGCACACTAACTGCGTAACTCGACTATGTGAGCGCCATAAAATAAAGCATTTTTAATAATTCGCCGATGATAGCAGCCGGGCCGTTATAATTGGTTAATATTTTGTGGATGATGCCGATAACGTGTGATTGATGGCGGCTGGCTAACGATCGACGTTTGTGAGCTACTCACATGTACGCACTGATTAGCTCCTCGCCAAAGTTCGGCATTTCACTAAATATTCGGCGAACATTTCGACATCTACGACTGTCGCATCTGTTGGCGGTATTTTTGTACCTATTAATATGTAGGTAGGTAGTTTTCCGTCCCTTTGTATCTCTTGAACCTTTGATGTCGCGGACCAATCTTTCATTAAGAAAAGCTAGCGGTTTCTCAATCTTTAACTTTTGTGACGTTATTTCTTCGATTTTTTCATATTCACACGAACAATGAAAACATAGTTCGTATTTTGTTTTGACACTTAAGGCGAATTTTACTAAACTTTTACACCGAGAATAATTCATAACCTGCGAATAAATTTTTATTTTTTTACATTTCGTCCATACAAAAACTGTCAGAGGACAATTTTATTCCATGGATAAAAATTATCTGAGTTTGATAAAATCAGCCCTTAGTCAGACAATTACTGACCACTGTTTTCGCAATTGTTCTGTAGTGAAACGTAAAATGATTTTAGTTTGCATTACTTAGGCTCTTGGAATTGTACCAAAATTGGTTAGTCTCCTACATAGTTCAATTTTGCATTATTCGTACATCGTAAATCCTATTAGCTTTGATAGTGATTGCATGGTCTACTTTTGTGTAAAAAAATATCTTTAGACATGGTCTAAAGATATTTTTTTACACAAAAGTAGAGTTGCGTTTGGTTTTAGAATTGACTTGAATTGAACATAAGCACGAAGTATATTTTACTTTGTGGTTCCGTAGCCAAATGATGGTAAAAACGGAACCCTTATTGTAATTTTACCAATATAAGTTACATTTTTCTTCATGATAACACAGTACCGTTCTTCTCCATAGGTACCTACTACGCTTTGGAATGGGCAACTAGCTTCATATTTCTGACTGACCGACTCCTTGACAATTCAAAAGTGCCTGTAAATGGTTTAATTGAAATAAATGCTTTGAGTTTGAGTTTGAGTTTGAGTATTTTAAGTAAAATTGTAGTAGGTACTTGGTATTATGAAAATCCGGAATGGAAATTTTACTCTGACAATGTACCTAAACTACTCATTTCGTTAGTCTACCTGCAGAGGGAGTATAATAATACCTGTCTGCTTCGAAACGCGTACAGATTTTAATTAAAATAACTATCAGTGTAGTTAATAATTAGGGACTATTTAATGAGAAGCATGTTCTGTTACTACCTAAGGAGTTTTTATTTGAGTACTATCAAGCACAAGCACTCACAAAAGTGGCTGAAAACACTTTTTACAGGTACTTAGTTACCGAGGAAAGTATTTTACTTTCTTCATTCAACTATAAGCTTTGTAGTTGCTTCCAATAAAGAATACGTATAAAAAACCTGTTACGAAACTGAGATATTATTAAATTATAATATTCTGCTCATAAGTGCTATAATGTTTTTTTCAAAAGGTACTCTCGAAAATCTCTCAACAATGTAATTTAATGTGAAACTTTTTTCATAAAAAGTTTATTTTCAAGGCTAGCCTACAACATCTACAGCTTGAAGAGGCGTAGTGTTACCAACTCCTAATTTAATTTGTCTATTTTAGGTTGATTCAATATTGACACTTTTATTTAAATGAAATAGAATTTAAAACAAATTCTAAGAATAAAAATTTAAAGAATAATTTTTATTACCATCACCTTTCACTAAAATCAATGGCAACTGTTTTTTGAATGGCAACTTTAAATCGCAAACGATAGTGTTTATTTTCATTTTTTTGCCGGTAGGTAGTTGTAATTTTAGTGTGCGGACAGCGGCATATGTGACAGTCAATTTTTAAAATACTTAGTGACATTGACTTAAGATATTTAACAAAGAAAGTGAAAACTGTGGGCACTTTAGACCCACTTAAAATATAAGTAGGTACATATAGCAATATTATTGTCACAAAGTGGACCTCGTGATTATCTTGAAGATATATTTTACACATTACCAACACATGTTAAATCAAATGTAACAGTAGTTATGTACATTGTATCTGTAACTAATCGAAGTATATTTACAAGAAAGTAAAATACAGGTACGTTACAATGTGTTATCACTACGTAGAAGTAGATAATCGCGATAAGATTCGGGCGTGTCATCGTATCGCGTATAGTTGCTCCAGTAACAATTAGACTGACATGCCATTTGCATTAGCCAAGTGAACTGTGTTCTTTTTGTGAATAAAAACTTTACTTAGTGTCTTACTTTCTGTCTGAGAGTAACTCGAAAAAATGTCTCGTGAATAGTGTTGGTTCGCATTTTCTCCGTACATCCGTGTAAAAGATCTCTATGGATAAAAAGTAAGTGAACTAATATGATTTATGTGATGGTCTCAGTGTTTTTGTATACGTTTACAAAGCCGAGTCATGAAAGCTGTGTGTGATCGTTCAAAAACATAACCTCTTCATGATTTACGTCTACGGGCAAATTATGTTTCGTTTTCGGTGAAATTATAACTAGTTTTTAGAAAATAGACTATAGCAAACTACTTAGTTACAACAGTTGGAGAGTTCAAGTAACTCGCCTATACAAAGTCGAGTTGGAAAGTTTAGGGATTCTTTAGTTGATTTCTTTGAAGACTTGACGTTCTATTACTCGGGGGAAATTGGTTTAGGATAACATGTCTGCTACCAAAATTCGAATAGAGTAAATCAGTATATTTGTGGAACTCAGCTATGTATAAAGACTTAGATCAATAGTTCTGTAGGTAAAGCAGTGCGGTAAACATCTAAGTGAGGTTGGAATTGTTGGAAAAAAGTATTCAGTGTTTAAACAGAGTGTATCAGTAATGTGTGGTCATATTTAAAGCTCGAACAACTTAATCAATTTAATCTAGACTTTATAAGAGACTGTGACCTCTGATTTTGTATCGGCCTTTCTTCTCAGAGTAGTCAGATAGGAAACGCCGATCTCATCTAGTTAAAAAAAATATAACCTACTTACTGACATAAATCATGTATCATTTAAATAATCAGCGGCCCCATACATTTGGGTCGAGTTGGTATTGAAGTTTTGTATGGGATAGCTCATTATTTTTTCGCGATTCCGCTGTTGTTCCCTTTGAGAAGGTATGAACAGTTTGATGGTCTGTACCCACGCATTTCTAATACACGCTGTATTTAGCTCAAAAAGGCCCATGTTTGGGCTTCGTAATAGCGTTTAGTGATTAAAATTTAATCTGAGCTGAGCCCGAAATGGACTGTTTGCAGACACGGCATTTTTATATTACAGCAGATTGTGAATTTTGTTTGCCTTAGCAAATTTTCGATAAATATGTAAACAAATCTATGCCTAGTAGATACCTACCTAATACAGACTTTTATTTATTATATTATTTATGTACACACAGCAAAATATGTTGAGATACGATTAATAAAATTTCTACTTAATAAATTCATGTACTGGTTATTTCTAAGAACGACTTACTTCTGTCTTATTCGGTTTTGTTCTGTTTTATTTAATTTAGGTATGTCTGTAGTTTTCATGGTGTATAAAATAAAGAGTATCCTATCCATGTATCTACCTTCACTAAACTTTTACGATAAAAAATTTTTTTTTCGTGTTATTTAATGCAATTTTATTTTTAAGAGATTCACATAGAAACGGCTTATCTCGTTAAAACGATACGGAATGTAATTGTAATTATGTATGATTGTTTTTAAATTGTTTAGATAGTGAGTGAGTGATATCTTGAAATAAACCGATATTATTTACTGATTAGTGGTTGCCTAATCAAAATATTTTGATTCATAAATAAATATATAGGGTTTATAATAAGTAGGTCATAAACTTGAGCGAAATACGTAACATACCTACTGGACAGATCTAATCAAATCTGGTAAAATCATATATGGTCCTCATCTAATCTACATGGTCCTCATATAATCTGACCAAGATTATGTCTGGACTTTAAAAGAGACTGACTTTTGAGTTTGTTCCAGTCTTTCTTCTCACAGTAGTCAGATATAAAACACTGAAGTCATCTAGTTTTAAAACATTCCTTATTATTGACGTGTAAAAGGTTTCTTTTGAACCAATTTACAGAAATAAATATCATTTATCATAACATCACCTGTATTTTTCCGAACGAAGGGTTAGGCTCGGCAGTATTTAAAGCTGTTCAGGCTTAGAATATTCTCTTTGCTAGTAGGATTTTTAGTATATAACTTACATAGGCCTACTTACATAACAGACGCCATGTCATATTATCTTGAGCCCTCTTTTGTTCATTCATGCTAGCTCTGTTTTATATGCTTCGCGGATTCATATTTATGTCTTGCGTAGGTGAACTGTACAATTGTTGTGAAATTGCTAAACCTATTTGAGAAAAACCTCCAACTGTCACTAACGAGACACAATAGAATTTTAATGTTATCGGCCTTCTAAAGGCCAATCAACAGTTGAGCGGATGTGTTGACTTTTGTTTTTTTTTAATGTACAATATGGTCTATAGTGGTTCTACTTCGGTTAGTTAACAAACAGTTGCCTACATAAATTCAGTTTTCTCCACACTGTTGTGCAACAATTTTCTTGAAACTCATGGATGACACAAAAAGAAATGGTTTTCTTCTTGGCATTATTCTGGAAACTGTGGGCCTAAAACGGATACCTTAGCAATTAATTTCCTGAATTTCCAGTTGTTCCTCCAATTTGACACAAAAGCAATTCATAATGTGTAGACCATTTACGAATCTCCATAGAAAACTGTCAAACAGATGAATTATTATTTCGTAATGTGAATCGCACGCAGACCATATTATGAACTGAAACTTGTCAGTTTGTGTCATTTTACGATGATTCATAATATTTTCCTATTATGATTCTGCCAAAGTGACTGTTTTAAGCCCCATGATTCCAATATCCCCACCCACATTTCGCCAGTTATGTTTAAGTCCTATGTAATAGGGAGCGAGCCTATGCCATTAACTGGGTACAAATCCAGCCTCGGGGCTGCTACTGAGATATTCCGATGGAAAAATCCAAAAACACTTTCACTTGGGTGTTTTATAGGTACACCTAGGCTTTGCCTAACCCTTGAGGGATTATAGGCTTGATGTTATGTTAGGTGTGATTCCAAGATCCTCTTTTTATTGTCTCCTTTCATAAGTCTACACATCTGTGTAAACCTCCAGGTATTGACTTAAAGCTAGGTACAAAAACAGAATTTAGTTTATCGGACCGTCTACCCATTTAAAGGGAGACTTTGTGTCCAACCCTTTTGTGACTAGGAATTTGCGACCCGTACCCTTTTCTAGAAACCTATAAAGTGCTTATCATAGTTTTCCTGAAAAGCGAAAAGGATTCTGTGATGTATTGTAGCTAAACGTGTAATCAGGGCTGTCACAACTTTGATTTGTTTTAATAAAAACGTTTTGCGTGATGAGGGGCGAATGTTAAAATGGACGATTTTTTCGTTTTTTTGTAGGAGATTTTTGGCTTAAACATAACATCTGTCCGGCTTTCAAGGCGTATTATATTTGTCGATTGGTCCTGTTTTCCGAATTTAAAAAAGAAGGCGGCTTTTGTTTGCTTCGTTGACCTCGACGTTACTCTAATTGGAACTACTTAAGTATATAGTTACACTTACATTTTGCTTGACGAACGTTGGATGTTCTGGGCAGATTTCCGAAAATACATTGTCCTGTATTGCCAGTAGAAAATACTAAAAATATACTATTACTCGATACATAGTGTATGGGTATGTGTGTACAAGTTTCTCAAAGAAATAATCCCTCAAAGACATTGAAGGAAACAACTTTAGCAATATCTGCGACCCTTTCAAGTGTAACTACGTATCGTCTCGAAGGCAACCCTACGGACGCAACATGAAAAAAATATACAAATGATTTTACGAACAACGGCAGGGCTAGCAGAGGTAAAAGAAATTATCCTAAGTAAGAAAGCAAGGTACGTGATTTATTGATAACCTCACTGAAAATGTGGGGCTGGGCAAAACAAGCGAATAAGGAAGATAAATGAATTACTTACTTTCATTTCCAAAGATCCATTTGCGCTAAACCCTAACTGTTTTTTTACTGTGATAGATCGCGTCGGGTTTTCTGATATTTGTTGTTTATCTACATTAGTGTACTTAACAACATTTTTTTCACCGCTAGATTTATTCCCTTTATGTCGAGTCCCGTTATGTCAAGCCGAAAACCTTGTCTCGCTTCTATTACCCCTATGTCGAGCTTAGGCACAGTCTTACCTACACTTACGCAAGATGTAAAAGCAATTAACTCCTAAATTATTGATAGATCATTTATTATCAAAACCATACTGAAATATGTATTTTCTCGAAAGTTGTTATTTTTATTTCTCGAGAAAAATCTTTATCAATTTTGCGTAAGGGATTTATGCTTGTGACTATACATAGGTTTTTCTATCTCTAGTTACTTGGTGTACATAGTTACATATTTACCTATTCTAAAGCTATGTGCTTGCTCTGATTAAAAAAACTAAAAACGTCTGTGAAATAAAAATCTTCAACTAAATATATAAATATTATTATGATTGTTATACCTATAGGGACTTGTTGCCGAATAATCTCGTATTCTAACTCTGCTTGAAGTATTCATGCAATGTATTTGAGCCAAACTTACTAATGATTAATTCCTACAGACCAACGACTGCATAGGTACTTATTTGTAATGAAAAACAATTGAACTGTTCAATAATTGGCTGTCTGATGCAAATTAAACAATAGACCTAATTTTTGGCGTACGGATGAGTGGCGATTGTCGCGAACACAAAAAATGGCTGCTCCCATTGTGCTTGTTGAGTTATTTATTTCAGTTTTCGTTGTTCGTTTTCTTTAAAAACGCATAAATTTTAAATTAAAAAATACGTCGATATTATTTTTGGAAAAGTCTTTATTTTTGAAGCCGAGTTGAGCGTGAATGGTGGCGGCCAGTAAAAACAGATTTTGCCTCACAAATATTTATAAATCCTTCATTTGAAATATTGCAGTGGTAATAAGATCCAAAGTACATAGGTATAAAATTACAGGGCTTACGGATTAAAAATGCTCTTGGGTCATATGCATCCAAAGAAAAATGAATCAATCCATTCGCAGTGGAGATGATGCAGAACATAGGTACAGTAAATAGCTTAGGAATGGATCTGAAGTTGCTTACATTAGCTGCCGCAAACTGAGGCTATATAGTCAAGGGCTTTGTAGACTTATCTATAGGGAAAGTTGTAAAGAAAACTCTGTTTAGAAGAGAGAATTGTTTATGATACATATTTCCTGCATCTAAATATTATGTATAGATAACTTGCATATTGGTAACTTGCATGAACTGAAAATGTACAATTTCTTCTTCTCTCTAATCGGCACGAAATACCTATATTATGTTAAAAGAATATCTATTATGTCCTATCGTCGTAAAACAAAACCCTCAACTTCCCGCAGTCGGTTAAAATTTTTGCCTATAATGCATCGAATGGACCCCATGCATTCTTAATTAATTTGCCATTATTAAAATTTTAATTTTTTGTATTTTTGTCTGAAAATAATATTAATTTATGAAGAGGCATTCCTAAGCATTTTTGACAGCAAACATGTGCTAAGTACAGTAATTGAGATCGATTCAGAATCGTATATCTTCAATTAACCGTAACTAAAGGTACATTGACACGCTCCATTGTATTTCACCTAGATTGATTACATAGTAATGCATTAGGCATTACCCAGCAGACTGGACCATTGTTATGATTTATTTGAAGTAAATCGGCTAGATTAATACCACAGTGTAACAATAACTTGTGTTCTAGATTAGTTAGACTGCGATTATTGTGTAAGATTGCGTATTAATTAATGTTACTCTGTGTCAGAAACTTATTATTGTGGCATTAGATTTTTATTAATGTTTGATTTGAACAAATACGTTTACTTGCGGTAACCATGACGCAAAGAAAGAACACAAACACGAAAAAAACAAGTTGGGGGAAAATATGCGGCTATCGCTCAGCATAATGCTGCGAGTGAACGTGCGTTGGGCTAAAACAAATAAATGTCTGTGTTATTGCTTGATGGCGGTGGAGATAGTAGAAACATTGACTTCCATGTTATTTTAAACCTGTTTCATTTCAGTATTTCAATGAAGTCCCAAGCAATTCTTACCAATTGGTCTGTGTTCTAATCCTTCTTTCGACCTCTGCATTGGATGACATTTCTTATTACATTTGTGGAAGCTGTTGTATCATACATACTTACATACATAAACTCACGCCTTTATCTCATGGGGTTAGATAATAGAAACTACGGAACGCTCCTGCTACGATCTGTACACATACTCCTTATGCTTCGCTTACGTTCAGACGCACGCTGTGTGTAAATACTCCTTTAGCTTCGTTTACGTTCAAACATACGCCGGTTGCGAGTACGCACGTGACATTTTTGAAGAACATCACCAATAAGGTCACTATACAACATTAGTTTTTGGTTATGCTAGACCCGAAAAGGGGTCATTGTACTCATCATTTTGAACAACTTTTTCTATGGGACAAACCTTGAAATCGCGAAAAAAAATCAGCTGTTCCATACATTTGTGTTCACTTAAATCGAAAAAATGTATGGAACAACAGATTTTTTTTTTCGCGATTTCAAGTTTGGTCCCATAGAAAAAGTTGTTCAAAATGATGAGTATAATGAAACAAAAACGAATGTAGTATATGTATTTCTAAGACGCCTCCAGGCGTTTGCACTCACATCTGTTATACTAATTCTCCAAATGTGCTGTGCCTACTTTTTCAACCACCAGTGCTAATAAAATAAAATTGAAAAATCGATATTTTGCTGACAAAATGAAAAGTCTACAGCAAAACATTTGCATACCGTTATGATATTTATGATTTACTGTCTGCATCTACATATTAAATATTGCATTTCATACTTTAATGTTTGAAATATTAAAATAATCTGCTGATACTAAAGTAAACTAAAATTGCTTGTTAGCCATTGCTTTAATAAAACATTTTTAGGTCTATAAAAAGTTCAATTTATATGAGGATCGCATCTCACGAATAACGGTGTTAGTAGGAATAGAGTAGAATATTGATTATCTTTCAATATTTGAGAAATAACCTACATATTTTGGAATTAGTAAATTTTTCTCCATGTGGAGAAAAATTAACAGGGACTTGTGGCTAAGAAATAACAGCCGTACGGGTCGCTACGCTTGGCCGCGGTTGGTCAATAGATGGGTTTTACATACCAAGACCCCTCCGTGCCTCGGAAAGCACGTTAAGCCGTTGGTCCCGGCCGTCATTTGTAGATCTATGACAGTTGTTACGAAGCCCGAAAGTCTGACAACCAGTCCTGCCAAGGGGTATCGTGTTACCCAGTAACTGGGTTGTGGAGGTCAGATAGGCAGTCGCTCCATGTAAAATACAGGTATTCAGCTGCATCCGGTTAGACTGGAAGCCGACCCCAGCATAGTTGGGAAAAGGCTAGGCAGATGAGGCAGATGAGTTAATTTTTCTCCGTGTCTTCGATTCGATCTCCTTTAACTTCCTTAGGTATGTATGGTACTCTTCGCCCTTTAATTCTGTGACCTCTCAGTTTGTTTTGACCTTTCTTCTCAGAGAAGTCGGATAGGAAACGCCGATGTCATCTAGTTTAAAAAAAAATATGATTGACATTTAAAAGTGTTTGTACACACGGCTACACATCAAGCTATACATTCCCAGTTTGAAGTCGGATAGGAAACGCCGATGTCATCTAGTTTAAAAAAAAATATGATTGACATTTAAAAGTGTTTGTACACACGGCTACACATCAAGCTATACATTCCCAGTATAGGCTGATCTCGCATTATAAAGTATTTCCGTACAATGCGAGGTCAGCTTAAATTGGAAATGTATAGCTTGATGTGTAGCCGTGTGTACAAACCTACTTACAGAAATGAAATATTCTCCGTAGGTATCTAGACGTCCACGTAGCAATGTTTTATCCATTTAATATGTAATATATTCCTTTGTAGATATTGATTCACTTAATATAGTATGCCCTTAATACTCTAAGTGGGACTTTTACACTCCCACGGTTCATCAAACAGTATTGAAGGATATCGTAGGCGGAATTTAACAAAGAGAGGATTATTTACTCCAGAAGAAGAGGCATTACGCCCACTTTACACTTTCGCCTTGAGTGTGACGATCGATGCCGAATTCTTAATAGCTGAAAGTAAACGCCATTGTGCGATTTTATAATTTCTAACGTGACGATAATTATTATCGTGGACGTCCACGGCATCACGATAACATAGTGAAGTTAAATGTATGGAAATAGGTATATGAAGACGCTTTTTAATTTCTATCCACGATAATGTTATTTATAACGTGCACGTATTATCATACATTTTATGAACCTGGACGTGGACATCCACGATCATATCGTCACGTTAGAAATAATAATAGCGCACATGTAGGTAGGTACTTATCCTAACCAATATTATAAATGCGAAAGTGAGTTCGTTTGTTTGTTACACTTTCACGCTAAAACGGCTGAACAGATTTGGATGAAATTTTGTACAGGGGTATACCATGACCTGGAATAGGACATAGGATACTTTTTATCCCGATATTCCCACGGGGTCGAGACTTACGTGGGTAAAATCGCGGCGCACAGCTAGTACTTAATAATAGAGGAATGGAAGGATAGTGTGTTCCAGTCGGTAGGTAAGTATCTAAGTATGTTATATTCAATCGCATAGCTTGACAATTGCTCATTCGCTTTTACAAATGCCGATTGTTTAAACTTACATGAAATTTGGCACTACCTATGTGCCCATGTAAATCCATTCAGCCGTGTTATTGTGAGACCGCAACAAACAAATAAACAAAAATCACTTTCGCATTTATAATATTAATACAGTTAGGATTAGGATTAGGATGTGTGTTGTCCCATTGCAGGGCAAGGGCTTCCCTTTCTCCTTTCCACTCCGCTCTGTCTTGAGCCAGTGTGAACCAATCCTGTCTGAAGGCGCCATTTCTCTAGTTGGACAAAACATTATGATAGTCTAAATCGTTTGATACAAACCCAAGGCTCTATCATCTGCAAATAGGGGCAGTTTCATTAACATTAAGAGCCTTCCGTCATTACCATGATCATTAAGTCGGACTATGACGTAAACGATACTGCACCCGGACGTTGACAAATTACTCCAAAGTTTGGGTCGCCATCACTGAATTGATCTTAGTTACTTGTATGGTGGCTTTTTAGAGGATTTCAAATCATATCATTTATTTGCCTGAATATGGGTACATCAGGTGATACATACAGCAAAAGCTCTTTTTAAGCCATATCCTACCTAAACAGGTGTGCAAATCTCTGTTATGATAAAATTATTTCGTACTCTATTTATGAATTCAACTATTACAAATATTAATGACTATTACGATTATTTATTATATATTATTATTCATTCAGCCTAAGCTTTGTAGATCTTTTGACAGTTCTTGAGGATCGTCAAAAGCCCGAAAGTCTCACAATCAGCCTTATTTGTATGAGTATCGAGTTAGGTACCCAGTAACTGGGTTCTGGAGGTCGGATAGGCACTCGCGCTATGTTAAATACTACTAGTATTCTGCTACACCCAGTTAGATTTAAAGTCGACCTAAACATAGTTTGTAAAAGGGTAGGCAGATGATGATTATGAGACAGCTTTGAAGATCTTTAGCAGTTGTTGTAGATGGTCAGAAGTCCGAAAGTTTGCCAACCAGTGTTATCACGGGATGTGACCCAGTAACTAGGTTCTGGAAGTAGGGTAGGCAGTTGCCCCAAGATAGTAGTATTCAGCTGCATCCGGTTAGACTGGAAGCCGACCTCAACAAAGTTGGGACATCTAAAGCTAAGCAGATGAAGGTGTAAAGGGCGAGTTTTATTTTTTTGAATAACCAATCACTATAGGAACGTAGATTCGACATTAGATTAAAAAATTGATGAGTCTGTTAGAAACGGACAATAATAACTTTCTCCAGTAGTACTAGTATAAAGTATGTAGCATTGATATTCATACAGATATGTACATTGATACATTTCATATTGTAGTAGTACTTGATGAATACCTACATATTAATATCTAGTGATTCTACATGGATTACTTATTCAACGTTGCTTAAGATCTTCATCATTGCTGAATCTCGTATAGGTATATCATGAACTACGTATGAAATCCCAAGTAGCTTCTTCAATAACTATAGGTAAAGTAACTTACATACGTACGAGTATATGTAGTATATAATGTACCTACTTACTCGACCGGGAACGTGACAAGAATGAAACATGTAAACGGACAAAATAATTTTCGTTCGCTTAGCTCTCTCATAATATTATTGAGTGAATATTTTATACCGGGCATGGGGAAACATCCTGTATTGCTTTTATAGTCCCCTGATTATAATAAACGTACATACTGTGTGTTAACCACTTATTTTTGTAATTTGGTGAATGCCTTTCGTGGTTGTTTAAACTGACAATTTTGTAAACCGTTAAATATTCCGTCAAGTAATCATTGTTTACTTATATATTAGTTATCATTACAGCATTACAATACTTTATAAACCAATTTTCAAGTTGATTCGATATCTTAGTCAGTAAACTTTGGATTCCCACTTTTCAGAACTTTAAAATCAAAAGAATCTGTTCTAGTTACAGATTTTCTAATATTATAAAATTTAAGAAAAAAACTAAATATTTTTTTTTAAACTAGAAATAGTTTGTAAATGTCATTTTAAACGTAATTTTGTTGAGTTTAATAACTTCTCTTGTGAAGCAAAAATCAACACGATTCTTTGCTTAAACATCTTTATGTACATTATTCTGATTGTTTTTTATTTAATTTCATTCAAAAGATTGTGCCGAAAATCCAATTAATGAGAAAGTTTACTGTTCACAAATATTTTATGAAGAAGTTTTATATTTAAAAATACTTTCTATTGCAGGTATTATCACTATTTACAATGGTATGTTGAACATTTGTACAATATGAGCTTTTTAGTCCCTCGGGACATAAAAATGGTTGATGAATATGACATCAAACAATCCGTCATGATACTTAAGCAGGGTTTTCCAAGTTTAGACGTTAGAATTTTTCATGAAACCTTTTCTTTTTAAATTAAAATAAAAAAAATGTAAGTAAAAAGGCAGACAAAAATAAATTCTTGTCAAAGTACTTTTCAAATTATTTGGAAGATGGAAATCCAATGGGAGATGTGAAGTCTGAGCAGTGGTTTCGATTTATTTAATTGATTTTATTCAGCTCTTAGCTTTATAAAGTTGAAGATGATGATGGACCAAAAAATTCATTTAAAAATTTTACTTGCTGAAACAGTAAAAATATTGAAAATATGCTATTGGTAGGATGGACTTATTCCTACATCCTGTATTTTTTCTTCTTATATAATTATTTTTGGTTTTCTTAGGTTTTATTATTTTATGCCTGTACTATTTTTAGTATCGCTGATAAAGTGTTTGCTTAAAATCAGCAGCAGCTTTTTTTTTTTTGATCTGCATCTCTGTTTCATACTTTCATATATTTTTTTGCTTTATAAACCAAAACGAACATAATTTTCAGTAATCAATACTGCATTTCGCGCTTCTACTGAGCAAAATATCGAACCAAATGAGTTGCGACTCGATCGTTTGTCAAGCTCCGAGCAGCATTTAACTTAATGACATTCAAGGATGCCGATTTTACAATTCATGCCAGAGATTGTTGGGTGCAGAATTTCTGATAAATAAAATTGCTGGGAAGTTGGTGATAAGTTAGCTCATTATTTGATTTCATCTTTAAATTATGTAATTATTCACTGTTACTAATATTATAACTACGTAAGGTGACTGAGGTATTCGGTAAATATTTTTCCTATAGATTTCATTACCTTCTCAATAAAATTACAAAAACTACTTATCATTAACTACTGACTTTTACCCGACTGCTAGAAAACCCGAAGTGGAGTGTTTTGTTCTTAAACGAGTGAATAGCCAGCTTTCTTTTTAGGGTTCCGTACCCAAAGGGTAAAACGGGACCCTATTACTAAGACTCCGCTGTCTGTCTGTCTTTCCGTCTGTCACCAGGCTGTATCTCATGAACCCTAATGGTTAGACAGTTGAAATTTTCACAGATGATGTATTTCTGTTACCGCTATAACAACAAATACTAAAAAACAGAATCAAATAAATATTTAAGGGGGCTCCCATACAACAGAACGTGATTTTTTTGCCGTTTCTATTGATAATGATGAACCCTTTGTGCGCGAGTCCGACTCGCACTCGGCCGGTTTTTTTTTTCTACTTCACTGTTACAATAATGGTGACTGAGGTATGTGACTCTATTCAAATTCAAATTCAAATTCAAAATATTTTATTGTGGATCATAGGTAGGTACAGGTACAGTTATTAAATAGTTGATAATTTTGATCAGCTATGTCCCGCCCTTAGGGCATACAATAATCACAATGTCATATAAATTAGCTATACAATAAAAATTCACCTTATTAATTAGATAAAGTCTGTAGGTCATCGAACACATCATGACTGGGTCGGGCTATATTTTAGTAAAGACTTGTCGGACAGCAATTCTTTTACAGAGTAGTAACTTTTGTTTACTAACTATGTCCGATAGCTTTCATTACCCTCAATAAACCCACAAGGACTATTTATAATTGCCTACTAACCTTAACCCGATTACAACAAAGCCCAAAACGAGTGTAATGTTTTAAACGTGTAGATAAGATATTGTTACAATTTCTCTTTTACAGAAATATTGTTACAATTTCTCTTTTCGGTTTTTCATTATTCGTTAATATTTCTTCAGCCACCCTGATTCCATTATTCGTTTGCCTGATTCCAGTTCAGTTCATTTCAGTGTGTCTCATTTGCGGGAAAGCCGTAGTCCTTCTGTACAAGAATAATTCAGCAAATATTAGTACTGGAAAGGCCTGTAATCCAGGCAGACTGAGTTAATCACGACGTACGCCGCATTTGTCAGGATGAAACCGGTTTAGCGTGATCATCATTGAATACAAAAGTAGATGGCTACAGATTGAAGTACCTACCTGGGAAATTTTCGCTTGTATGTATGTTTTGACTAGTGGGACTTTATCACTTTGTCAGTTGATGAATTCTAGTTGTTAGAGTATATTTTTGAAGTGAAAACTTCTTTAGGCGCGTTGAGCACTTTTTGGGTGAACAAAAATCATGGAACTCGCGTCATCGTCACGGAACGCTTTCCATGAGCTATATGTATATTGTGTAATTATGTGTACTTTTTGGGTGAAAAGGGTTGTACGTTGTTTTATAGACAACATTTTCATAGAATTTCGTTTCACATAAAATGTTTCTTATATTTTCATTTCATAGAATAATCAATACGCAGAATATTTACTTTGAATAAATTTAAATCAATGATTTTTGCTACAAAGAAAATTTAATGTTTATTTATTCATTTCATAGAATGACAAATCAAATATTCTTTATCCTCATATTGTTTAGTTTCTATAAAACATATTACCAATAAAAACATGACGTCGAGTGTCACTTTCTATTTTATAATTGGTGACACTATACAGGGCGTCCCACGGATATGCCACATGGAGGGAAAGTACCTTGAATATTGTAGATGGAACATTTTACTGAAAGAAGACATTATTTGAATTTAAAAAACAATTTGAACTGCATTCATAGATATTTAAATAATTACATGGTTGAACCGGGAATCGAACCCGTTACATGAGAAAAATAATCACCCTGTAGCTTTATCATACCGATCGAAAGGCTTCATCATAACGATTATTTTTTGCTAAATAACATAGTGTCACAAATAAAAGGAAGACCATGAATTTTAACATTTTTAATAAAAAAATAATCAATTTATCAAATGCTCGTAATGAGTGCCTTCCTGTTGAATACAAAGTCTTTTCATTTTTCTGAACAAAATTTGACATCAAATGTTAAATTTCAAGATTCCTAAACATGCCTTTGACAAATAACTTTCATATAGTCTTGAGCCTTGGAGGCATCTTTGTTGCTCTTTCCTGCTTATCTCCCTTAGGGTTGAGGTTCCTCTGACCTTAGAGGACGTGCCTCCCAACCTTGTTTACTTAAAAGCTTTCCTTCGCACGGGATCGTTTTCCTTCGTACGAGATCGTTTCCGTGTTCGTGCGACAGGTAACTCTTAGCTTAAGTGCCAGTACTGGAGTTTGCTTTTTAAGCAGACTGTTATGACGACTGGGTTTTGTTTTATGTTTATAAAACAAAACCCAGTCGTCATAACAGTCTACACTGTTGCAACTATGTAAGGATCTATTTATGCGTGGATATACCTCGTTGGAGATTCTTGAAATGATGTGTAAGTTTTGTAAAGGTATGCCACATACCCCAATTTTTTACGACTCTGATTGAGTTGTGTTGAACTTTAAAGTGGGTTCAATGTTACTAGCTCAATGAAGTTATCTATGTTTTTCAATTTTAGTTGTAAACGTCCAGCTCCCTAGGACCTCGGGCCAAACTTTTAATTCACAAAGTTATTTGTATTCTGCATTTGAAATTGAATAAAAATAAACAAAGAACAAACAAGTCTAGCTTAAAAGAAGTTGTTATACGAAATTGAAAGCCAGCGAACGACGAACTAAGCTTTATTTATGAGAGAAAAATTTGTTTGACACAAAACATTCACTGGACTAATTAAAACGGGCGATCCATTTGGGTATTCAAATACTCTATGTAGTTAATTAACGCATTTGTTCACGAAATTGGTTTCATCAGCAAAGAGAGCTCCGTTTGAAGACAACGTGCATTTTTAATGGCAATTTATATCATCTTTATTACGTACCTATATTTTAATTTTCATTGCGGTTAGAGCGTTTTCGGTTATATATAATGTGTTTTACTGATCCGTAGGTAGTGTGGATTCAGCACATTCTGTCTGTCTCTTTGTCAAAATTACAGCCATGGGAAAGTTGAATATTCCCGTATAAAAGCTAATATCAAAGTTATTACCGAAATTAAATCTAATCTTGAAGTGACCGCAGTAAAAGCTACCTAGACAAGCGATAATGCACTATTAATTAAACGCAGACTTCGTCTGGAATATAAAGCACATTTAAATGAATTAATTAGACTTAGTATCAACAGCCTTCAAATTCACATTCACTTTCCGGTAAATGTTTTTCATTAAAGTCGATGCTATGATTGTTTCAATTTGCACTCAGTTAGTTTTACTGTGTCGTCCAACAGTAAGACCCAATTAAATTGTTCCGACGTAGATCGGGTCCAGGTCGTTCAGTTCAGATCAATTGGAACCCTTGCTGCTATTGGTCGATTGTGCTGATTGCTCGTCGTCTTCACTTGTTTTTAAAACAAAAGCAACTGCATTATTAACTTCTTAGACGTTGAAGACATTATTGGAGCAAGAGTTTGCTTCCTGTCATCGAGAAATGTAATACTTAGTTATTTTTGTGGTTGATACGTTTTGTATTAATATCGATTGAGGGCTGAAGGTGACTTTGATTAATATTGGATTGTAATGCATATTGTATGAGTTGAATATTTTCTCCTTCAATTGCGTTACTTATAGTTATAAAGGATTTTGAGGTGGCTTTCGGGCTTTTACCCGAATTCAATTTAAGAGATTTACTCGTGATATACTTTGGATTATTGTAACATCGAAGATATTTGAGGTTATTGAACTATGTGTGTTGTTATCGGCCGTTGAATATTATCACGAAAACAGACATGCGCTCTTACGATGCATGACGTAATTTCTTTGAAAGACTCCTTTATCTTCAAAAATTCCATCATGGATTGAAGGATAAAAAGATGAATCCTAGATATCAATAATAATAAATTATATAAATATTATAATTTGAGGACCACGCTATCACATTAGGTATACACCTGTAATGATAGTTGTAAGGGAGGTTTTGATAAATAAATCTGTAGCAATGAACAAATGAACTAAATCCAGTGTTAAGTCATAAATCGTGCTACAATAATAACCTAATCCATCCATCCGCCATTAATTATTCCATGGTGACGTCAAATTTATTCATTTTTTACCCGTTGCGTGAGGATCATGATTAATATTCGTAATATCTGACGATCTTTACGCCCATTAATTTATCAAAGAAAGTGAGTGTATCTCGAGTGAGTATTGACGACGCGATATTGCGGGAATCCTTTTCAATTCATTGTTTACATCCGAGGCAGCCATTTTGGTTTGACGTCATTCATTATTTTCAAAAATCGAGCTGGGTTGTAATGTTTCTGACATTTGTAATTAGAACAGTCGGTAAAGTTGAAAGTTATGATGGTTGTACTTGTACAATTGGGTTGTACACAATGTACAATGTATGGTTGTACCTTAGTGTATTTTGTATGAAGAAAGTTTACTATGTAATCGAACAGTGCAACATATTAATAGAAAATATTATATTAAAAAAAAACGTATATGTTTACCATATAAGTCATGTTTTGTAGACAGTTGATGGCTAGTGTTAAACGTATTTGGCATCCATTGATGTATGTCCAATAAATTCTGATTAAACTGTACGAAATGAACAAGCGATGTAGAAGTGTGGCCAGCATCCATTGTATACAAGATCGAATAAAGCAGAGAGCATATTTTTCTTTCTTTTTTGTGATTCGCCGGCAATGGTAACTATTTTATTTTACTGGGTTCAGTTTTACAGCTCTTTTTACGACATTCAAGTGCTATAGATTGAAGCTGAAAGCTTTGTGGCTAATGGCTCTGGATGTAATTTAGATCGGAATTTGATTTTATGCGAATACTATTTCTCGCTAAATATTTTTCAATTAGGTTTTTAGATGAAACTAATACTTACTTCTAGGTATTTGTGGAAGATGAACTCTAGAATGGTTAATAATATGAAACTAAAATGAGATTAAAACAATTTTGCTAAGGTTTCAAATTAGGCTTTTAGGCATCTGGGGAAACTAAGTTTAATTATAATGGTGCGTTTCGCCAAAAAGGCTTCACATACCTAATTTAATCTAGGTATTGTATATGAAGCTATATTAATAGGTATAAATACTAAAAGGTATGCCGAAGGTAATGAGAAAAGTTAAAATTTAAATTTAAAATTACACTGTCTGAATATTTTTAGTTAATTATTTATTTAGGTCTAGAAAATTCTCTTTTGTTTTCTGTTAGCTTTGACACTGCCAGGTTTTTTTTAGAGAATTTCCTATAATTGGTGAATAGTGACCATATTCTATATATATTATTATTTAAATAGGTACATAATCTAAATAATTAGATAATAGTAATTAGAAACGGTGCCAGTCCTAAAAATAGATTTTTCTAAGGAATAAAGATACTTTAGTATGTCTGTAAGCTAGAGTACAAGAAAATATATGATTCTATTAGAACTTGAATACCAACAAAGACATATTTAAAGTAGCAAAAAAAAAGATTCCAATCTGTGCTCTTTTGGGCGTGACGTATTTTTATAGGAGAAGGGTTGTTCAGGGGGACAAAAAGTTCTCTTCTCATTCCCTGATACCGAATAACAGGGCACAGACCGAATTTCTAAGATTCTTGACAGATGTAAGGTACAATAAAACTGAAGTGGAAACCAGGAGTTTTAGAATTCACCAACAATTTATCATCTCAAAATAATAGGCTTTTTTGTTGGTGATTTATAATAGGTAATTTTGTTTGCCCTTTGAAGTTTCGTCGCCAAAGAATATACGTAATTGCAGTGCTTCATTTAATGGTTGTTTAATTGTTTTAATGTCTTTGTTGAAGTTTTTTTTTGGAATAATTTATTCATTGGACCGTGTAATGAATGTTCAGGCAATTTACATGCTTTAATGGTCTTTAGAACCTTCCATTATGTTTTAGCTTATAGTAGCTGCTACTGTTATTATTGTGGTGTTGTAATTTACTTGTGATTATTGATGTTTGTTATTATTTACTGATGTAGGTAGGTTCTTCATTTGATAAAAGAATTTTTAGGATTAGGCCCCGCGTTAGAGAATTTATGAGGGATGCCCGAGTTTTTATTTAATTTATTTATTTTAATTTTCTACATAAACTCTGATTTACGAGTTATTTTCAGTGTTTGCAGCTAAGCTATATTATTATACGCTTGCAGTTAAGGTATATTGCGTAGGTAAGCTGTTTGTTATGTATCTACTCATAAATACCTATATTTTTAATCTCAAGTGCCAAGCCTATTCAATATTCACACTTCGTCATATACCTCTGTAACATTGCGGTTTGAGATTATGGCATTGGCGCGATACCAAATCACATGGTGCCCTTGGCAGCTGTCTTAACGAGTAATGATGGCACTTTTAGCTTGCTATTAATTATCTTTACGCCCTTTAAACCTGTACTTAGTCTTTTGCCAACAATGTTAGCCTATTTTCAACCGGTAACCGACACGTCTGCCGCATGCCGGACAAACTGTGGGCCCAAATAGCACAGAACGAACTGGTGCCCGTGCTCTGAGACAGTGAGTCGGGGTCGCGTCGCGGCAGACCACGTAGGAGATGACTGGACGAGCTGGATAGGTTCCATCAAAACTGGAAAGAGGACGCGTGGGCTCGCGAATGATGGAAAGAGTGACGGGAGGCCTTTGCCCAGGAGTGGGACAGCATAGGCTAGGAAAAAAAAACGACCTGTGGAAAATCACAGATTTTATATCTTTTTCACACCTAGCATTCATTTTGCAAGCTACAAAACAATCTAATATACCGTACGTACGTAAATACATAACTGAAGCCCGAAAAACGTAACAAAATGTAAAAAAAACTCCAGTTACATAAACATAAAGAATATTTAGTACAAAGTGCTCCCGTGTACCAGGAGAGCAGTAATCTAAGGAAGGTAACTCAAACAGAATTTTGAATGCATTGCGCAATATACAGGCTGCTTCATTTAGATACTCACTCGGCGTATAACGAAGGTGCTACTGCTAAGTATGCGGTGGGCGACACGGTGTAACGGTGCTATACGTGAAGGGTGCATTTATTCTTTCACAAATAGTGAAGTAAAGATTTCGTTTGTGGTGTTAAAAAGTGTTACTAATAGTACCATAACCATTACAGTCTCTACGGCACAAAAATTGGCTATGGTGCGTTTTATTTTTAGAGAGATGGTGATTTTAATTACCTATCTTGATATTTTTTCAAGCGTAGATCTCTTTTATAAATACCTTCTTCTATCTATTATTTACATATAAGTATAAAAATCAATTGCCGTGTGTTAGTCTCGCAAAAACTCGAAAATGGCTCCACAGATTTGTTTTTTGGTGTTTTTATCATTTGTGGTGGTTTTGGAAGAAAGGGAAATTAGGAAAACCCAAAAATCTAATAATCGAAATGTTGTCTCACGTGGTACGAAGTTCACCGGGTCATCTAGTCTATTATATTTATAGGCGCATGTCAAAAGGTACATTCACCTTAGAAATCAATCGATACATTATAGACGTTAAACTATGAATATTGCTGTGCCCTAGCAGGGTTCATGTATGAAACCTATATACATGAATGCAATAAATGATCATTATGATTATGACGTTATACGATGAACGGGTCAACCTTAATTGATAATTTAATAACGGCTTGTATCCGGAATTAAATCTTTGCGTAAATGTTGTTGTGCCGTGTATAATTTTATAATTGGAATACATTAGCATGCTAAACGCATGCTAAACGCACGCTAAACACATACTAAACGCATGCTAATTGTAAAGTAGTATTGATTAAAAATAAATCTGAGCCCACACTACTCTCCGCACGTTACACACATACACCTAGGACCTAAAACCCACTGAAAATACAATTTCTAGGCCTTTAAACGTTCTAGATTCTAGACTTCAGTCGCGTGGCAGAGTAGAGCAATTCTGGCAAATGTAAACAGTCCGCTACCGCGGTCTCACTTACAGAAATTGTCCCACTACATAGTTGGTCACTGGGGGGTAGAAGGGGGGGCACGCGGGTGTTATACCCCAACCCCGAGCTGTCTTTCAAAGCTGTCAATGTCAAAGGCGATGTACCAGTTACACCGAATAGAGTAGATAATATCACTGGTACTTATACCGTGGGTAATGTATTTGTACTTATAGAGCAGACACACATAAATAGTTATTTGAGCGTCTGGTGAAATAGAGATCTAATAAATAAAAATGTACCTATTGTGTAGGTACCTATTGGACTCCCTGCCAGGATTGCAGAAGAGTCCGAAAGGGATACCGGGACCTTGGCAATAGGCAACTGAAGGAACACGGTTGGGTTTTAGTCAGTAAAAGTCTGACACGCCCTTCCGCTCCGCCCAGAGCGGGAGAAGTCATTTGATGACGTCCCACGCTCAAAAAAAAAATGATACCTGTTGGACGCAAATATATTTTTATTTTCTGAATGAGAAAGGTATCCACGATACGTACCCAGTGTTTTTGTTAACCTACCTTTCATTCAACGTACAATTTTTCTAGAATTGTGACTCTATTTTCTTAAGCGAGCGGCAAACGAATTCATTATTTTAGCCTTCCTACGCACAAAGGAATCCGTAACACAATTAAATGAGATAATAATATTTTTATATTCATACAGTTTTAATGGAACTTCCTCTAAACATTGACTGTTTTCATTTCATAGAATAAAACAACTTGTCTTTGCCTACGCTGTGCGGCTAAAGAAAATATAACATATTGATAAGTTACGATCGTTTTTATTACCACAAATAATGGTGCTATACATACATAAGACATGACATAATCGAACCACAAATAATTCACATCTTGCGCTCCTAAAAATATGATCTAACACTCTAATATAATGATTGTGCCTCTTTTTGTGTACCTCAAATAATTCCTATTTCGAGGTCCTAAAAACACTAAATAGCCAACGTAACGGTGACCAACTTGGATGTTGCGCTCGCCGGTCGATGTCGGGGTACCGCTCGCTCGGCTCGCTCGCGTTTCGTCACAGTTCTAACCTTTAGCTTAGTTACTGCAACCAACTGTGAGAAAATGCCGGAAAGTTAAAAAGAGATTCAATTATTAATAAAAGTTTGCATCATTAGAAGCGCAAAAAGGTTTTAGAGGATTTTCAATTTTGCTTTTCCCCATATACTTACTAATACCTAAGGTACGAAATGTATTGTTTTAGACACAATATAATATGGACACAGGTGCTTTAAACCTTTCAATATGAATGCATTTTATATTGTTTGGTCGAATAATATATTTCAAATCAAAAGTTTTATTAAGTAGACCCCAGTTGACAATGTCAATAACCTGAAGACTTTAATATTAAACTTATGTGCGGAGATATTTATTTTACAAATGAATGCAGGTTATTTGCGTTAGAATTTATGATGGTATGTTATTAATTATTTAACTAACCCCACTATTTGTGGGTGATTCTGATCAAGCTTAAAACCAAGTAGGTAAATTGGAAGTCTGCTTGTATTTTGTATTAAATAATTTTTTGTGAAAATAATTGTTCAAAATGCACCATGTCCGTTCTCCCCAGGCTACCATTTAGACAAACCTCATACCTATCGGTTCAATGGTTTAGCCGTGAAAAGGTAGTAGACAAATAAACGGACAGACAGTCATAATTCAGTCTGCCTAGCCTTTCCCCAACTATGTTGGGGTCGACTTCTAGTCTAATCGGATGCTGCTGAATACCAGTATTTTTCATAGAGCGACTGCCTATCTGAACTCTTCAACCCAGTAACTGGGTAATACGATACCCCTTGGTACGACTGGTTGTCAGACTTTCGGGCTTCTGACGACCCGTAACGATTGCCAATGATCCACGAATGACAGCCGGGGCCAACTGCTTAACGTGCTTTCCGAGACACGGAGGAGTATGTAAAGATGGTCAACCATCCACGGACCAACCCCGGCAAGCGTAGCTTAACCCGATCGATCGTCATAATAACACTCAAAGACAGACATAACTAATTTTAAATATTAGTAGGGATGAGCTACGGGAACAAGAAAAGTAGGACAGAATTTTGACAGAAATGTACGTGAGCTACACATCAAGCTATACATTTCCAATTTATGCTGATCTCGCATTGTACAGGATTTCCGATCAATGCGGCGAGGTCAGCTTATACTAGAAATGTATAGCTTGGTGTGTAGCCGTGTGTACCTACCTAATACCGAAGTGTTACCAAAACGAAGAGATTTAATAGATATTTTCTTCACACGTCGATCCCACACACGGGCTAAGTTTATAACTGACTACTTGCTTTGATGTTCCCGTTGTTTACGAATGAAATGATGTTCGTTGAAGTGTGGCAAACAGGGGTCATTGTGTGGGTGCTATTGAATTGTATTCAATTGTGTATTAAGGGCCCGCACTGGCAGGGAAAGGTCAAACGGTCTGTTTTCTAAGCTCAGAGGACTAAGTTGTTTGGCATGTGGTAGTGAAAGGCACACCGCAGGCTGACTGACCACAGAAGGGAAAAACATAGAGAACTTAGTACCAAGACTGTTAAAACTATGTGAAACATACTTGTGTTAAATATAAAATTAAAAACAAAAAAAACCTAACATGTAAAACACTGGTTAGTAGGCATGCATTAAAATTTGCAATGCATTGCATGGTATTTGTCGTAAACTCCAAAAAGACACCGTGGGTCTACATGTTAATTTTCCTAAGTTTGATTGGATTTAATCGCAAATCGCAATATAAATCGCAGTCCACACAGGACCCATTTTTTATTAATATGAGAAAAAAATTATTATCTTGTCTGCAAAAATGTAATCAATAAGGACATAAAGAAAATATAAGAAAATCAGAAAGGTCACAACTTAGATTTAGCGTCGGTAAAATTCGTGAAACCGGTCACCATCCGTATTACTGCTTCATGTGAAAATGAATTTTACGCAACCGCAATAACTTGTAAAGTCATATAGCCAAATACATGCGTAAAATAAAATTGAAATGAATGAATTCAAATTTTCGAATTTATGCTACATCTAAGTTTAAGTATCGCCACCAGTGCCGCCACACATTGCCTCAATATCAAAGGACTAAAATAATCTATAGTACTTCGGTACTTCAGATCAATAACTGTCTCAAATGCCTACCTTGTGTCAGCCTTTTGTCAAACATTACGCTCGTTGAATGCACCTTCAAAGGGCAGGTGTACATCAGAGCAGCCATTCAAGTTCTTGTATCGGATTAGTGCAAGCTAGGGAGTTAGTGCCTCCTGACAATGACGACCGAAGTTACAGCTCAAGTTTGTATCGAATTTTAGTCTGTTATCAGTATTGTTAGTTTTGTGAATGGGAAAGTTTATCGTGTGTCTCGTATTTATCTTGTTTCTTTAGATTATTCATTGATTGTAAGCAGATGTATTATTTACTATGGTATAAAGGTAATATCTACTACTATTTACATAATAAATGCCCCTGACTGCTACTGAGAATCATCATCATCTGCTTAGCCTTTTCCCAACTATGTTGAGGTCGGCTAAAGAGAATAACCCAACTTAAAAAAACTGTCAAGCTGCTTGTGAAAATTCAGTGTAACAACGGAATTTGCCGCTTATCCTGGGCTTAGAATTCAAAATATCTGCAAGAAAACACTATAAACTCCTACATATTGAGTTCTCTATCCACAGAAAATTTCACTGTAAGGTTAGGTTAGACTGTCATGTTCTAACGTCACGATAAAGTCTTTTCAGACGGTAGTTCCACAATCTTGATGACACATTTTTACGGTTAGTCCCCCTATGCTCTAGTCCCGCTATGCTCGACTCGATAAATACCTACTAAAAAGTTTCGCTATGCAGGAAATTCTTCGATTCTTCGTAAACAATGGAGGAAGGTACAGTTGGAAAGAAAATTGATCGAATTCAAATTTTTTTTTTTATAGCGCTATTCGTCTAAGCGTAAGCGTCTGTAAGTTAAAATTGGTTTTGTCTCGTTCAGACAATCAAAAAAGTCAAAATAATGGATATGGACAAACGAGTTTCAGAGCAATTCGAAGTTAAGAAATGTTTATGAATAGAGATGTAAGTCAATACTGGACCCACAAGAATTAACGAAGTCTGACTTCGTTACAAATATAAATGAGAGCAGAAAACTCGTTAGATATAAAAGAGCGTAAATAAAAAGTCCGTTCTCAAAGACAAATCACCTGTATTCATAAAATTTCAGTCTTATTAATTACACAAATAATCACCTATTTAAAAAAAAGCTAGGGTTTCTGTCAATAAATCTGCCATTCCAAGATTCAGCCAAGTTAGTGGTTCTGTGGTGCTTAAATGATAATAAAATATTAAACTGTAACAGTTTTCTTCATCACTGCCCGCGAATGTGATTTCGTGCATAGCAAAACTTTTTAGTAGGTATTTTATGAGTCGAGCATAGCGGGACTAGAGCATAGGGGGACTAACCGCATTTTTACGTCTATTTTTACCTTTAGTTAGAACAATTATTCTGTTTGAACAACAACTTTTTTGTGTACCTAACTTTCTGTTGGTCTAGACTCTGTGTGTGTTTAGGATTCAGATAGTTTGCTAGCATAATTAGGTGCCGAAAAAAGAAAAGAAAGAACGTTTCTGAATAAATACGTTTTAGTTGAAGTCTTCTTTCTATTTTTGTTAACTGCCGGTATTTATAGGATTTGATAATTAATTCCTTTATCTTTGGGAGCCGCAGATTTAAACGTTTCCTCGAATAAGTTTTTGACTTCTTGTACCCTCTTTAGAAGAATTGTAGAAAATGGAGCAGGAACAGGATGGACAGTGTGAGGTACGCTGTCCATTCACTTACCTACAGGTTTTTTTTTTAAACTTACTATGAATTTTCTCTCTTTATTTCTTCCCGACTTTCTGGGTCTATCTTTCTTATCTTTCTTCACCATTGCACTTTGTCCTTGTACATTTGAGTTGAGTAGATATTGGAGTTTTGTATGGGAATGTTGATAATTTTTTCGCGATTACGATGTTCGTCACATGGAGAAAGTTACTGAGTTTGATGGTCTGTTCCACAAGTTTAAAGACCACATTTTTCTGGTACACCCTGTAGGTAGGTATCGATTGTAAATAGTATATTATGCAATTAGTGAATAAAGGACGGATTTAAAGCGAGGGCCATAGGTGAATCACGAGCAAGTGAAGGATTCTAACGACTGAATCACGACCGTAGGGAGTGATTCATGATGATTGAATCACGACCGTAGGGAGTGATTCAAGTGTTAGAATCCTGAACGACGCGAGCGATTCATGGCCCTTGATATAAATCCGTTTTATTCAAGAGTTGCATACTATACTTTATACCATGACTACGAGAAAAAGAACATGCAACTTCGAGTATGTTGTTATGTCAATTTTATGCCTTGTTTTTATAGTACCTACACCGTAGCATAGAATATATACTCCATAAGGTCGATGACTTCTTTTTCTTCGACAACTCATTATAAGTTAGGAAAACAGACTCTGAAAATGTGGTCAGCTTGATTTTCATTTTTCCATTTACTCAAACAAACAAACAAATCACACTCAAACTCATCGTAGGCTTTGATGTAAACCAGCCGTGATTTGTTGGTTAGCAAGCTTTCTACTATATAGGCCGCCCTCTCTTTCATAAACTCAGGTGTTAACACATCTTCATCACTTGAAAACATTTTCAATCGATTTATTATTAAGTAACCCTAAACTTTTTGTTCGTACAACTTACAATATTTAAAATAGCGCCCATTTACTAATGACAGCAAAGAACACAAAACAGTTTTAATTCTAATGCTAAACTCCTGTTCGAAAATCAAATCAAATAGGAGTTTGTATATCATTGAGATGGAGTTCGAACAAATTGGTGTTCTAAATTCAAACACCAAAACATTGATTAAAAGTGCTTTTTATTCACTGTTTTCAGTGAATAAAATAAGCTTTTTAGAGGGGGCATGGTATAAAATATTTTATCAGTTTGTAACGTTTTATTTTAATCTTAATTGCCCACTTGATTTGTGCCCGGTTGATGGCAATAGATTCGCCCCCTATTACATGGGACATAAACATAACTGGCAAAATGTGAGTGTAGTATAGGTACACCTCTGCTTAACCGTTCGAGGAATACAGGCGTGATGTTATGTTATGTTAATTGCCCACTTAATAATAAACCACAGTCTCAAGATTTGCAAACAGAAGTCGACATAGCTAAATGTTGCAAAACTAATCTACAAACAATACTATAAGCAATGATAAATGAAAATGCGTTAAAAAAATTATAATAATCGAATTTATGAAAAACCTAATCATTCACGGGAAACCCTGTAAAAAGTCACAAACTCTCAAATATGATTAGCACAACACGGTGTAATGGCACAAAAGGGATTATACTCAGCATAAGCTCAAAATAACACAGCTTTTGAGCACGCTTCGGTTTCCATTGTCCTTTATGCAAATCTACAAGAATAGATGATAAACTATATTTTACGATGCCCCAGATGCGCATAGTAAATTGTATACCAGAGCTATAACTTAAATTTTAATGCTAACCGCATCTGTAGTTAAAATATGAACTATAGTTCACTTAACGCTGTAGGTAAGTGTAAAGAATCCCAGTTCTTAGTCAACTTTCTACATTATTTCTAGGCATCGCGTTGAATATTGAAATGAATAGCGCAAGTTGCCAGACGAACTTAGAACTCGAATAATAAGAACCTGTGCTAAGGAAGTAGTATTGTATTTAGTAAAATACCCGGCTTCCGCTTGAAACTTCCGTGTGCAATATGGAACGTGGACTAACTTCTTTGACCGTTTCATTACTGTGCTTGACTTTTATACGAACAGTTTACCGATATAGCATCCATGTTTTGTTGTTCAGAATTTTGCATATAAAGTGAGAACTTGATGAGAATTCTTGAGAAATTTTCATCAGCTGATGTAAGTCGTAATGTCTTAGCAGATGGCCGTCGTAAGAATTAGCTGTTTACTGTCCCGAACTTTGCATTGGGTGAAGTCGACTACAGAAAAAGGTACTTTAAAGTATAACAAGTGTCTCTCAGACGTGCTTGAGAAAAATATAATAGCACTTGTGTTTCTTGGAACGAATATGTTATTCTCGCAGCGTGGCTTTTGGACCTAATAATGCAATGATATCATTTGGGACTGCTCACTCCGCGGAAACAAGATTTCATTGACCTGAATTCTGCAGCGCTCAACTAGGACACGTTGGGTTTGATTTTATTAAAAATATATTCCATCCTAAAATATTGATATTGGATGTATTCATAGAAAATTCAATTTGCAAAAATAATGTGAAAACGATTGACGTCACGTAATCGAGACCCAAATATGAAACTTCAAATGAATGTTTTAATTAACTTGTGAAATTCGTATTTCACAACATACGAGGTATCATTTCCTTCTGTCACTCAAACTGTTTAAAAGATTTAAAATGTGTTGTGCACCAAATTCGTTGTCGTCAACGAGAAACTCGGTTTCGGGTCGAGTGTTCTGACCGACCCAGTTGTTAGCTGCAAGCCTGCAACGTCGATATGCTGTCACAGCACACACCCAACCACTTTAAGTTTACCACTAGCTAAAAACAGCTACCGTATCCCGACCACATAAAGTATAAAATGGCTTGAAAAGTATTTGTGTACTTTTATATTGACGTGGTAGTACCTACGTGTCGCGTGCCCGTTTGAACTTAATTTGACGCTTACATTGCATTTTTATTTATTTCTGTACACAGTGTTGCTTTGGTCATAAAAATTGCAGTCGCAGTCTAGTATGACCTTATAACCTTATTTTTTATCGTACCTACATGCAATGCTTTTAATATTTTACACCGATTTGTTCCTGTTCAGAAATAATTTCTGTTCGGTGTGAATTAATAAAAGGTGCTTTTGTTAAATGTGACAAACTCTAGGCTTACCGACGATTTTTTTTTTCTGTGTTGTCACACATTTAAGGCAAGGGTAGGCCTTGAAGCTTTTCACTAATAATAAATAGTAGGTACCTACCTACACCCCTACTATGTGTATAAAAGCAATTGACGGTTTAACAAAACGTTGTTTTTATAAAGACATCACTTTCATTGTTAAACGTTGTTTCTGTCTAAACTTACTGGGAAATAGATTAGGACAACAATGAACTCGTCATATAATACTACAGCTATAAAAACTGCAAACTTTTGTCATTGCTTTGAAATAATTTAGGTATAATCAGGCGGCCAAGTGGCCAAACTGAAGCAGAACTGGCTTTAAATACGCCTCTATCGCTAAACCAAAAAACGTAGCTCAGCTTAATTTAAAATCACTCAAGGGTGTCGGGAAGGCAGAGTGCATGCTATCTGCGGAGATCACGATAGGCCGCGTTCAGACTTGGCACGGACTTGGCCGCTTCCCAGCAGTCTTGGCAGCCAAATGCGGGGTTCCGTCTTACCAGATACCGCTTTACCGAAATATTAAAAGTAATAAGCCGTAAGTTTGTGTTGTTTGCTATTGATTGCGTTTTGTGTTTGTTGTTTGGTCTACCGAAGCGTGTAGGAAAGGAATATTAAACATCAAGCTAGTTACAGCTGTTCTTACGAGAATCTCTTGGCGCGTGGCAAAAATCGGAACTAACGCCGCCATCTTGTTTTTAAAATTATCAAATGTTTACCAACAAAGCCAATGTTATACAAGGGCCAAAAGATTTATATCACTGTAAGGCTAACGCAGATTCTCCAGACACAATAGCGAGGCAAATAATCTGTAAATTAAAATGTCCGGTATTCATTTGCACGCCGACACTTTACATAATCGTCGATTGCAGTCCAATCGCTGCAAATGGTTACACATTACCGACTTAGGCGCGGAATACCGCATCCGCTGTTTTAACGGTATGTAAATTAATTGCTAGTTACTATTCACACTACGATACAATCGCTTAAACGGGTGCGTAGATAATCGACTTAGTACCTATAGTATATTGAAATCGTAAGTTTCTCTCGCATATTATAAGAAATATCTGTGTTTTCAATTAAAGTGTGAGTAAGAATGATGACACCAATTTTAAATTGACAAGTATGCGATAATTTGATATTTTTTTCCTTCCTATAGATACTGCTCCAAGCCATCGTTCGAAGTTAAACTAAGAAGTTGAGTAAATATTTAATCTTTTAAAGCCGATGTAAGCATAACATAACATCAGATCTTGTTTCTCCGAAGGGTTGGGCAGTGGTATAGTACACCTACATTTCGTCAGTTATTTATTTATTTTATTTATTTATTTGAAAGGTACACCAACGACGTGTTCACTGGAATATTAACAAAAAAAAAAAAAACATAATTGTTGAGTTATAGTGAACTAGTCACTTACAGGCGTACACAGCACTAACATTGAGACAGCTTCCAACAATTATTAACGAAGATCAAATTAATAAAAAAACAAAATTATAAACGATATTGGAACAAAATAAAAATAAAAATTAAAATCAAAATCAAAAATATTAATTAAAATCAAAATTATTATTAAAAACAAAATTAAAATTCATTTCAAATAGGTACTAGATTTTAGATTAAAATTAAAAAACATAACATTGATACACAAGTTTCAAAACGGTAGAACGCAATAGCGAGTGAGAGAACATTCTAGGATATGTGGCAAAATAACAAAAATAAAAAATAAAAATAAAAAACAGAACAAAACAAAAATTGAAATGAAATGGAATCATGATGTAATTATGTTTTAAGTCCCATGTAATAGGGGGCGACCTTATTGCCAACCGGGTACAAATCTAGACTCCGGGGTGCTACTGAAAAAATCCTGTTGGAAAACTACAATATTATTTTGCCGGGGCCTAGGTATCGGACTTCATGCTCAGCAGTAGCACTTGCGACCACTAGACCAACGTCGCAGTCAAAAAAATCGATGTAAGATGATAATAATTATGTAATCTGAGATCAATTTTGCTAATTTATAATGAAACTAGCTTCCGCCCGCGGCTTCGCCCGCATAGTACATCGATAAAAAGTAGCCTGGCGTGAAAAGGTAACATACAGACAGACAGACAGAGTTACTTTCGAATGTATAATATTAATAATTAGTAAATAATAGTATGGATTAGTGTAACTTTGGTACTAAAAATATGAATTTAAAAACAGTAATAACTTTCTTATTGTCACAAAAAAAAGATTTTTTTTATTACTTTTTAGTAATGTTATTGTGGTTACTAGGCCTTTTAGATCAGACAGGGTTTTGGTTACATGTATACAAAAGATTACATACATCATTTATGAGCATAGTCCCTCAAACACAGAACATAACACACAGGTACAGATCGATTCAAACTTAATGGCGGCTCGGAAGTTAGCTTTTAGCTGCGCAGTACCCCACCCCTCACCCCCGCTGTCACATGAAATTGTTACTGCGCAGCGACTCGCCTCATGTTCCGAGCCGCCATTAAGTTTGAATCGAACTGTAGAACCTATACAATATGCATGTAGCCACATTTACCGCACTAAGTTTAGAGATTACGAAGTACCTACTCATTCAAAAACCGAAGAACTAAGTTCTCAGAAACTTATTACCATTAAATATCTACGTTAAAGTACATTAATTATGTACTAAGCTAAAGAGTGAAAGTTGAAAGAAACCTGTACTTTGACTTTTGGCTTTTGAAGTTGAGCGTTTATAGCCCCGTTGATGTTGTAATATTTTAATATACGCTTAATATTAATTGGAGGTTAAGTTTACAATCCATTTTGGGTTTTATAAGACTACAAAAGGGGTATCGTGTTACTCAGTAACTGGGTTGTGGAGGTCAGATAGGCAGTCGCTCCATGTGAAATACAGGGGGCCTACCACCACCGATTACAGTAGTATTATTTTAATATTACTTCAGTGAAGGAAAGAGATGAAGCTTTACAGGGCGTATAGCTCCATCTCTTTCCCCCACGAAGTAAGATTACAATAATACTGCTGTAAGCGGTGATGTTAGGCCCCCTGGTGTTCAGGTGCATCCAGTTACACTGGAAGCCGACCCCAACATAGTTGCGAAAAAGCTAGGCATACCTATTGATTGCAAGCTATGTAGACTTAGTTGAGAAATGCGACGCTTCTTTATGGTGTAATAGTTCATTGATTACTTCAAGCAAGCGTTTGCTGAGCATTGGGTTCCTGATTTCGAACGTGGGATCGGGCAAACTATTATTGAGTTTTTCCTATTATAGATTTTACTAGAGCATAGAACTGGAATAGACTGCTAATTTTCTTTCAGAGTAGCAGTCCGAATTCTAGTTTTATGCTCTTTTAATGCGTAACAAATATGGATTTATAGAATTATAATCATTAGAATCAGCAATAAAACTCCTTAGGTTAGAATAATCCTCAAATGTCATGATTTCATGAAATAGCTACTCACTAAGATTATATGAACTTAGAGAGATTGCTGGTTCTAATGTTTATAATTTGTAAATCCATATTGTTACGTTTGCGAATTATAATATATTTTAATCAACATACAACCTGATAGTGACCTGCAAATTGCAAAAAACGTAAGAAAATTTGAATTTAGCGGGCTACCTTGGCGTATCCCCCATAATATTTGCACGTTTCACACATCTACACTCGATATTTACATAACAATCATACGGCTACCATGAAGCTTTCGCCTTAATAACAATTGGCTTGTCCCAATAATTTGGTACTTGTAAGATAACTTGTAAATTGTACCTACTGTACTGTTTTTCCCTTCGGGAAATATACTTTATGTTACATTAGTTTCTCACCGGATAATATTGCACGACACAATGTGTCTGAATATAGCTGACAGTTAACGTAGCTTGGCTCTGTACATTCCATTGACCATCACGACTGATTACGGTAGTTTAGCTGGCTTGTCCATTATCAGTCTAGCAGCTATTGGTATTGGCCTAACATCACGGTTAATATTCTACGTGAATGTTAGCCTCTATGTCTGTGTGAGTGGCGAAACTGTGGATCCAATTCTGATGAAGAGCAGAGTTAGCTCGGTATCTGGATAACGACTTCTAATTCGAGAAGTATGTAATTTTTCATATAAATATAATTAATAAAAATAATACAAATAAAAAGTTTTAAACAATAAAAACTTTTTACAAAAAAAAACAACCGACTTCAAAAAAAACACTAAAAAAGTGAAAAATAACTTTAATTTCGGAAGTCGGTGTCTTTGCTTTTTAATTTTCGTTTTTTGCCACCGACTTCCGAAATTAAAGTTGTTTTTCACTTTTTTAGTGTTTTTTTTGAAGTCGGTTGTTTTTTTTTGTAAAAAGTTTTTATTTTTCACTTTTTAGTGGTGGTACCTATCCCACACAAGTTACTACCTGCTATGTAAATAACAGTGAAGGAGTCTAATAATTATATCGTCTAAATAGACTGTGGGAAAAATACGTAATATTGAAGCTAGCTCAAAAACTATGCAAGCAAACTTAATAAAATTTATATGGGACCATCTCGGGAGTATACCCTTTCGAACAAAAAAATATTTTTTTAAATCGGTTCACAAATGGCGGAGTAATCGGTGAACATACATAAAAAAAAAAAAAAAAAAAAAAAATACAGTCATCCGAACGTAGTACCTCCTCCTTTTTTGAAGTCGGTAAAAAGAAACACTACAAAGTGAAAAAGTTCTTTAATTTCCTACATGAAGACCGATTGGAGATTTCCGGATCATATTTTTTTCATCGAAAATTTAAAACACGCACGGCTTAGCCCATGTACTGTGCCCTAGTACATGGACTAAGCCGTGCGAACCTACCTAGTGTTAAATAATTTTAGCATATTTTCACCTTCATTTTCTCAACATTTAAAAATTGTGTGTTAAACTTGGAAGAGGTAAAACTATGATTATAACTTTATAATGGCTTTCTGAACTTATATTGCTGGATTAAGCCCAAGTGCTTACCTCCCGAGGTGTATTTTGCTTAGTTAAATAATAATTTGAATTATATAATGGGTTGGTTTGGTATGGTCACAGATATTATATTGTATGGTGATGCTCTTCAGAAAGGTCAGGTGCGTAGTACTCGCAAGCGGCGTGCGTGTATGACCTAATTCACAGATATTATAATACTACGTACAGATACCCAATTCCATACAAAGAAATGCCACCACCCTAAGTCTGGCTATTGAGCTGGCTATTTTTCTTCCCCATTTTTTTAACAGATGGCAGCATCATCGACTCACTAATTGCCAGAGACCGTAGTTTTAAACGCCATCTAAGAGTCATGCCTAGGTACAAGGCAAGACTCCTAGATTTTTTGTTCCTTTTTTTACGTTTTTTTCTTCCTAGGTGTTCAATTCTTATATTTCTACGTAAAGTACTAGATTTAAAAAAAATGTTGTTTGATTTTCCTTAATGAAACAACTACACGTTTCCAGTTTAAAGTGACCTGTCATCACTTTAGTAAAACGCCATCTATTGCAAAGAGCTCTCAACCAAATAAATAACAGATAGCTACTTTATCATTCTAAGGATTCGAATTGAAGTAAAAGGCTTAATTTAAGTTGTTTGTTGGAAATACGAGATTTATGAGTGTAAATACATAAATCAGCATTAAACAAAGATGTTTTGATTTTTACTAATATTACTATAACCAAAATTTGCCGTATAACGCTTTTTAGTAATTGTTAATTTCATAATTGTTACATTATGCTGCCATCTATGATTTTTTTTCAAGACTAATTATAATTTGTTCGAGTTGGGATCCCATGCCTAATTTATATATGAATGTAAACGAAGCAAAAGGAGTATGTAAGGATCGTAGCAGGTGGCGTTCTGTAGTTTCTGCCTACCCCCATGGGAAGAAGGCGTAAGTTTTTGTATGTGTATAATGGACTAGCTGTGCCCCGCGGTTTCACCCGCGTAGGTCTTGATCCCGTGGGAATATAGGGATAAAACTTATCTTATGTCCTATTCCAGGTCATGATCTACCCGTGTGCCCATCCTCTCCTCTCTTCTCTAGAGTAGGGAATGTCGCGGCGGCCGATTCGAATGAATTAAAAAGTATTTTACTGCTACATAAATACCCTTGATGTTAAAACTATTTATTTGAATAAGAATTACTATAATTTTGATAAAACTCCTTCGCAAATAATGCATTAATTTCGAACAGATTACCATAAAAAAGGTTATAGTGAGTCAATCTTAAAAGATAGACATATGCTATCGCGGATTTTTTTTTAGAACTTTTAAAGAGGAACAATTCCATCATACATGATATTTACGTAACATAAACCGTTTACGCAGCGCACGCAACGAAAGCTCTCAAAAAGGAATATTTTTTCCCGTTTTTGCAACACATTTCATTTATGCTCCGGCTCCTCCTATTGGTCGTAGCGTGATGTTATATAGCCTATAGCCTTCCTCGATAAATGGACTATCCAACACAAAAAGAATTTTTCAATTCCAACAAGTAGTTCCTGAGATTAGCGCGTTCAAAGAAACAAACAAACAAACTAACAAACTCTTCAGCTTTATAATATTAGTATAGATTAGTATAGATAAGACAAGAATACATTCGAGTTGAGATTAAAAACGTGACAGTTGTGCCACAAGAGAGATGTTCTAGAAAATTAGAACATGTATCCTGGCGGTTTCGGTTTTACCTACTTTTTATTTTAGGTCCTGAATTTTATCATCATCTCAAGGACAGTACAGCATGTTTTCGTCTTCAAAGAGGGTATCCCCTTTTTCTAATCATAATATTTTTTCTCAAAGTCCGTCCATAGCTTCATTGGTCTTCCCATATTTGTATGAATATTGTTTATGTATAAACAAGTAATTATTGTACACACGGCTACACATCAAGCTATACATTTCCAGAATAAGCTGACCTCGCATTGTACGGGAATTTTATACAATGCGAGATCAGCATAAACTGGAAATGTATAGCTTGATACGTAGCCGTGTGTACATTTAATGAAAAGGATTATAATTTTATACCTAGTAATCGAGATAATGATGACGTAGAAAGACAGCCAGTTATCTAACTGGCTGGGTAAGAAAATACATGTATGTTAAATCATTCATAATTGAATAATTTAATATAAATGTGTTTTCTATGGAGGCACGAGTTCTACTAGCACGTGCCTAAATAAAATGTTTACATTATTTACGTAAGAAAGTATTATGTTGAGGTGAGCAAATTAATTTATACACTAGAATCTAAATAAAATGACTAACATGCTTATTATTTATTTTTTATAAAATATACATTGAATATCAAAAATTACTCTAGACAATATAATATACATAACACAACTAACTTTTTACATTAGGTACTAAATTAAATAACTGATTAAACTAACTATACAAATTAATAGTAAAACACTAAACAATATGGGTTTGAAATTCAATCTTGGTAATGATTTTATACGTTCTGATATTTCAGTGTGAAAAACCATCTAGTAGTAATCCGTCACTGTTTGCAATGCCATCATCTGCATATATCTGCCTAGCCATTTCCCAACAATGTTGGGGTCAGCTCCAAGTCGATCCAGATTCAGCTGAATACCAGTATTTTACATGGAGCTACTGCCTATCTGGCCTCCACACCTTAGCTGTTACTGGGTAACACGATACCCCTCTGTCACTGTTTACAATGTACGTAGTCAAAATCAAAATTAAAAGTCATAACAAACTAGGCTCAGAATCAGCACTTTTCGAATGTCAAAATTACATAATACAGTCCCCAAAACGTCCGCCCTTCACCACTTCCTAGTGCTTTAGCTGGGAAGAATAAATGGCGCAACAAACTCACCAGCAATAGTCTACATATTATATCCGCCATTGTGCACGAGGACCATAAGCTTGTGTATGTAGGTACCTAAGTGTGCAATGAAAAGAGCACCAACATCCGATTAGGAGCTTAAGACCGATGCATGCACAAAGCTGTACATAACATCTCGCTTGTCTTATCCCCCGAATGGGATAAGCCGGGGTGAACCTGCATGGCATAACCCACACTTAACATAACACACCCTTTCGCCAGTGTTTAAGTTCCATGTTAAAGGGAATAAACTGCAACTATTGCAATAAACTGGGCACAAATCCAGAATTCAGGCTGCTGCTGAGAAATAGAAATATAATCCGCTAACATTTTGCTCGACTTGAGAATTTAACCTAGGTCCCCATGCTACCAGTGCAATGAAGCAGTGAAAGTTGTAAATTCACACAAACATAAATACAGGGTATTAGAGTAAACACCGTTATTCTTGAAACCAGTAGTTTGGCGTAATTTATAGAACGTAAAATCAATGGAAAATTCCGACTTTTTTTAAAATTACATTTTACCACAAAAGTATTTCACCCTTTCACCCTATGCGCTAGGGCATCGAACGTGCGTCTCAACACGGGTGGCGCGGGACGCGGGACGTGACCTAACCGGCCGCGACCCCTCCCTTAGTCAGTCAGCTGTTTCGCTAGCGAGCACGGAGTAGGATAGAAAATTTAAAATTTTTTAAATGAAAGTGACGTTTTTTTTATTGTTACTCGGTTATTTATTTCTATATTTAAGTCAACTACTCATGGTTTGAGTGACAACGGTGTTTACCCTTACACCCTGTATACCATCAGGCCTGTATGCCCGTAGGCGCGGGCTTGCGGACGGTGAGCAATGGGTAGCTCGCCGTCCGATAAGGACCAGGCCCAGGTCGACGGAACGTTGTGTTCCATACGCGCCTCAAAGAGATGTCAGCACAACTGACGGGGTCGGCTAGGGCCGATGCCTGTTGCATAAAAGTCCGAAAGGGATACCGTGGCCTCTGGCAACAGGCAACTGAAGGAATACGGGTGGGTTATAGTCAGTAATAGTCTGACACGCCTTCCCGCTCCGCCCAGAGAGGGAGAAGTTATTTGATAATATTAATATGTGGAAACTTGTAATTAGCAATTGTCCCCCCCCCCCCCCCCGGTTGTCTGCCTTGTTACCGCTCCGGTTGTGTGCCTGTCAAGACCCTTTTCTCAGACGGCTGGCCATTTTGAATTAAAATTAAAAACATTCACAATTTCGATTCTTTTACAGATTGAAACCGGTATGCTTCCAACTCTTCTCTCATTAATTAATTAATTTAATAAGAACACCCACAGCGTATGTGTACATTCAGCATTGGCTTACAAAAGTACATCATGAAGTAGGTAAGGTTAATACTGCTCATGTATCCATAAATTATAGGTAAATACAAACATTTATCACCACAAACAAAAAAGTGTTGTTATATATAAATATTTTAAACGCGAACAACTAAATCAGACAGATAAGCGAGGACCGACTAATATTTCAACTCCTAAAAGTTAGAATGAATGTGACTCGTTCCAGTTTTTACGTAACATTGTAGTATTAAAACAATACCTTTCGTGTTTTTTGACCCGGGAAACAAAAGAATGAAGTACCAAAATAGGGCTGAGCTGGTGTTATAGATTCTGATTGATTTCTAGTCTCAATAAACAATAGTTGAATACACTTCGCAAATTGATCTATTGCTATACAATTCTATACAAAGTGATTGGGTATCCATCAATGGACGTTGGTGGACATCAATAGTTCATTGTGTATAGGCCACAGGAATATCGATTCAACTCACGGCGTTTTATCCCGTTCTACAAGGTGGGCCAAAAGAAATCACCCTATTGGAAGATGCTCTCATTTTTGCAAATGGCCGCCAATGTCAAATCTGTTTTGACATTTGTGGACTAGACCGATGCAGAATACAAGTGAACAAGCCATGGTGTAGGATATCAGGCGCACGGGTGTGTAGGGAAGCAGTACAGGTAGCAAACGAAACAAACGGTTGAGTGAAAGCAGGGTATATTTCTTGCGAAAACACTTTACACGAAACACAATTACATTAAACACAATAATCAGTCTTAGCACTTATAACTTGGTACGAAATGTCGATTGAAAAACATAACTAGACTACTATAAAAATACTGTAAACACTACTGACTAATCTATGCTATTCTATACTAAGTTAATAAGGGCGGAGCGCGAGCTATGAGCAACACGAGGCGGACACACTATTTCGCGACGGAGATGTTGCTCACAGGAAGACTTTTGTCTGACTGATGAAGACTTTTGATGGAAACTGAATATGATTTTACATCGAGATATACTTATACATGTTACACGTATACACAAGTTGCGCACACCGCGCGTACAAATCCAAAATGATCGTCCAACTAATCTGGACACTTGTATCAGTGAGGAGGTGATGAAGGGGTTCGGGTGTCTGCGGGGTATTGCGCAGTTGTGTCGGTCAAGGGTACAGGAGGGGCGAGGGGCTTGTCGGCCAAGGGATTCCTTATCTGTATATAGTACTGTTTACATTTCTGCTACATAATAATACAATGGAATTCTTTCAAAACCGTACATAGCGTTATGTTTTCGTTATATACATAATGTCCCCTAATGTATTTATGCTTAACTAACATTATTACACAACTTATATGTATGTACCTCGAGGGGTATAGAAGTTATTTACTGTTTCATAAGTATATAAGCTATTTTTCAAGTATTTAAGATATTTCAAGTACTACATGACTTGTCAAGGATATAATGAGTTACAATCTCTTATAAGAATCATACTAGAGTACTTGACTAGGCTCATTTTCCTAGTTTCCTTATGTATCTTAACTAAAATGGCACTTTATGTGCTTTATTATATGTAAAATCGCTGTGCTTCTTAACATTCCCACCCCCTGTAAGAGGGTTCAACCGATTACATCACCGTTAGTGGGAAGCACAACGACTTTAACTACGGGCCGACGCAGGACCCCATGATTAGTTCTAACGTCTACCACTCGAATTACAGAGTCCGCTCCCGGATACACACTTTTAACGACCCCTTTGGTCCACTGGTTACGCGGTTTACTTTGGTCCACTATTATCACTACATCACCCACTTTAATGTTTGGCACATCGTCGTTCCACTTTTGCCGTTGTTGGAGCGTCGGCAGATACTCTCGTAGCCAACGCCTCCAGAAGAGGTCGGCCAGCGCGTTCACCCGTCGCCACATGCGGCGGGAGTCGACTTCGATGGCGTGGCCCCGCGTGCAGGGAGCATCTCCCGCGGCAGTGCCCAGCAGGAGATGGTTGGGGGTTAGCACCACAGGGTGCTCAACATCGTTGCTGATGTAGGTGAGAGGCCGGCTGTTTATAGTGAGCTCGGCCTCGGCGAGGAGGGTGTAGAGTACCTCCTCGCGGGGAGCGCGCTCTCGGAGCGTCGCTTTGAGTGCGTTCTTGACAGAGCGCACCAGTCGCTCCCAGCACCCGCCCATGTGTGGGGATGCCGGGGGGTTAAAATGCCACGCGATGCCGCGGCCTGCGGCTTCATTTTCCACTTTGGCGTGGTCCATGTCGCGCAAAGCTGCGCGCAGTTCGGCGTGTGCGCCGACGAAGTTAGTGCCCCGGTCGGAGTACATGTCCGAGGGCCGCCCGCGTCGCGCAATGAGGCGCCGCAGGGCGAGGATGGCCGAGTCTGAACTCAGCGAAGCCGCCAGCTCCAGGTGGACGGCGCGGGTAGTGAGGCATGTGAATAGCACGCCCCACCTCTTCTCCCTGCGCCGACCGATGGCGACCTCCATGGGGCCAAAGTAATCGACCCCACAGTGTATGAAGGCTCTTCTGGTCACCTCCAGCCTTGCGGCCGGGAGGTCACCCATTTTCGGTGTCACCGGCTTGGCCTTCTCCAGGCGGCACCGTTGGCAGCTCGCGGTGACGGCCTTGACGGTCGACCGCAGATTGGTGACCCAGAACTTCTCTCGAACCCTGTTAACTACAGATTCCTGATTGGCGTGCAAAGCCGCCGTGTGATAATCATAAATTAGACGGCGCGTGAGAGGGTGTTTCCCATCTAGGATTATGGGATGGCGCTCTCCGAAGGTGAGCTCGCTGCAGGCCCCCAGCCTGCCGCGTACTCTCACCAGCCCATCCTCGAACAGCATGGGGTCGAGGGTCCGTAGCTTGCTGTCATTGGGCAGCGGGCGTCCCTCCCGCAGCGCCCTGATGTCAGCCCCGTAGCTCTCCGCCTGTGCCAGTTTCAGTAGGTGTGTCTCCGCCTCGTGTTGGTCCGCGATGGTCACGGCGGATGATTGGCGCCGCTTTCGGCAGCGATCTGCAAAAATAAGCAGACGCGCCACGACGTACAAGGCGCGCTTCCACGTTGGCAGTCGCTCGTAGTGTAGCCATGGTTCGCCCGGCGCCGCCGCTGCGTGTAGTCGCTGTACCCGCTCCAAGGTGGCCTCAGCCACCGCGTCGGTGTCGACGCTCGTCGGCCACTGCTCCTGTGGACAGCGAAGAAACGAGGGCCCCGACAGCCACTCGTCACAGTTATTGGGCCAGTCCGTTCGGGTGGCTTTATCAGCGGGGTTCATCGCCGAGGGAACCCAGTGCCAGTCGGCTCTACTTGACCTTTTGTCTATCTCGGCGAGACGGTGTGACACGAACCTTTGGAAGTCTAACGCGTCTGAGTTGATCCACTTTATGACGGTTATGCTGTCCGTCCATAAATACTTGCGGTCAATTGGTATACCTATTTCTTTTGCCACTGTGTCGGCTAGTCTACATGCCAACACAGCGGCCTGCAATTCTAGGCGCGGGATGGACACTAGTTTCTGTGGCGCCACTCTGGCTTTTCCTATGACTATGGCCACGTCCCTATCCCCGTTTAAATTTGTGCCCGCTAAATACGCTACCGCTGCGTATGCGGACTCGCTAGCGTCACCGAAGACGTGGAGCTCTATCCCCTCCGGCCTTAGGCCGTACCAGCGGGGTATAGTTACGTCATTTAGGATCGGCAGCTTATGAAGCCACTCGAACCACACTTTAGCCTCTGCTTCTTGAAGCCTTTCATCCCATTGGATGCCTGTGTGCCATACCCTTTTCATTAAGATTCGTGATTGTATGACACACGGATATAGGAAACCTAAAGGGTCAAAGATTGACATAATGAACCGTAAAAATTCTCTTTTGGTGGGTATTACCTCACCTTCTACAATGGCCCTAGGCAGCCGTTTAAATGATAGGTCGAATGCCAAATTGTCTTTGCTTGGCGACCATATCATACCTAACGTTCGTTCTACGTTACTGTCACTCTTTTCGAGTGACACCCGGTCAGGCATTTCTACTTTCAGTCGGTCGCGCAGCTCTTGAGAGTTGGTGACCCACCCCCTTATATTGAACCCGCCCTTGGCGTGGATGTGGGTCACTTCCTCGATTAGCTGTCCGGCTTGCGCGGCTGACCACGAGCTGTCAAGGTAGTCGTCCATGTAATGCTTCGTTTTTATGGCCGCTACTGCCTCGGGGTGTGATATTTTAAATTGTTCAGCATTTTTATTTAAAATATAAATGGCTGACGTGGGAGACGACACGGCACCGAAAATCATCGAATTCATGACGTATGTTTCCGGATCCCTACCGCCGGTCGCGTTCCACAAGAAAAGCTGTGCGCCCTTATCTTGCTCGCGTATTTTAACCCGGAGAAACATATCGGCAATGTCCCCGGTGTATCCTATCGGGCCCAGTCTAAATTTGAACAATACACCTAACAAAGAGTTGAGTAGGTCAGGCCCGGCTAATAAATTTTCATTTAAAGTCGTACCATTGTAGGTTGCTGCGGCATCAAATACTAGTCTTAATTTCCCCGGTTTGTTTGGATTCGTTACCCCGAAATGAGGTAGGTACCATACGGGTTCATAGTTGACCGCGCCCTCTACCTTGCTAGCGTAGCCCTCTGCTAGCAACCTATCTATCTGTGCCTTATAGGCCGTGGCATACACTGCGTCTTTATTTAAGCGACGTTCGATTCCCGCTAGTCGCTGACGCGCGTGTGTATAATTGTCGGGCAGCTGTGGGTCGTCGCGACGCCATAGTAAACCTACTTCCCAGGCGCCGCTATCTGTTTGACGGCTGGTAGTGTTTAATATGTGCTTTGCCCGTTCAATATCTTGGTGCGTCCGAGGCACCTCTGAAATACCTATAGCTTCTAATTCGAGCTGTTTCTTGACCATGTCATGCAAATCAATTTTATTATCGACGACACAATTTATAGATTGTTCACTAGTGTGACTGATACCTAAAGGTCCGTGCACTACCCAGCCTAGACTAGTCAAAGAGGCAACCGGCTTACCTGATTTTCCTCGGCGGGTGTCCTGGCTGACAAGCAACTCCCAGTTGTCCTGCCCCAGCAACAGCAGCGGCCGGGCACCTGTCATCTCTTCGCAGCCCAAGTGGCGAAGGTGAGCGTGCTCCGCCATCACGGCGGCTGGCACTGTTTGCGCGGGCAAGTCCAGTCGCTTCAACGTACGACAGTTCACTTTATACGATTGCCCGCTCGGCCCGCGCACTGACATATTTATGACGCGCGACGTTTCGTCCGTAATCTCTTGACCGCGCGCGCTTTGTAGTACTAACGGTACTCGCTGACCTTTGACATTTTCTACTAGCGAGTCGTCGATTAATGACACTGTGGCCCCGTCATCCAATAATGCGTAACACGGCTTATCTTTGCCTTCTATATTTACACAAACAGGTATAATTTTTAATAGTGCTTTGCCTGTATAGTCACTAACATTAGTGATGCTCTCTGGCTTTGCCCTTTCAGCGTGCAATAGCGTGTGGTGTGCATAGTTACATGAAGAACATTTATTAGCGCGACAGAAATTCTTATTATGTTTCTTTGAAATGCATTTAAAACAAAGTTTATGTTTCTTGATGTGCTCCCATCGTTCGTTTGTATTTAATTTTTCGAACTTTTCACACTTAGGGAGTTTATGCATAGCGCCACACAACGTACATTTCTCAGAATCAACTTTAGCCTGTTGCTCGTTCTCAGCTGTCACATGCAATCGTTGAACATTTCTAAACTGTTTATTTATAATTTGAACATTGCCTCGTGGCTTAAAGTTACTTTGTGTTGTTGTGGGCGTGTCAAGGTTCATCTGTACATAATATGAAGTGGCACGGGCTAGGTGACTCAAGAATTCAGCTAATATTTCTAGGCTCGGCGACACTCGAACGTCGATGCCTTGGTTGGCTGCCATGCCCATAGCGAAGTCACCATATTGAGCACGTTGAATAGGAGTGAGTTTAGTTAAAAGTTCGCTTACCAGTTGCGGGTTATTTAAATATCCATTTGCTCGAACACTCCTTAACAGTGATACACAGTTACGCACTGTCGTTGAGAACTTTCTAAGTTCACGACCACTTTCTGTTACCTTAGGTAACGCACGCACTTTACGTAGGGCACACTCAAGCACTAAGTTAGGATGACCGAATTCTTCATCCAAAGTTTTCATGATATCCGCTGGATTTGTTGAAGTCCGTAATAGATCTTCAACTGCTAGCTTCGCTTCTCCTTGTAGAGATGTCTTCAGTCGAGCTAGGTTCTCGTGCGGCTTGAAGTTATACAGGGCTGTCGTGTCATGGTACATATTCTTGTACGACAGCCACTCCGCTGGGTCACCGTTGAAGTAGGGCAGCTCGTATGCTTGCCTAGGTACCGGCCGCGGACGTGCTAGATTTGTGATAGCGTCCGCCAGCTGGTCTGTCTTCCTGTCCCGCGATCTATTTCTTTCGGTGTCGTCAGCGAACGTGTTTTCATAGTCGGGCGCATCCCTACGCGGCGCGTCCCTAGGCGGCGCTCGCGAAGCACTAGCCGTCGCGGCGGGCATAGTGCGGTACGTACTGTTATGAAAATGTACCGACGCGGGCGCGTACTGTTGCCTGGGCGCAGGCGTAGTATCGAGCGGCGGCTCGACTACATTCGCGGACACGGACACTTGTCGCGGCGGCGGATCGCGAGACTCGGCGGGCGCGGGCACTTCACTATTCACAACAGGCGTCGTCTCTGTTACCCAGTCTTCGACTCGACGCGTTGTTGTTTCACCATCACTTGATTCTTCGTCGGCGGCGGCGGCGTCGATCTCGGCTAGATCAGCTTCCAGCTTCTTCTGGATTAGGTTCTCCTTCAATCGCACTAGCTCCTTCTCAGCCTCGTATTCAACCCTCCTCCGGAGGTAGTCGGCACTTTTCTGGCCGCTCCTCGAGGAGACGTGGCTCGTCGTGGACCTTGCCTTCTGTATACTCACCGATCTCACTGGCGTGGCGAATTCACGATGGTCGATCACACGACCGGGGCCAGCCAGTGGGATCACAGGGGCAGGAACTGACGTCATAGTAGGCGCTATCGACGGTGAACCGGGTGCCATTTCAGACGGCACCCCTGAATCTGCTTCGACGTTCCGACGCTTCATCATGTCAGCTTCCATTGTACGCAACTTGCTCCGCGTTGTAATTGCGCTTCTTTCACTCATCGTTATGCTATGTACTGCTTATCCGGCTCGACAGGACCAAAATTGTAGGATATCAGGCGCACGGGTGTGTAGGGAAGCAGTACAGGTAGCAAACGAAACAAACGGTTGAGTGAAAGCAGGGTATATTTCTTGCGAAAACACTTTACACGAAACACAATTACATTAAACACAATAATCAGTCTTAGCACTTATAACTTGGTACGAAATGTCGATTGAAAAACATAACTAGACTACTATAAAAATACTGTAAACACTACTGACTAATCTATGCTATTCTATACTAAGTTAATAAGGGCGGAGCGCGAGCTATGAGCAACACGAGGCGGACACACTATTTCGCGACGGAGATGTTGCTCACAGGAAGACTTTTGTCTGACTGATGAAGACTTTTGATGGAAACTGAATATGATTTTACATCGAGATATACTTATACATGTTACACGTATACACAAGTTGCGCACACCGCGCGTACAAATCCAAAATGATCGTCCAACTAATCTGGACACTTGTATCAGTGAGGAGGTGATGAAGGGGTTCGGGTGTCTGCGGGGTATTGCGCAGTTGTGTCGGTCAAGGGTACAGGAGGGGCGAGGGGCTTGTCGGCCAAGGGATTCCTTATCTGTATATAGTACTGTTTACATTTCTGCTACATAATAATACAATGGAATTCTTTCAAAACCGTACATAGCGTTATGTTTTCGTTATATACATAATGTCCCCTAATGTATTTATGCTTAACTAACATTATTACACAACTTATATGTATGTACCTCGAGGGGTATAGAAGTTATTTACTGTTTCATAAGTATATAAGCTATTTTTCAAGTATTTAAGATATTTCAAGTACTACATGACTTGTCAAGGATATAATGAGTTACAATCTCTTATAAGAATCATACTAGAGTACTTGACTAGGCTCATTTTCCTAGTTTCCTTATGTATCTTAACTAAAATGGCACTTTATGTGCTTTATTATATGTAAAATCGCTGTGCTTCTTAACACATGGAGCGATACACTCCCCAAGAACGCGGAATAATCGTGTCTATTTTTTTGCGTATCAATTCGTCTGTGGTGTTGGCGCAGCGCGAATTCTGTCGCCGATTCCCCGGCCGTCCGACACCGACTGCGCAAACACTGCGCCGTTTGGCCACCAACCTTGAAGAGTATCGGACCACACGAGACGTTGCCAAGAGTGGCCGGCCGACACTGGAGGAGTCATCGGGCCATTTTTTTTTGTGGGGTTTTTTGAAGTTCCGTGTTTACGTGAACAAGCCCGAGACTCTGGAAGCCCTCAAGGACAACATTCGACACGAGTGCGAGAATCTGTCGCCCGAAGTTCTCGCCGAAGTGATGAAAAATGCCATAAAACCAGCCCGTATGGCAATCAATTGTGACGGCGCCCATTTGGCCGATATAATCTTCTCGACTTGACCAATAAAATTCTAAAGGTTCAAATAAACATAATCAAAAAACAGAATCGAAGTTTTGCATTTAGAAAAAAAAAGAGAGCTAAACAACATCGGATGACTTCTTTTGGCCTACCACAAGGTGGGCCAAAAGAAGTCATAAGGAAAATGTCATCTGCCTAGCCTTTTCCCAACCAAGTTGGGGTCGGCTTCCAGTCAAACCGGATGCAGCTGAATACCAGTATTTTAAATGGAGCGACTGCCTATCTGACCTCCACAACCCAGTAAGTGGGTAATACCCCTTGGCAAGACTGGTAGTCAGACTTTCGGGCTTCTGACGACCCGTAACGACTGTCAAAATTCCACAAATGACAGCCGGGACCAACGGCTTAACGTGCTTTCCGAGGCACGGAGGAGTCTCGATGTGTAAAGATGGTCACCCATCCACGGACCAGCCCCGCCAAGCGTAGCTTAACCTGATGGATCGACCCATGCGGCTGTTATTACTTAGCCACGAGCTCCTCCTCTATAAGGAAAATGTATGAAAAGAAAATGTGATATTTTTAGACGGGGAGTTGTACAGCTGTTGATATTTTTCAATCATGTTTTAATTATATATAATTTTTAAAACTTGCTCAAATGCACGTCTTCCAGTCTAAAAAAATCTTGAAGAATCAATTTGGACCTACTTATATCATGCAAAACACTATTCTTAAGAAAATTATGTTTTTCACGTTTCGTGGACTTATATCATCTACTTATATAAATGCCACAAAAACCTGAAATATATACTCTGTCTTTCCTCATATACAAAAGATACAGCAACTACACAAAACCGCACCCTATAAGGAAAACACCGAAGAAAAATGATACTTTTTATTTTCCGAGCTTTGACAGCTAAATTAGGTTGAAAAGTAGTCTTGACTAAACCAAAAGCTCAGGAACTAAATTAGTTCGTTTTATCAAAAACATACAAAGCTAGTTTTGTATATAAATCAGAAAGGTTTATTTATAGATATTTGATGTTCCCTGATTGATCTCTTTTCTATAACTTTTTACGCTGTGAACCAATAAAAGATAATAATTATACCTACCCATTAATTATATCTATTGGTAGCCCCTTTAAAATACTGTACCAAGTTCTTAAATCAATCGCCAATAGCAATCGCAAACACAAATTTTCCGTATAATTATAAAATTAACATAGAAAGGAAACGGAAGAAATAATGTTTTTGAAAAACCGTCCAATGGAAATTTGGTTTTGTCAGATTCTAAAATAATTGTTGGTACTGCGATTATTTAAAGAAACATATTTTACTTACATATATATACACTTTATTCACCACACAATCTCATAAGGAAAAATATCAAAAAGAAAAGTGATACTTTTTATTCTGAGAGCTCTACAGCTAAATCAGACTCCGAGACTATGACCAAATATATCAGCCTGGAATAACAGCCAAGAGTTATGGAAAATGTATGCAGCTCCCCCAATGCATGGGTACGGCTTAATGTCTTTAGTTATAGTCAGTATGGCGTTGCTTTATTGTTATGGCGGTCCCTCACTTCGGGTTAATCAAAGTAATTGTTTTGTTCATTATCTGTTATCTAGCGATAAATTGGAGGGTTGTTTTTGATGTTTAGTGAATGAAATCTGATTAGTTTAATTGTGTTACTGAGATTTGGATTTGTTGTGATATAGGGGTGGTTACAATTAGGGTGCAAATGGTTTGATAAGCTGGTAGATGAAAAAAGATTTTTCCTTGTATTTGCGTCTTTATTATCATCGGTAGGTAGTTATGTGGATTTACAGTTAAATGTAAATTACAGGACGTTTGACATTATTGAAAGGGCCACTCCAAACGTTTTAATAACTTCATTATGTAGGTTATTTTCCTGAAAATAATGTTAACAGCTCCAAAACTCTTAAAAGCTTAAAATTATAAACAACCCGTAAATTCAACCCTCCATTTAAAAAGCGCATCAAAAGTTATGCCCGTAAATCTGCGAAACTATCTGATACCAGAACGTGCGGCGTCCAGGTCGTTACGAAACTGATAATTAATCACGAAGACATAAAGTTTTCCACCCCTAAAGGGCTTGTTTTCAAGCCGACGAACTAAATACGAATAAATTGAGTTTTGATTAAGCTAAAACGGGCCTGACTCCACAGCGTAACCGCTGGCAATGGCACGTTGGGCGCCACTTGTAGGTACTATGTTGATTACACTGTAATTTTAATATGTAATCAAGTTACAAATTAATTCTTATGTGAGCCGAGTTTTAGGTGTAATTAACTTTATCCATCAATGTTTTGCTTGTGTAATTTTATGCTGAGATTTATTTTCGTAGTGAGGATGAAATTCGATGATCACGCTTGGCGATTACGAATTAAATGCGACTTTGTTTTCGTTTCAAACAAATGTTTGTTTTATCTTTATGTTAATTTTGTGAAGTTTATTATTCAAGAGGGTTGGAAAATACCAACTACTTGTGTGTTGAAGAAGTGTAATATTAATGTGTCGACCCGAAAGCTGCTCGTAACAATTTAGAATTAAAAACGCAGTACATGCTAAAAGGGATTTAGAAACTTAATGCAAAAGAATATGGGTAAGAAGTTATACCTGCCTATTACCTACTTCTGACGCAAAAACTATACAGTTTCTTCGAAATGAAATTTGTAGCTAGACCAAAAGTTTCAAAACAGTTTTGAACTTTCCATACGACATCTAACGTAACCAGGCCCGGTGCCCTCCGAATTTTAGGCGGCGGGCTCGACTTGTCGGGCCAATTCAGTGGGCGTGACGTAGTCAGAAGATATAAGAGTTACGCAATAGAAAGAGAGGCAATTTCTAGGTGAATATAACTGTTATGTAGGTAATTACGGCTGTGCGACCTAAATTGCACTTAATTGTGTCAATGTGTAGATGATTTTGCGGAGTGAATCTTCTGTACTTCTACTATTATGTATTTGTGACGTAACTAAGCGACAAACCAGTTTTCTTTTTCTCAAAGTTTTCTGATTTCGTTCGTTTCGCAGCTATAAAGTTTACACAGTGAGATGAAATAAAATACAAGGATTAGATATACACATCTGTGCTTACTTGTTTGTGTTGTACACCGAGCCGCACAAGTTTCGATCACGTACAAAATGCGATCAAGTACAAACTAAACGGCTTCTTGCGAGTTATACAGTTCTTCAATCTGTGAGAAGCGTGCGATAGCGCATTTAATGTTCAACGCGGAAAGTTCATTTTACTTTGACGCTTTATGCTTGCTTTATTCAGTGCCGCTTTATTTCAGTAAGTTTGCGGGTACTGTTGAGCTGAAACAGTAATTTTGTAATTTAGATATGAGTTGCCTTAGCGTGTTAGTTTTGAGTACATGTATCGTGAACTATGTAGTATTCTAAGTACCTATAAGTGATAAAAAGTCGACGAACTTGTTTCTTGCAAAACAGCTGTTACCTACAAATATTCTGAATTCCAAACAGAATACAAATGTTGGATGTTACCTATCTATATTATCAGCATTCCGACATGATGTAACAGCGAAAGTTGTAAAACTTTCAGCAGAGAGACGTTGAACACCTAATGGAGTGATATTTATTATATTTCGGATTCATTGAAGCGAATAAAGTCAAAATTATGGATATTTTTGCAAGATAATTTAGTTCCAAGTTCAAGTAACACGAACTTTGCAAATAAACTGGAAATTCTTTCGTAATTTGATTGTAATCATTGTTAAATTCTCTTTTAGAATAAGGTAAATTTGTATCATCATTATCTCTATTAATTTAATTTGGCCCTGCGGAACCTTTCAAAGAGGAATATCATTACCAATACTTCATTATCCTTTAAATTATTTTTGAATGTGGAACCGCTTCGTGAATGAAAATGTTCTACTTTGAAAATCATTATGAAAATGTACCCAGTAACAAATAAATAAAATACTCCCAAGGGTTTGTGATACACGTGTCAATTTTGAAAGCTTTCGACATTGACACGTGTATAAAAACAGCTTTCAGAAAAAGTCTTTATATCTGCCCTGTTAAGGGCTCTTGAAATGCCCTATCGTTACATACATTACCCCGAAAATGTCCATTGCTATAAACCTTCCCGCAGATGGCTACAACTAACGACCCGATGCGAATATTCCATTATCACCGCGTTTTCCAGGAGGATTTGTGATCGCAGTATGGTGTTATTAATACGCAGGTTGATACTGCCTGAAACGCCGCGTTTTACGAGTCCCATGGGAGGTGCTCCCGCCACAAGCGAAACTATACGCAGCTTGAAATATAATCTTCAATGGAATTAATTTCATACGCGTCGTGTTTTTACATCGTTTCTCGGGGTGCGGGCATCAATCACTCAGCCGGTAACCGCGTTACGTCACCGCTAATTGTGATCCCGTTCCTCCGAAACGAATGGTTATCGGCACTCGTCCGCGATCGATCGTCCTCGCCGCTCGCGACTCGCTTTTCTTCTCACTTTGTCTGCTTTACATTGAAGTACGAATTCCCTTGGAGCTGTCGGTAGGTGGTATAAACGCGGCGATAGGAGAGCTGCGATGCCGGCGCGCTGTTGAAGTGCGGTAGGGTTGTGGGTGAGGGACCTACGGGAAAGTAGGTCGGGCCGCCTCCCCCCCGCCCCCCGTCTCTCTCCCGTCTCCCCCCGGTGTTGTCGCTTTCACTGCGTCCGCTCGGGATAAAGCCTAATTTTATTGCGTTGCGTTCGATCGTGTCTTTTACTTGCGGTTGGTTGTTTGATATTAATGAATCGGATGATCTAATGCGTGTGGGTTGTTGATATTGTATTTTCGTCCGTTTTCGCTAATTAGTCGCCAGTAACCTAAATAAATGCCATTTCATGCTGGTAAATATAATTTCTGTACAGACGGATGCTATTTTTGGATCATCCCGGCCCTTTTAATTATGATAGTATCGCCGTCTAACCTAATTAGATGCGGCTGTATTTCAGTGCTGCTCAGCAACAAAATTCATCATCGTATCTCCCCATACCATCAAACAGAGCCATTAACTACTCACCGAAACTTACAGAACCTCATTACACGTTCGCAGTTTTCGCTATAATGTTTACCTGCGGTTTCTCTGTATACCTACGTTCAACGCTTGTTTATTACAGCAAATAGGAGTATGCATTAACCTATATACACTATGAGCTGAGAATGCGTCCACACTGTTTTCAATGGCCTGCTTTTTAAATGTCGCAGTTTTCTGCAGTCATGAATCACGCGTTGACAAGAGCCGTGGGAGTTTGCCCGCGTTGTAAATTGGTAGTAGTCAGGTATAGTCGCATGATATATTCGTGGCCACCGTGCTTTTTTGCTGATGCTAGGCATGAAATTTTTATGGCTAGAAAGTCTCGCAACTTTGTTCTCGTTTTAATATATCCTGTGATAGGTGCTCGTATATTTCATTCTGACGTTTTCCTATCCGTTGGTACGCGCTCATTTTTCTAAACTTCGTGCTCAAGATTGCAATGTCTAAGTAGATAGTGTGATATTGCATTGAAGAGCGCGAGAATTTCCACCGAGGGGTGTAATGACACTTTTATCAAAGGCGTTTTTCGTGCTCTAAAAGATAAATGATATTGATGTGATAAATGATGGAGGTGAAAGCTATTGGCGTTAGTATATCTTTGTAAAGAATGTAAAATATCATGATAAGAACACGTTTTGAGCTCAGTATTGAATAGAAATCTAATGAATATTGAATCAGCTATCTTAGAAAAAAAGAATACTGTTCGATTATAATATGTAAATTTTAAGTTTTATGTATAAAATTGAACAATAATATGCGTTACCCTTATGAAATTAGGATGACGCGTTATGAATTTATGATATTAATATTTACTCAAAAAGGCACGGATTGACAGCGTAGTTAATTATGAGCCTCAATATACGAAAGTGGACTTAATCAATCAATCAATCGAGCTTATTGCTGTCCGAATTTGGACCTAGGTTGGTTCTAAAATAGGGTGCTTAATGCCCAAGGGGCCAGCGGCTATAGAGCTTAATTGTTTGGAAAAGCCATCTTCATTTAGCAATCTAAAGATTAAGATATCCAGCATTGCCATCCGATGTAGCAATGCTGCTAGTGTTTCGCTGCCAGGTGATACTCTTTTTACCCGACTACGGCGAAGAAAAAGGAGGGTTATGATTTTGACCGGTATGTATGTATGTATGTATGTATGTATGTATGTATGTTCATCTGTTCCCTCCTATCTTCCAAACCACTTATCACAATTTGACAAATGAGGTATCGTTAGAAGCGTCGTGATTGTCCGCTGGTTATAGGCTATGTGAAGTCACATTAAATTAAAAATGGCGCCCTCTAGAGGACATAAAGTGAGGAACTTAAAAAAAAAAATGGTTTAATCGTACCATGTTGGGTATCAAATGAAAGGGCTTAATGAGCACATTTCAAAAATATATATATTATAACCCCAAAAGAATTTAAAAAAAATCAAGTAATAAAAACTAAAACCCAACTACGACTTAAAAGGTATAAACAAGACACCACAGACAGACAAATTAAAAATCCGGAGTCACACGTAATCTAATTATGCCCTAACACGTGTCACTCCGGATTTTTAATTTGTCTGTCTGTGGTGTCTTGTTTATACCTTTTAAGTCGTAGTTGGGTTTTAGTTTTTATTACTTGATTTTTTTTTTAGTTATGGTTTTTTTTTCTTATTTTGTTGGTAAATATTTGGCAAGTCAATGACCTTGTGGGCGTTATTTCCACTCAAACCCAAGTTTTATTGATGACTGACGGCGACTCTTTTGACACATTTTACGACAAGATTTTTATCGTCGTACTTTACTTACAGCGTGATTATATTCTACCTATTACAGACCAAGGGAAGTTATGGGTTTTACGCCTCAGTTTATGGTTTATGGAATCAAAAGTTAGATTTCGATAAAGATCTCTCGTTTTCCAGTTGGGTTAATGTGAATGAAAAGTTATTATCTTACCAAAAGTGAAAATGGGACGAATAATTTAATATTGATTTGTTCAAAAAGATACGGAATTCTATGTTGTCCGGCCACACAGTTTTATGTATTAACAAAGCCACATGGGTGCCTATCACAGGGCTTAAAGGAAGATGCTATGGTAGGAAGAAAAAACAATTACAAAGCGTTTTTTTATGTAGAGTAAGCATTGTCGCGTCGTTAAAAATGAAATGTGTTTCCTTTAACATGGTTGCAAAGTGCTATTAAATTTATACGAGAGAGTGTTTCGATGGTCCATATAGCTTTGTAACGACTTCCTTTGATGCTTGGTACTTGTATAGTACTATAAGTTTGTAATTTTACATTGTGTTGTAAAAAGTTCAGACGTTACAGAGTAAGCCGTGCCAAAATGTACGTTGTACGATGAACGACTTACGACCCTCCGATTATAGGCTAAGCGCCCTTTTATTTTGCAATAATCCTAACTAACATTATAAATGCGGAAGTGAATTTGTTTGTTTGTAACTCTTTCACGCCAAAATGGCTGAAAGGATTTAGATAAAATTTGGCACATGGGTAGACAATGACCTGGAATAGAAGATACATTTTTTATCACGATATTTCCACGGGATCGAGACTTACGCGAGTGAAACCGTGTGGCGCTGCTACTAACTACAATATTTTCGTTTAGACTTGAAGAATATATTTCGATGGGGAAACTAAGAATATGGCTAATCCTATAAGAAAATACCTAACAGAAACAAGAACACCCAGACGAAAGAACAAAACGGCCATTTACTTTGATGGAATTTAAAAAAAAGCCGTAGGTACGTGAAATTTCCCGAGTCTACTTTATCAATTTTATTTATGCTACACTTGATATATAATTTTTACTGAATTTAAAAAGGAGCGGAGAGCGTTCTGCCTCCCCGCGGCGTGACATGGGGTATAAATCGTGCGCCGTACCCCGCGCCCGCATCCGCCATTTTAAATAGGCGTCATTCAACTCATTTGACGTGTAATTATTTTCATTTCGCAGCTCGGTTTCCGAACGTGACCCGCTCGCGGCCGCTTCAACGACATTTTTGTCACTGGCAAACCTAATTTATGTTTTGTTCTTTTAATTAATTCGAATTTTTCTTGTCAGCCAGCAGTCTTGTAGATCTTTTTATAGCTAACATTTGTTAGGTTGGATGTCGTTAAGATACTGTTGTGTAAAGCCAGAAGCCTCTTTTGTTCTACTTATCAGTACAATGGGACTAGGTTAATTACTTCGTATTTATTGATGGGGAAATAAATACGGTTGAGGACACGAGATGTTTGGACAATCCTATGTTAAAACAGTGCCTACAGAAATTCTATGGTTTTGTAGTTGTCTAATGTTAACGAACTATTTATGTTGTATAAACCATTTTGCCCCTGAAACCTGATATCTGGGAATTCTATGTTCTAGATCTATCAACAGTTATGACAGATGTCATATGATTACAGAAACCTACTTGCATATTCATAATAACATAAATCGCTGACTACCTAGATTTCTTCCATCATTTTACAGTCCTCGTATGCTTCAGTCAGATTTCCTTCAAATTTACGACATCTAGACTTATTTAACGCGTTGAGAAATCGATACGTATTTTATAGCCGTCTTATCTTATAACTCAAGGGAATGGCATTTTTAAGGCTGAGAACACGATTACATTAAGCTCTTGCGATGTAAGCGCTTGAAAATAGAACTACTTAACTCGAATTTTGAATTCAAACTAGGAATTTTTAGTCACGTTATAAATTGCGGCGGTTAGCATGTGGTTTAACGGATTGTAGGATGTAGGTACTTTTGAAATAGGGAGAATTCTAAATTGACGTTTTTTCGTCTCCAAGAGACGTCTTTCTGATCAGCAAAAGCTGCTTTAGCCCATTATTAGATACTTGCGTAGGTACCCAGATACAGCAGACCTAAAGAAATGTGTTTTTTATTTCCCAGTCTTATATTCATTAATTGCGTCGCCGTATACATACGGTGTCAAATTAAATTAGCTAGCGAAACTCGGCATAAGTGTTTGGTTCCGATATCTAAACGAAAAAAAAAAAGGATTGATGATTTTTTTTGAGTCAATGGTGGTTTTGGCTTACTTGAAGTATGAGTTGAGTTAAACTGTATTTTTTACCCGACTATGGCGAAGCAAAAAGGAGGGTTATGATTTTGACCGGTATGTATGTATGTATGTTCATCTGTTCCCTCCTATCTTCTAAACCACTCATCACAATTTGTTTTGTTTTATCGTGTTTGGATATCGTTACCAATCTCGTCTGTGAAATTTATACAAAAAAAAAATAGTTAATAAACTGATATTTCAAGTGAAAACAAAACTGCGGTTGACGCCCCAAAAAAAAACTAATTACATTAATTTCTGTTTTGTTTGATTATGTTTAGATATCGATAACCACCATCTCTGCTAAGTTTTGCTAGTTAATTTAATTTGACCCTGTATATTTATGATTTTATACATCAGTTAAGGTTTTTTTTCGTTGGGGAAGTGCACATGGATACGGACACGGATAACGGAGGGATACGTCGGGATACGTTCGTACGGAGGGATACGTTCGTACGGGGTCGTTACGTACGGAGGGATACGTTCCTACTACTACCATGAGTCGGGGGACCGGTACTTGTACATTCGCGCAACCCCGACTGGATCAGTTAAGGACATAAAACCATATACCTACCTACACATCAGCAAAATTACACCTTTCCTAAATGTTACTGATTGTGCCTAAGTGACCTCATTGATGCCTAAAAGTGCCTCGTTTGCTGTTTCCACCTCATTTGTTGACTTCAATGTACGAGTATTTACTTATACCTCACTACCTGCCGTATCGTCCTGAACAGTTCATTTCATTTTTTTTTGTGTAGGTGTATCCCCAACTGACTGTCGGTAAAGGAGAATATCGCAAGAAAACCTGTATTTTAAATGGAAAGTAGTGAGCAAGTGTTAAATAGATAGATCGAGCTAAACGGAATGACAGAGTTGTCGAATACAGGTTATACAGGAATACAGGTGGCACAGTTATGCCATTCAGCTTTCTCATGCTTTATGGGCTCCAAACTCAAACTCAAACTCAAAGCATTTATTTCAACTAAACCATTTACAGGCACTTTTGAATTGTCAAGGAGTCGGTCAGTCAGATATAATTATGAAGCAAGGTAGTTGCCCATTCCAAAGCGTAGTAGGTAGCATATGGAGAAGAACGGGCAAGAAACTCCACGGACACTCTTCTAAATAAAAATATTAATACAAAAAAAATTGGTTACATTGTTTATGTTAAAATTATATATGTGAGAACAACTCCCTACTATGATGGCCTGACACTTGGTAGGGTTAACCGCCACCTCAAATCGATCAGACCAGTTTTTAACCATATCTAAATCCCGGTTTAGCTCCTCAATGGCTTCGGAAATGCTGTCAACACTTGCCAGGCAGTAAAGCTGCAAATCGTCAGCATCAAAATGTGATTGTTATTTTGTTATAAAGTGGTGTCTTACGACTTCCACGCGATTGAAGTCGCGAGCAGATGTTAGTATTGAATACAACAACCGCTGATAGTCTGGTTTTACAGTAAAGCATAGAATTTTATCAGGCGCTTTTCCTTCCACAGTCGTAAAAAAAGAGTTAAGGAAAGGGTTACAGATACACTATTAACTACATAGTGTGTTTACTAACTTTTAGTCCACCGCCCCCTTCTTTCACGATGTCGGATTTTATCGACGTGGATGTGAATTGGTAATAAAGAGTTATAAATCCGTAAAAGGCCGCACGGTTCGAGCCATCAGGTTAAGCTACGCTTGCCAGGGTTGGTCCGTGGATGGGTGACCATCTATAGACTTCCGCACCCGAAGGGTGGCAAAGGGAGCCTATTACTAAGCCTTCACTGTTCGTGTGTCCGTCCGTCCGTCTATCTGTCAGTGGGCTGTATCTCATGAACCGTAATAGGTAGACAGTTGACATTTTCACAGATTGCGTATTTCTATTGTCCCTTTAACAAGCGCGATTCCGAGCTCTTGGCCGATTTTTCTTTTTATTTCCTTTTATATAGAAGTCATTGATTCCATTCATTTCATTTGTTTGGGCCCTAATTACATCTTCATTGATCACGTTCTACAATAAGCTAGCCCTAACATGTCCTAAATACCGTCGAACCGAGCAAAAGCTACTGGTAGGTCATCATGTGGCAAAAAATATACTCAGAAATTCAATGAACAATGTATTACGGTAATGGTGGCTAAGCGAGGGTGCGAGGGGAACAAACTGGGACAGTTGTTGTGCACTTTCTAACTGTACCGAGTACTCCTTAATACGTGTTTTGTGACATAGAACAGGTACTTATGTGGGATAATGTCAAAATGTACGAGTTTTTTTTGTTGGTGAGTAGTTGCGATTACTTTTCCAAAGGGTTGGCCGTCTCTTCACGTGAACAGAGGGCGGGCCTGTTTTTAGGGCAACGAATCAGCATTACCATCCAATGTGGCAATGCTGTCAGCCTTTTGGTCACTTTTCCCATTGACAACGATGCGGACGCATTTTTTGATACCCAATGATCTATTTCCTTTTGTTATATACCTACATGAACATTATACATATATTTATATACATATATTTTAGTATAATTGCATAGTGTAAAATTTAAGAACTTTCGGAAGTAACATAAGGAATGCCATTGAACTCACAACATTAATCTACTTACTGTTAAGTCTCCAATAGACAGTGCAAGAAAGAAAGAAAAAGGTAGGCTCTACGGTATTCCTATGGAGATGACAAGAGAGGTGTTTGTTGATGCCAATTATAATAATGATGGTGCTTAGTGTGATAAACACCTGGTGATTAATAAGATTAAATTATAATCTTTAAATATTTCGGAAAGCAAACTGCTAGCAGGGCTGTTGATTTAAAAATATATTTAAAAAATGATATGGATATTTTTTAATCAGGTATTCGTTTCGACTATTCAATATGGCTGACAATGTGTCAGTCATTTTCATGCGAATAATAAACGGCATTTCGTCTGTTTCGTTGTATTTCATTCTATTCTCGATACAATGCAGAAATCCTATATGATACCATGAAAGTACGACTTTCGTAGTTTATAACTGTTTCGAATAATCCTGGGAGAGATGTCGAAATTTTCGGTGACGTTTTTTCTTTTTCAGATGACTTTCAGTAGAAGAAAATAAAATCGAAGTAATCGTAAAATCAAGATTATGTAAAAGGACTCACAGTATTTGCGTTTTTATTCGTTTATTTTATTCGTATTATGTAAGAATGTGTTTGTCCCGTTTTTGTCATGACCTGCGTTTTGCAACTGTACCTACTATGTCGCACATTGGAGAAATAACCAATTATAATCCCCATCCCATAACCTCGAACATCCCTTGAGTAGGGATTGACTTAACAGCCCACTTTGTTATCTTACAACCACAACTTATAAGCCCAAACATTGTGTACATTCCAAATTGTTGGTTCAATCAACTTACATATTATCTACTACAGAAAATTATGTTTGATAATGTATGGTCTAATTTTTTAATGCAATTACGTCATGCGACCGTTAGTAATCCATCACTATTTGGTTGATTGCTGCAATATTGTAACCTAATTTATTATTGCGTACATTTAGGACTGGCCGAAATATTATAGAGTGTCCTCTGTTTTGGCCAGTTCATTTCGTAAAACCAATACGTAGAATTTATTTATTTATTTTCTTTATAATTTTGATTAGATTTTTGTGGTTCGTTGGCATCACATTACCCCTATATCGCTCCCACTTCTCGTTGCTGTCTAAGCTAAGCGTTCCCTCGCCGACGAGGAAGCGATTAGATATCAACGATTTTCTAGCTCAAGAAACGTTCAAAACATTGTTGGGTCCGAGTAAGTAAAACAGCTAGATATTTATTATATATTAATAGTTGATTGCTGACTGTTCACATCGCCTGCGGGTCTCTCATTTGTCTCGCTATCAAAGAGAGTACTCGCTCAGCAATGTTCGCTTGGCGGGCAGAACACTCGCTGACAGACTCACGTTTGTTAAGTACAGTCACCGACTTTAATTGATGAGCCACCTTCAAACTTTTCAATTTTATAGTTTCATACATTCACGAGATTACACGATTAAACACGAACTCAAACCGCACGCTCGTAAACAAGATGACAAATAAATTACTTATAATCGGAAATAGTCTTATCCATAGAGGTTGACTAATAAGTTCTCAATGATAAAAATAAATAAAAAAAGTTAAGTTTTTCCAATCTATTTCATACTGACTTGAGCTCATTAACTCGATTATTCTAAAAACTTAACTGTGACAGTTGAAATGTCGAGTCAGAGACGTTAATTTCGAAGTTGTCGCAATGGCTATTATTATTTCTCCGTACGCTAACGTTACTATCACTACGCTTAAACAATCGTTGCTAGGTTACTGTTGCTAGACCTGCAATTGGTTGACTTTGGGTAGTCACTCTGCTGTCAAGTTTGTAGTTCTGACTCTCAGGTTAGCCAACCGGTAAAGATATGAAATTCTTCTTCTAATACGAAGACATTATGACTTTCCGTGTCGGGAACCGAATAAACCCGATTTGCATTACACGGCTTAAATACGAACAGTGCTAGGTGGCTCATCAATTAAAGTCCGTGACTGTACATACGCGTAACAGCGAGTATAATCGCTAGAATTTTTGACGTTGTTTCAGCTAAATCCACAGCGGTTTTAGGAATTTTCTGAAACGTAATATTAAAATAACTCATTAGTTCTTTGTATACGTTTAAAAGCTTTTTACAAAAAATGTGCATAAAAATTACACTAACACAGACACTTTCATCAGATGTATTTTAATATTAGGTACACTAACAATACCTATTTACGTAACTTTTATTTTAGCTTTTCGTTCCAGAAATGGAACAAAAAGTTACTCATGATGAATTACAAAAATGCCTTTTGACGGTCAATTCCCAGAAGAATTCCGACAAAGTTACTTACGCCCCTGATTATTAAAATCATAGGTTTTTATAAAGTTTTCATTTCTGGCCGTTCCTAATGGAAACGACCTAGTTTTGCCTTCTATAAATTATAAAAATATTTTATTAAAAGTTCATTTTTGGTACGAAGTGAGTTTTTTAGAATAATTTCATGGATTTCTTTTAATTAGAGACTTTATGACGTTTTGAACGTATGTACCTATAAGTACGACATACTTCAATCAACTAATAATGTTATTACACACTGCAGGAATATAGCTCTTCGCGATGACAAGTGGGCTCTTCAGATCTGAACACAATCTGGAATTGATCCGATCAGATCGAACGCTTACTACGTCACTGGCGAGAACGATTAATATTAAGGCGTGTACAGACGCGTGTAATGTGTAATGTAATTTATTTTATAATGTAACAAGAATTCTGTTTCGGACGCACTACGAGCATTACATCAACGCTCGGGCTGGAACTCGCGCTGTTCCATTAACCGTTCGTTTGTATGCCGTTCACACTCTTTGCGTTACATTACATGATACATAACATTACAGTTTACACAAGTCTATAAATGCATTTAGAAGCAAAACTGATCAGTCCGCTGTTGATCATGATCATTTGTATCAGATTCGTCTGTACAGTTTATTTATCTATAAGTCAAGTTGCATTATACAAATTTTCATTCAAAAGTTTAAATGTGGTGCTGTTCCACAAACGATGGGTCACTTAATATCGTGTCTGCACGTTATAGGAACTGATGGAGGCTCGTGGGCCGAGTCCATATAGATCATCGACACGCTACGAAACAGATTCATTCAAGAGGATAAATCGATAACGTTTCACAACCACAACAAAATTATTTTCAAATTCTATGCACTAAAAGCATCGAAGCGAAAGCAAAGTGCCGACTAAGTTATCCGATACCGATGATCGTGTAATCCGCTCTCAAATCGATTCCACCGTTAACATGCAGCATTTACTAACAGAACGTACGGTTCCAGGAATGGCTGCCGATGGCAACAGCTGACTTTGTACTCAAACATTAAAGGGAATGTAAGCTTTAAGACGTAACATTAGATTATGTTAACCTTTAACTGTTCCTGGTATTTGGCGACCTATTTCATATTGTGTTGTTCTATGTATCGTGTTTTTCTGTAAGGTTCAAATAGGAAACAAGGATGATATCCAAAAGAGGCCTTGGTAAAAATGTTATTTAAAGTTGTCGAAGTAAAAAATACAATAGACGTAGATATATTTAGTAATCTATTCCGCTTAACTATTCTTCAAGAGTCATAAAAAATCCTGTAAGAAATCGACACGTGTTTCACCTCTCAACGAGGCATCCTCAGGATGACGATTGACCAATTGCAAACCAGAACACGACGTGTTAACACTGAAAGTTAGTTGTCGAAGTATAATTGAAAAAAAAATGCTCCTTTCAAAACGATTTCCAAACCTTAATGATCAATAATCAATCTGCGTAGCCTTTTCCGAACTATGTTGGGGTCGGCTTCCAGTCTAACCGGATGCAGCTGAAACCAGTATTTTACATGGAGCGACCGCCTATCTGACCTCCACAACCCAGTAACTGGGTAATATTATACCCCTTGGTAACACTGGTTGTGAGACTTTCGGGCTTCTGACGAACCTGACGAACGACCCGAGACCAACAGGTTTCGGCTCTTTAGCTTAACGTGCTTTCCGAGGCACGGTGGAGTCTCGGTATGTAAAGATGGTCCATCCACGGACCACCCCCGGCAAGCGTTGCTTAACCTGGTGGATCGACCCGTACGACTGATTACTTAGCCACGAGCTCCTTAGACACGATACGTTTTAAGATCAATGAGGTGATTAAAATTCTAGTCTAAACTTCCAAAAATATTCCCTTTAAAAATATTTTTGGGAACTAATATTGAAGTTTTGAGGTACTTAATGGCTGAAAGGGTCTTCATTAACACATTCTTAAACAACGTTGTTGGGATGTTTTAGGGGCAAATTAGTATGTTTATCTCTCTGACATTGTTTGTGTTGGTAATAGGATTAAGTCTATATTGGACAAATGACTATGTGTCACGTACTGACCGATAGAACAAAATTAAAAGTACATACAATGTGCGAGGACTTTTTTTTTTTGGAGTTTTATAAATTATCAAATGCCTTCCCGCTCTGGGCGGAGCGGAGGGCGTGTCAGACTTTTACTGACTAAAACCCACGCGTGTTCCTTCAGTTGCCTCTTGCCAAGGGCCCCGGTATCCCTTTCGGAGTTTCCCGCAACCCTGGCAGGCATCGGCCCTAGCGGATCCCGGCCTGGTATTGCACATATAGGCCGCTGCTACGATTTACTACTATTACTACGATTAACATTTACAAAACGAGGCGATTTGACGAGAACTAAGCACCTGTTCCTTCAGTCAGCTTCAACATTAGCTAATCTTTTATTCCCTGAATACCTGGCAATAAATCTACGAAAACCACGACAAAGTAGGCAAGAATTCAGTTACCCGAGTGTCACATCTAAGCATAATGATGCCCAATCACGTAAGATGGTCACGCTCCACTATACTCTCCTAATGACTCCATTACGAAGCTACGACCGGCGACCAGTCGTCAAGCGATTAGTCGTAATTGCTAGTTGTGCTATACACCTACTACCGAATTTTCTCGAGACAGATTCTCAAGCGCTAAAAGATTACGTTTTATTCGTCTCAAAGTTATTCATGTCGTAAAACAAGGTTGAGTATTTGAGTAATTTCTAAGTGATTTAACAGAATTTATCGTCATTTTGATTAGCTTTTCGGAGAGTTGACAATAAAATTTGAAAAGTTATTGTACTTTTATTACTTTTTTGTGTGATAGAGTTTAAAATTGCTGCCATCTTTGAACTCTTTCGGTTGAACCGACTTAAATTTTTCGCTTTTTCTCTCCGTCTGTGTAGTTGAAAACTCCAGCCAAGAGTTTGTTGCCCCCATTCTCTTATGAGAAAAGGTACGTTAAGATCTAAGATTTCAATCTGATTTATTAGACGCACGTTAAATACAAGAGTAAACAAAAATTGGTTTGGGTAGAACTCTAGAAGCACAAGCAGACCATTAAAATAAAATGAAACTTCAACTCCACTGTTCTACGGCAAACTTCTTCAGCAAAACTATTATTTTTCCCAAAAAAACAAAATCCTAAACACTGTTTATATTCATTGTCATTCCGCCATTGAAACGTATGACTCACTTAGACAGCAAACATGAACCTTAAAGATGTCACATTACGTAAAAGCTAGCTAGCTCGACAAAGTAGATCCTGTGCAACTGTTACTGCGTAAAATGGAGTCATGTACATTGAATACCAACGGCGGTATATACCTAGATATATGCATATAGCGTCTTCACTTGTTTTTCTCTGTCGGGTAGTTAGGTGGCAGGGTGCAGGGCGCATTGACCTCCACAATGCCAGCGCCGCTACCTACTCCAGTTGAATGTGAAAGCATTTTCTCAACGGACCGTGAGCGAACATATTATTATGAAACTGTTGTTGTTTTCTTTTGCAATTTGCTTTTACAGGTTGTTACGTCATGTCATGTAGGTTAGATGTTTGTTAAATTAAAATGGAGTACGTCAACATGTTGTGTAAGAGTTTTATAATTCTGTTGCTGAATTGTAGTTTATTTCAGCAGCAAAATCAAAGTCAAATAATTTATTTCAATTAGGCACATAAAAGGCACTTTTAAACGTCAAAAAAAAGAAATAACTGATTCTAGTTGCCCCTTCCAAAAGGTAGTTTTCATATGGAGAAGAATGGGTAAGAACTACTCTTTCAAAAATGTTTTACAATATTTTGTATACATCAATTATATAATTTATTTACAGCAGAAATTAAGTATTTTTTCATAGCATTTTAAATTACCTGACAGAAGGCTTTCTGTGATACTAACATAGGTACCTACCTGCTTAGTACAATAGTTAATCTAAAAACATCATAATATAGTAGTCATTCAAATATTTTGATTTGAAACTGTTTAAAATTAATTTAAACAATTTGGCAGTTAAACTATAAATTAGAAATGTCACAAAGTGCTTTATGTTTTATTTGAAATTTAGACATACTTTATATAGCGATTATAATGAAGTTTTCTCAGAACCACTGTCTTATTACAGACGTGAAGAATTTAGTTGACCGTAGATTTTTATTGTTTTTCGTTTACCTACATAAATACTTTTCCAAGTAAAATTCTTTTAATAGTGGACTAAAGTATGAAAAGGATTAATTAAAAATGGTGTTATTTACGAATTTTTACTTTCATGAGTTTAGGTTTAATACTTTTATAGAACAGCTCGTTTTTCTTTAAAATAAAATATCTCAGGTATCGAAGTGTTTCTGTTCTCTTTTCTTTTACAAATTTTATGACTGAACTAGTTTCTACCTACAGGAACCGTCTTTGTGTAGACACTGAAATGTAATTAAGTCACTAGCTGCAACCCACATAAGTCTCGATCCCGTGGAAATATCGGAATAAAAAGTATCCTATGTATTATTCCAGGCTATAAACTATCCGAGAGCCAAATTTCATCCAAATCATTTAAGTGGGTTTTGCGTGAAAGAGTAACAAACATCCATCTATCCATCCTTACAAACTTTCGCGTTTATAATGTTTTATAGGTAAGATAATTTGCTGTGACAAGGCAATATATTTTACACCTATAAAATTAGGTAACCTAAGGTAAATTATCTCCACCATCAATCAATCATCAATCATCAATTATCTCCTCTTTTCGTGTTGGCAGATGACAGTAAATACTTATTTTCGACCTCAGAATATTACAGATACCCTTGAACGACTTTACAATCTCCATACGAAAACTACCTTTTGGAAGGGGCAACTAGAATCAATTCTATTTCTTTGTTTTGACGTTCAAAAGTGCCATATATGTGCCTATTTGAAAGAAATTATTTGACTTTGACTTTGAAGTCTGTCAGAAAAAATGTAGATTTTATTTATTAACTAGCGACCCGCTCCTGCTTCACACGGTAACAATATCGAGATTTCTGTGCTATGTGTAAGTAACATAACATCACGCTTGCATTCCGCAAAGGTATAGGCAGAGGTACATTTCGCCAGTTATACAAAGGTACTTTACTTTCCAGAATAAATTCTCTAAATGCTGGTGAAAACAGCATCACAATTCACTGTGTAGTTTAGTCACACAAACAGACACGGAAAGCGGTCTCGTTTTATTCTATAAGTTATATATACTTGGTTTTTCTGACGTCTGTTCTTGATGTTTATTATCACCATTAAATTAATGTAAAACTCAGAATCCATTAGGAAGATATAAAAAGACAAAATAGACGGACCTCAATTTTCCTTTTTTCCCAAAACAATGTAGGTACATTTTTATTATATTTGACAGCTTTTAGTAAAAGAAAATGTATTTTAAAAGATATTATTACATCAATATTTAACTTGTAAGTTCTTCTCGGAAGTTTTCTAGTAAATGGCCATTTCCAATGATTGGCTCTGAAACTATTGGCGATTTTGCCGCAAAGTGAATTTTTCTTTCGTTAGTTGAAAGTGTTCACTTTACTTTTAAAACGATTGGGACTGTTAGTAACTTTCATTCTTCGAGAGAGAAGTAGAACGTTTATCAGCGTATACCTCCAACTGTCATTAATGAGACACAATAGAATTTTAATTGTTATCGGCCATTAGAAGGCCAATTGACAGTTGAGCGGAGTAGTGTAAAGACTTATTACTTTATAAATCATTCGCTGATGCCCGCGGCTTCGCCCGCGTCGATGTCATTTATTATATACTAAAACCTTCCTCGAGAACCACTCTATCCATTGGTGGAAACAGCATGAAAATCGGTGCAGTCGTTTTCGAGTTTATCGCGAACAGACAGACAGACGCGGCGGAGGACTTTGTTTTATAATATTTAGCGATTTATGTAACATTTAGATCGAGGTGGCTTCGGAAAAGGATGCCTGGAAGGATTTGTGAGAGGCCTTTAAAAATAAACATTTTATATGGTCATGCGGTGAAAGGAAACATCTTGATAAAACCGTCATGGCCTAAAACCAAAACTTCGGAGATATGACGTGAAATCGACCAACCCACATTGGGCCCGCGTGGTTGCTTATGTGATTATGGCCTTCCTCTCCCAGGAACGAGGCCTATGTCCCAGGAGTCGGAATATTATACGTTGGTAATGCTAATGCTTATACGTACATTTTGTAGTTGACTTTAATGGGTTAGATTTCGTTACTCTTTGAATATTTTGTTTCTTATTGTGCGATATCGCCGACTAGATGCAAGAGAGTCGGCTGCGATGGTATGGTCACGTAAAAAGGAGACCGCCAGAATACGTAGGGAACTTAACGCTACAACTTTTCATTCCCAGTCCAAGACCCAGAGGCAGACCCAAAACAAGATGAAAGGCTGTAGTGCTAAAGGACATGAAAGAGTGTCAGGTATCCGAAGACGATGTCGAGGATAGAGCGAAGTGGAAGAGAAAGACCTGAGGGCCTAGACAAGTGACAATCGCTTCGAAAGCGTTTCGTATTTCTACAACGACTTTCAACAGGGTTGACATAAGATTTTCGATAGCTTATGTCAGTCCTATACATTTCTACAAGTCTAGGGCCTCAGAAAGGCTGACCCCACCACCATATGGGACACAGATAGGAAAATTTTGATTGTAGTGATTTGATTTCTAATAAATTTATAGGTTTCGGGAGTCAATAATAAAGCTCATAGCGTACTTTTATTCCGTCAAGTTAAAAAAATATCGGATAATGAAGCATGAAATAATAAATCCTGAAAATTAGGTACTGTTAATGACCTAGAAAAGGCGATAAGAAACGCCGGTCACGTTAAGTTTAAGCTACCTATTTATGAACGAAGACCTTTCGAGTGTTGCCTTTTGATTATATATTCTGTACCTACACTTCACCGGCAAGTTAAAAAGCTACAAATCTGAAAAGGTTTCGTTTTTTTTTCTTATTTTAGTTAAGTTATTTTCTTCGTCAAATCAAAATTATTTTGGTTTCACATGGTCTTCCAAGGTCTAACGCCGTGATCCGACGGTGCGCCATATTGCGGATGAACACAGACGAGCCCGCAAGACACACCGTGGGAAGGTGTACGTGCGGGGTATCGCAGACATCGGAAGTTCCTCGGTGCGCGGTGCGTGGCGGTCTGTGGTCGTCTGCCGTGCGTGTCCGTCCGCAAAATTGCGGATCGTCGGAACTCTGCATAACGAAGCAACTTACAGCATATAACACCAAAGTGTTTTCATATTATAGGTTTGGCGAGAATATAATCAGCTGTACCATACATTTAGCTCGAGTACTATTGAAGTTTTGTATGAGACAGTTGTTTTTTTTGCGATTACGATGTTGGTCCTATGGAGAAAGTTGTTAAGTTTGATGGTCTGCAGACACACCCTTAAACATCACAACACCTGTCTGATACATGCTGTATGTATAGCTCAACAGCGGCACGGGTCGATCTATCAGGTTAAGCTACGCTTGCCGGGGTTGGTCCGTGGATGGGTGACCATCTTTACATACCGAGATTTCTCCGTGTCTTGGACAGCACGTTAAACCGTTGGTCGCGGCTGTCATTCTTGGATCTTTGACAGTCGTTACGGGTTGACAGAAGCCCGAAAATCTGACAACCAGTCTTACCAAGGGGTACCGTATTACCCAGTTCCTGGGTTGTGGACGTCAGAGAGACAGTCGCTGCATTTAAAATATTGGTATTCAGCTGCATCCGGTTAGACTGAAAGCCAACATAGTTGGATAAAGGCAGATTGATTGCTGTATGTCACTATGATAAGTTTAAATCAAACGCCTGATTACCATACAGAACTATGTACTGATATGACTTGAATTCAAACCAGAACCGTTCTAGTATTCTGCGGACTATGCACATTTGTACGACGTTTTGATTGGCTCACAGTGCAAGCCAATCGAATCACAGAACACAGCCAATGTCGCAAGCCTGAACTAACCTAACCCATAAATCAATTCTCTTGACTCAATTAACACTGTCTCACGAACAAAGCACATGAAACTAATTGTAATAATTAAAATCAATGGTTCTTTTTCTATTCCAACTAATGTATTCAATAGAGCTAAAATTATGAAGCACTAGAGTAAAGTGAAATAAGTAAGTGTTTCATTATTAAATTAAGCTGAATCACTCTCTAATATCATTTACTTTTTCGTTGTTGCCAAGTATGTACCTAATGTTTCGAGGTAATAATATAAAAGCTGTTATCATCTGGAAATAGGCAGGTTTAATGGCTGGACAGTCGGTCTAGTTTCTCCCATCAAGGTATCTACTTAATGAATCCATTAACCTGTTTGACCTCCATTTTACTGCTTTTTCTAGGTTATACAGCATGTAATAAAAACCCTGTCCGATCCGAAAGGGGGCGTCTAGGTACCATTTATATAACATTAATAAAAAGTTTTTTTTTTGTTAAATAACGAAAGTTACTTATTACGATTTAAAATTCACGTTTTTAGTACCAAAATTATCCCATTTTCATTATAAATGAGCAAATCTACAGAGGTCATAAGTTATGGCTGGTAGACACCCGCTAAACGACAGCCCACGCCTCATGTAATAAACCGGTAAAATTCCCCATTGAAAAAAAAAGCTCGTGGGGGGCTCGTGGCTAAGTAATAACAGCCGCACGGATCGATCCATCAGGTTAAGCTACGCTTGCCGGGGTTGGTCCGTGGATGGGTGACCATCTTTACATATCGAGACTCCTCCGTGCCTCGGAAAGCACGTTAAGCCGTTAGTCCCGGCTATCATTTATGGATCTTTGACAGTCGTTACGGGTCGTCAGAAGCCCGAAAGTCTGACAACCAGTCTTACCAAGGGGTATCGTATTACCCAGTTACTGGGTTGTGGAGGTCAGATAGGCAGTCGCTCCATGTAAAATACTGGTATTCAGCTGCATCCGGTTAGACAGGAAGCCGACCCCAACATAGTTGGGAAAAGGCTAGGCAGACGATGATGAAGATGATGAAAAAAAAATGAGGCGTTTTTTTTCTGTATTCCAAAAAAAAAGTCTCCGTACATAGACTCTCAGTATGATTCTCCACTACACCCTCACGGATCGGATAGGATTTTTGTTACACGCTGTATATGTATTTACTATCTTTTGCGCGGATTCGACCACGTGGGGGTCGAAAATCATCCCACCGGAACATACTACCGTAAATCATTTTCATTCAACCCAACCATTCATATTAAAAGCTTAACAATGAAACTTAGATACACACACCGAGAGTCTAGTGTTCTGTTATCTTCGAAACGATGTATTTTCGGAACACTTTTTCTAGGACTTTTTGTATTATTTTTACTTATAGCATATTAGATTTATGGGACATCAGAAGGAACAAGTTGTATACGTCGTGTCATTCATATTTACAAACAAAAAGGAATAACGGATGTAAAAAGACACTTAACGAAGCCGAAAGCCACTTGTTATTCCAGTCATTGTGATAATTTTTGTTCTGGGCCATACGTGGGAACCTTCTGGTTACGGAGATATTGAAAGTCAAAGTTCCAACTTTTCAGACGTTTTTTAAAGACAAGAGTTATGCCTACTGGAAAAAAATTGTGTTTTTCGATGCCAAAATTAAATGAGACCGGTTTATATTTTTACTGTTTGTAGATCCGTAAAAAGCATACTGCCGTTTGCTTAAACTTTTACGACTATTATTGCTTGGATTGCGCAATAAAAATAAACTTTGTCGGGAAGTTTGCTACATACAATGCAGCTTGGAGAAGATTTTGAGAGTAGCTTAGCTATGCTAATACTACATATAATAAACCCGAACATATTGTTTTTTTGTATGGACGCGCTAATATCTTGAACTACCAGTCGGATGTGATAAAAAAAAAAAATTGATAGCCCTATTCTTGAGGAAGGTTAAAGGCTATTTAACAACACGGTTACCTTTAGGAGCCGAGCAAAAAGAAAAAAAGTCAGAAAGAACGTTTACGCGAAACGTAAACCCGTGAGGGCGGGCGATGCGATGCGACGCGGGGGGTCCCGGAACATGATTTTTTTTCAACGACTGCTGTTAGTTTTGTTACTTGAAGTATGGGTTGAGAAAATCTTTTTTTTGTCTTATATCGTGTTAAGAACATGTTATTTTGGGAACGAGGTATAAATAATTAAGTCGTTTTTACAGTTTTTTTTTGTTATTACGGCAAAATATTTATTTTTCATGAAAAAAGGATTTCAAAACTCTTTAAACTATCGAATTACAAATGACGCAAAATTCTCAAAATCCGGGGGCATAAAAATTAACATAATTTCTCAACAATTTATTATTCGAAAAACAACAAAGAACAAAACTTACTCTGTATGTATAATTGATTATTATCGAGAGTACAATTTGTTCGCAGACTTGTAAACAACCCGAGTGAAACAATACAAGTTTCACTCATTGAGATGACTCGGAGTCGAGATGAGTTCGTAATTACATAAGTAGCTGCGACCTATCTACAATAGGACGTTGTTTCGCGAAGTTTCCTTTCACAAGTTAATTCTTATATCCATAGATACGTTTGTAGGTATATTATTTATTGCTCTTGTGTGGTATTGGGTCCCTAAAGAATAGGAATTACCTCCTTCAGAAGTAGGTAACTTCAGTTAATAATAAATTAAGTATCTGGCTAATATTTTAATTAGATATCGCTCTAAATAACGATCATAATTACGATTGAGATTTTTGTGAAGAGATTGTGGTGAAGGGTGGGCGTTTTGGGGGACAGTCTTGTAATTTTGACGTTCGAAAAGTGCTGATTCTCAGCCTAGTTTGAATAAATGACTTTTGATTTTGATTGGATTTGGCTATAGTATTATAATAGGCTATGAGTAATATTTCATTTTACCGTTTATATTTTAACTAGCTGACGCCCGCAGCTTCACCCGCGTGGATGTCGGTTATTATATACTAAAACCTTCCTCGAGAACTCCTTCCCTTGGTGAAAACAGAATGAAAATCGGTGCAGTCGTTTTTGAGTTTATCGCGAACAGGACGACAGACAGACGCGGCGGAGGACTTTGTTTTATAATATGTAAGGATTATACATAGATTGTATTTGTAGTGGCGATTGGCTAACGTCCTTTGTACACAAACGTTTTTCTTGCCGTCCAAAACTACGGTTTATTTTCCGCGTGTTGGCATGGTCGTCAGTGTTGTATATGGATCACTAGTTGACAGACACGTTTTATCTACGGCGCGGTTTATACGCCGTACAGTACCTAAAGAAACCGTTCCGTGTACAAAGGGCCTAAGAATACTTTTTACGTAGCTGTGATTCAAAATATGAAAAATATTTCTTACATAAACCCGAGGTGGTGGCCAGGGACCAAAAGTAATAACATTGAACTTACCTGGGAATAGACCTTATCCTACGCGTGTAAATGTAATTATAATAATTGTAACACCGATAACATCTGAGGGGTAATTCCCGTAATTTTTAAGAACGTTCGCATTCACATCTCGTTCGCAATCTGTCAAAAATACAATCAATTTATCAATGTTTTTGATAAGTTTGACAGATTGCGACTTGAATGTGAATGTTTTTAAGTACGAGAATTGGCCTTCTGAACTTTAAATTCATACGTTACCGTATCACTAAACTGTAGACAATATCGAGCGGCCATTTTACTTTACATCTTTGGAATTTTTGAAAAATAATTACATAATTATGGTACCGTAATTAGTTACTTCGTGACTGCGAACCAAGCCGCCTATAAAGTGATGTGACTATTGTTTTATTTTTTTCGTTCCAAATTTGAAAATTGCGTTTGCAGATAACGACCTCCCTTTGAATTAGTTTTTAAAAAGATGTTGAATATTCAGGCAGGGTTGCGAAACGAAAAATAATCTCTCCTAGAATTAAGATTTGCAATTAATTGTCCCAGATTTATGTAAAAATGTAATTAGAATTTGTGATTCTATGAAAAATACATTTCATGACTAGCAAATGACTTATTATAGTACTAAAGCCATCTGTTGTTAAATATTTGTTTGCTTTTTAGCTCATATTTTTTCAAGTTTAATTTTAAATTACTGCCTCGTTGGCCTAGTAGTCGCAAGCGCGAAGCTAAGGAAGTGGTCTTGGGTTTGATTATCAGTTCGGGCAAAATGATATCAGCCCGCAATGTCTTGTTACCCGGTTAATGGCATCAATAATAATATGACACTTAAAAATTACTGGCGAAATAAAAGTGCATATGCAACTCTGTCTATCCTTCGGAAACACAATCGTGATGTTATCTATACATATTATAAATTAAAGAAGCTTTTCGTGTTTGTCTGTGTGTCCACGTTGTTCTTCTAAACCACGCAACAAAATTTATTGAGGTTTTCACCATCGTTTAGAGAATTTATTCCGGAAGGTTTATGTGTATAATAAGTTAATATTAAAGTTACATATAATGATGAAATATCGATGTTTTGTCAAGTCATAAAAACCGTGCAAAACAGGACCAGGTCGTTGCTAGTTTCATAATAATGAAATGTTTTACTAAAAATTAATTTAAACAAACAGCCTTGTTCGAGATTCCAAGGGTTATTCATATAGTTGATTGGTTCCAATATAGTGTCTTCCCAGAATTACGACTTATTGACAAATGGTTCGAAAATGTCGAATACCGATGAAACCGGGTTTCCTCGAAACAAAGTGCAATGACCGGTCGTTAGGGAAATACCTATTGAATGAATCAACACGTATTCCGATTGCTGTTAGCAGTAGGTACGTTGGTATTAGGATAGATTCCTGCACATACTCATTAGTCATTACATATGGAAGCTTTACATAGAGGTATGTACAATCACGGACTTTAATTGATGAGCCACCTTCAAACTTTTCAATTTTGCAGTTTCAAACATTCACGAGATTACACGATTAAACACGAACTCAAATTACACGCTCGTAAACAAGATGACAAATAAATTACTTTTAATCGGAAATAGTCTTATCCATAGAGGTTGACTAATAAGTTCTCAATGATAAAAATAAATACAATGTTGCATTAAGTTTATCTACGTATAATCTATTTGATACCGACCTCCTTTGAATCATACCTCATTAATTAACTCGATAATTCTGAAAACTAACTGAAGACAGTGACAGTTGAAATATCGATGTCAGATTCAGAGACGCTACTTACGAACTTGTCGAAATGACTTTAATATTTCTCCGTACGTATGCTAACGCAACAGTAACCTAGCAACGATAAACAATCGTTGCTAGACCTGCAATTGGTTGACTTTGGGTAGTGACTCTACTGTCAAGTTTGTAGTTCTGGCTCTCAGGTTAGCCAGCCGGTAAAGATATAAAATATAAATTTTCTTCTTCTAATACGAAGACATATGACTTTGCGTGTCGGGAACCGAATAAACTCGATTCGCATTACACGGCGAAAATACGAACAGTGCCAGGTGGCTCATCAATTAAAGTCCGTGACTGTACATATAGGTAGGTTTAAATGAAACCACCTTATCTGACCTTTATTTTAATGTGGGTGTACTAATTAATAGGTATATCTCTGCCTATCCCTTCGGGAATACAGGCGTGATGTTGTAATGTGAGTAAAATCCCAACTTATAAATGCGAAAGCGCGTTTGTTTGTTTGTTATGCTTTCACGTTAAAACATATGAACGAATTTAGACGAAATTTGGCACATCGGTAGACCATGACCTGGCATAGGAAATATAATACTTTTGTCCCGATGTTCCCACGGGATCGAGACTTACGCGGGTGAAACCGCGGGGCGCAGCTAGTAAATATTTTTTTGTAATTCTTAGACATAAACGTCCTTCATGTATTTTAATCGAAGCTCAGCTTGTTTTGAACCCAAACTACAGTGTGCCTCTTGGCAAATATCTTTATCGAAGCATATAAATATTATGATAATTTCTTGTAGCATTTGTAGCAATAAATTAAGAGGTTCATGTTTACCAATAGACGTCTATAGGCAATAGAAGCCTTCATTTCTTATGCCTCGTATGGGGAAAGTATACCGACATATTATACATATTCGTAACAAACACAATTCTAGTTCAAGGCTAAAGCAATAAATTACGTCGCTAAGTAAATTATTTTCCAAGAAATGATATGAGAAAACTACTTGTACACGACATTAATTATTTATTACATACATTTGCGCAGCTTACCTTCACTTTTACAACTACCTTTTCGCGTGTAGCCGGCCTATTTTTATTCAAAAATCGTTTTCCGATTGGCTAGCCAATTAGGTACCAACTAAAGCCCACGTTTCTTAAATGCCAAGGGTCGGTAAAGTGGAAACTGCGTTCATTTTGTTAGAAAAGCCTTTAAATATGATAATCGCCTTGTGGGGCGTTTGTTCTTTTATTGTGCAGTCATTTAGCCTTCCTGCTAGTTTGCCCCTGTTTAGTTTCAATGGGCTTTAGTAAGAGATTAAAGCAGTTACTGTGGTTATACAAAGTGGAAATGGTTATACCATCATTACCCGAGCTCGCTATAAAAGGATGGTTAATTATGCAAAATTTTGCAGAAATGAAAAATAAAGTTGGTTTGCTAATAAGCAGTTTTGCATTAAAAAGCACAACATTTTTTATGAACAGGCCCTACCTGGGTCGTAACATTCAGTAGCTGTTTGTGAAACCAAAACTCACACATGAATCGATCAACAGATTTAAAAGTAAATACAAAAATTGCACGTAAACAGATGCTCCACACTACAAACATTTACTATTATTATCATTCCCCTACACCCTAAACCGATTTCCGCGACAAAACGTTAAGTGGGGCCCATTTTGTACAATGATTTATAGTCCCATCGAACATATACACCCACATATGTGCTTTACGCTATAAAACGTAGGGACAGCCTTCGCGAGTCGCGTCTCGTCATAAATCTACATCACTATGTTCGTTCCCCACTCCCCTCAGATGTTCCGAAGAAAGGCTTCGATGTAATTCGTACAATCCATCTTTCCCCGCGACACTGACCGGAGTAATTGCCTGCTAAAAGTTTCTGAGATAGGGTTAAAGGCGCTTCAAGATTTGTAGTGATATAGGTCTTTACCCGACAGCCCCAGAAGGAGGGTAATGTTGTCTAAATGGACATGGATCTGTGTCCTTCCTTAGCAAAGACTCTCCATTCGAGCCGATAAGCATAATCAGCCTGTAACGTCCCCACTGCTGGAATATAGGCCTCATCTCTTTGAGAGGCCATAATCCACTATGCGGGCACAGTGCCGTGATTAGTGACATAATTAATATTTTATTTCGAACCTCAAAAAATCCCGGTAGTTTTTTGGGTCCCAGACCGCCGCTGGACTTGCCGGTTTCCTCAAGATGTTTTCCTACACCATTTTGGGAGCAGCCCTGCTCGCAAGTATCTAATATCCTAATGATTTCGTTCACCTTTCTTTGTATAACGTAACAAAACCGACAAGGATTCAAGCACATAGGTTTGTTGCCAAGACTAAACAGTGGAACATATAACTCAATGTCTCTTCGTACGCATACATCATGGGCCGTCTGGTTTCCGTAGCCTTTTGTGTGGGGTTCAGGGGTGCTACCTATAGAAACTAGCCTCTATAGGCTTTGGAGGAGAAATTATAATCGAACCTTCTGCTCAAACAGAATGTTGGGAATACACTCGATAAAATCAAATTCGCTGATTTATTTTACATGCCAAAGAACTTTTGAAAATGTAATGTAAGAAGATTTTAATTTTACTTAGAATTTTTTTAAAGTTTACACTTTGAGGTTTAATATAGGTACCTACCTACTGAATTGAAGCGTTAGGGATTCGGTATTCTCCTTACTTTTAGCTATCCATTTACCACAAGCCATTCACAGATCGCTACAATAGACTGACCTTGACAGAGTAACCAAAGTTTTATATTAATTCTACCTACTTCATTTCCAGAGCTTCATGCTTTTGATTGATTGTACAATGAAATACTAATTAATGGTTCTGTTTTTTTTCAGGTACGTACCCGTTTTAAAACCTTTTGGTAAGATCGCTCATAAATGTTAGTTGTAACACTCAACACAACTCTTATTTAAAATTCTATAAGCTACATAATCTTCTAGCAACGCCGATTAAAAGTGTGAATTAGAAAAAAAGTACGATCGAAAATATCTTACAGAATGAAAAACAGATGCTTGCATTTCTGAACGAGGATGAATATTTTATGTATCATTTCGCAGTCCCGGCAAATTCATCTCCACTTGAAAGATTTATATCGGGCGAAATCTCGAGTTTACGGGCGGCGTACGGTCTAAACGCTCCGACATATTTCAGCGATACGTTGCAATTTTTTCGCTACTGCATTTTTCGCTGCCACGGAATCTGTATGCACTCGATCGATTCGCACTACCAAACATTTGGAAGTGATTTGAATTCTTTATACGAATTTTATCGCACTTTATATTTTCCTGTTTAATGAGATGGGCGATGAAATCTTTTTTGGAGCGTGAATAAGCCTTTTTACGAGTTTACGCCGTTCATTTTTAATTTTGTTTAATATTTAATTTAAAACTCAATTATCTTTGCAGTAAACCATTCACGTGTCAATTTTATATTGGTTCATCTCGTCCAATATTTATATTTAAAGCTGACATAGACACAATATAAATATAAAAATATTAATATCGTCTGAACAGATCTGTTTGCATACTTAAGTAGGTAACCTACTATCGATTTCAGAGTCAATATGTCTACGTTTATAACTTGGTCATGTCCTTTATGTTTTGCGTAGAAGTAACTTTATTACTTAAAACAGCTGTTATAAATAGAAGTAATGAAGAGAAAATAGTTTTATAGAAGTAAAGAAGAGAACTAATTTCTACTACTATTACATTATTCATTTGGGTCGATAGAAGGTATTCTGTTTTTAGTGATAGGTACTCATGGTAAAACTGTAGCTGGAATTTTAATTTCCTCTACGGCTGGCCCAGAAATCATACATATAACCTACAACAAATTATGAATTTGTTTCTCTTACAATCGTCAGAAAACCATGTTCTGTTCTGTCACTCACTTAATTTTTTAATTCCGCCGTTATTTTCTGACGCATGCAAACGTTCACTCTCATCTCGCCCTCACTATCTGAGCCTACAATGTACCTACCTTTGCCCAATATTGGCTACACAACAATATCCATTGACGAGTAACTGACCAGTTTGACGAACCTATGTATGCCAATGAAGCGTTGGTTGCCAATGTTTGGTGTTGGCTTGTTGGCCTTTCTCGAGCTCTGAATGCTCTGAGCCAATGGAGGGAAATAGGTCGTAGTGTACGCTTCGATTATTGACTTGCAATCCACCATTCTTTGATTGAACACAGCTTCGGTCCGTTCGGGAATAAGTGGCTTTATCACGCCAAATGAACTGTGTCTAGATGTGACAACGGCTCAAAGGACCATAAAATAGATTCCTCGAAAGACCAGTAAATCATCAAAGGTGTGTATTGTGTACTAACTGTTCTTGCATTAACATCAAAATCATCATCAATCATCAATCAATGTTACAATTTCCATCCTCTGGTGGTCTGGCAGAAACCGACTTTAGTGATAAAACCGGCAATTGTAATTTTTAAGGTTACCTTAAAGGCAATAAAGAACCTTTGTAGAAAACTTTTTTTAACCATAGAGTTTTGTCTCGACATCTATGCAACGTAAGAATTATAATTTTGGCGATTATTTTTACTTATTTAATGTGATTCTGTTTTTATATTTCCCTTAAAAATAAAGGACACTATAAAGTATCAAATCTTATGGTTACTCACATGTTTTTTTCTATAAAATAGGTTCCTACGCGATTTTACGCCAAATTCACTCTACCCACTCTCTCTTCATTAAGTTAGAAAATACAGTTATCTCAAAGACTAAAATGACATTAATTGCTAGGGACGCTTTTAGGTAGGCATCCCTCACGTGGAAGACACTGAAATTATTAAATTCGCTTGACCTATTTACCGGGTCTCTATTGTATGTCACAGCGTAGCGAAATGTGCCACCTTTCAGTCAGTTGAAGCAGCTGTATAATTTGTATGACTGTATAAGCTTTTGTTTATTCTGTGGCTGTAGACTATTTATTACAGTGTTTGTGAATTTCACTTGAAGTCTGCTCGAAGGGAGATTGTAGTTTGCAGTTAACATTAACCGAAGTTATAGTTTCATTTCTGACAATACCTACCTAAGTACGTTTTTTAAATATTGCTGGGTCCTGTTTATCAAAAGTTACAAGTCTATACGTTCACAAGTTACCTAGAATGTTAATTATCGTTAAATTCATAGCTCATCTCCATATTCATAATCAGCCTTAATTTTCCCACTGCGGTTCACACACTTAATGTTCACACACGGGCATCATGTCATCTCTCTCTTTTGACCACAATAAAAAAAAAAAAGGAATTGTCACTTATACTGCGGATCTAAGCACGACACTTGTAAGACGGAATAGAGAGTCGCCGGACACTCTCAGGTTTTGCTATGATTTTCTACAAATTGTAACTTACAAAGAATTTTTTGCCAAACAAATCACGAATAAAAGTGTATAAATATAAGTAGGTACTTGTGAACAAAATAATGACACGTGGTAATACAAGGCTTGTAAGTTTTGATAAACAGGCTACTAAAGCAAGGCCGATTCGTCTATTAGTATTTCTTAAAATTTTCTACCAAAAATTATTTTTAATATTTACGAAAGAACTACGCGTTAGCTGTCTCGAAGCTTCACGAATATTAATAAATCTATTTTCTACAAAATAAGATTTCTTCAATAGTCTTTTTTTTTGTAACAGACACGGTTTTCTAGAAAATGTTTAAAACATTTATCCATATTTGACCTTTCAGTCCCGTACGTAACTTTCGTGGATAAAATAAAAATATAAATCATGATATTCTTTCATACAAGCTGAGATACACACAATGAGATCTTTTAAACTGTTCTATGTCGCTACGTGTTAAGAAAACTATTACATAAGTAAAAAAAATAAACGTTATTTATTTATTCTTGGAACTTATACTTAATTACTTGTTTAGTAAGCACGTGCCAAATACTTGGTTCAAATATTCAAAATCGAAATTGACATTATTGGAATTGTAATAGGACCTCGCCAGCCAAGAGGACTTAAGGAAAGCCCCCTCCGAAATTATTCTTAATGGCATCATAAGCGGTTTTTCCAGCATTCAATTTATTTTCATAAGATAACTCGTTGGGAAAATTAAACGCAAATAGAGTGATAATTTGGCGTGCGAAAATAGAGACAATGGAAAATGTTATTTTGTAGCTGATTGTTGTTAGTAGAGGTACTAAAGGGCTAAAATGTCGTGACTGGTTGTTGGACAGTACAGGCTTGTTAGGATCAAAGGCACGTCATTCAGTAAAGCATCCGCACAGAGGTCTGCGGCGCTCGCAGCGCTATCGATTTTCCGCAGTCTGTGGCGGGGGAGAGGCGAGCGGCGAGAGAGGAGGGGATCTCAGCTGGGCGCCCCCCCCCTCCCCCTGTAAACATAAACACAGGCTCCGGCCGCTCGCGTCTCAGGATCGACATCCGCCGAGGTGAAATAACGACACTGAATATTTATGAAGCCCTCGTATCACGGATTAAGATTCGACTTTTCTAGGTCATCAATTCGAAATTCGAATTTGTTAGGGGCTAAGCCGACGGTTGGTAACCAGCCAGTGATGAGGGTAGCTTATGAAAAAGTTTGTAATCAGTGTAGCCACAATAGAGTTGTTCGGCTAGAATCGATCGCTTTGTTTGTAGTTATTGTTAGGGGCATGTACCTACACCGTACATGCATTGTTAATTCAGCGTGGAATATTTTGCGGTAACTAATTAAAGGTATACATGTACAAGCGTTTATGTTTGTGGATGAAAGATTAATGAAGCGTTGAAGGCATACGGAGTTGGAAATGAATTTCTGGTTTATATAGACTTTTCAATGGTGAGCTGTTAGTTATTGAATTGAGTTATTTTCATAATAATGTAATTAGAAAACATGGCTACATTTGGTGGCTATGAACCAATGGTTTTAGGCTCACAATCGACGTAGATATCCAACGAATAATAGCTCAGTGAGATAAGATGACGAAAGAATGAAAGTCACCAATCGAACGTTATGACACTGTTCTTTAAAACTGAGCTCTCAAATAAGAGCTGAGCCGTAAGTGCTACGGACTCTAAAGGAGTGTAAGAGACACATATCACACATTATAAGACACCGTCACAAAATAAAGGTATTGAATTGAGTTATTTTCATAATAATGTAATTATAAAACATGGCTACATTTGGTGGCTATGAACCAATGGTTTTAGGCCAATCGACGAAGATATCCAACGAATAATAGCTCAGTGAGATAAGATGACGAAATAATTAAAGTCACCATCAATCTAATATAAATTTCGAACGTTATGACACTGTTCTTTAAAACTGAGCTCTCAAATAAGCGCTGAGCCGTAAGTGCTCCAGACTCTAGAGGACTGTAAGAGACACATATCACACATTATAAGACACCGTCACAAAATAAAGTGTTCGTACACTTTATTGTCGCTAGTTTAGAGTGGCACCCACTTATATCTTGCCTCTACGGCTAGACTATTATTTATACAGCTAGAGAAAATACATAGCCACCTCACCTAGTAAGTGCTAACTTTAATGTCATCTTGAAGAATTATTTTATAAAAGTAACTAGTGCCCCTGTTTCGCATGGTTTTTAACACTTAACAAAACAAATATTAATGTTATATACACATAAACCTTCCGGAATAAATTCTGTAAATTATTGTGAAAACCGCATGGAAATCCGTTACGTAGTTTAAAAGAACACCGCGGGCACACAGACATGAAAAGCGACTATAAACTATACATCTAATAAAATCGTAGCGAAGTCAAAACTGTACATTTTATATTTAAAAAAAGTAATTGCTACGAGGTTTGGGAACGATTCTAATAACGAAAATATAGTTTTTAGAATTGCCGAAAATATAGCAGTTTGTTTGTTTGAATGTATGTTCCAGCATCACGCAAATACTACCTTTAATTTATATTATATAATTATAATATATATATAGTAAAATATATTATTTTATATATTTCCTATAAGTCTGATCATTCTGTAGGCTATAAATTATCACGCTATTTGCAATAGGGGTTGAGCAATATTGCATTATGTTCGTATTCTTCTGTTTACCGCAAAATGTAAAAAGATGAGCGAAAAGGTTAAAATATTGTAGATAATAAACCTTTTAAATAATTATCATCATGAAAGAATTTCTCAAAAAAAATTAAAAAAGGCAATGTGAGGTCCTTTTGCTATCTGTAATCTAGCGAATAATCAATAGCGAATAAAGAATCAGTTAGTTCCAACTAACAAAATACCTTCCAAGTTTTTCTTTCGAATTTCCGAGGTAAGAAAATGTCACATCTATTGAGTCGTTTAACATTGATCTCAGAGTAAGGCAGTACTTACGTGTACCTTACGGACTGAATACCTCACGGCTCATAGACCGATTTCCCGTCTCTTTGTGTGACGTCACATTCAATGTAATGTAAGCTCACCGCAAAATCTATACTGGGACCCTTCGCGGGAACCTGGTTATAATATAATACGAACTTGGGTGTGTGTGTAACTGAGTGAGTGAGGGTGTAAATATGTGAGTGTGGTGTAAATGTGTGAGTTAAGGAAAAGATAGCCCAAATGTATCACATAGATTACACTCGATGGAAAGTTTATATCCTCAAAGACTTGCTGAAGGAAAAATATATTGGGTTCGGCAGATGCTAGGCTTATCTGGCGTAAAAGTAATAATTAACATATATCACCATTAAGCTTATAAAAGTTGTGGATAAGCCAAAGCAATCAGTCACTCGATACCAATTATCTTCGTAATATGCGCGGCTTCGAGTTTCCAGTCTGCTTTGACTGAGGCAAAGTTTAATTATAAAAGGAGAAATTATCATTATCATTGTCCTGCCTTTGTCACAATTTATTGCCCAACATGTCCTTTTCTTGCATACATATTTCTATTAGTCGTTTAGTAGTCACCCCCGATCTAGATAAATTATATTATCGAAAAAAAAAAAAGATATTTTCGTTTTGTGCATTGGTGTTCATCAGCGTATGCATTTAATGATAATCTTTTTGCGTATTCTGATTTTATTCAGATCGCACATTATTATACAGTACTGCACCTAAACCACGACGTATTAATGCCACAATTTTTCCAGTGTTAGTGAGAGACGGAGCTATACAAGGCCACTAGCACCATCTTTTTTTCGCAGTGGAATAATTATGGCATTATTCAAAGTCAGCCCCCAAGTCTGCAAAAAACGAAGCTTCATTTAAAGCACCGTTCGCCAATCATGTTTGTTTTTCTCAACAATAATTTAACCTTTTAACATTGACTTTGGATACTTTGACGTCACAGACTCTATAACAAAATAATGCCACCCATAAAATGACTAGCCCTATAATAAGGGCGTCACCACACAATAATGTCGGTATCTTAGTATCTTATGTACAGTCAACTACAGCCACTACCTCTTCATTAAGATAGCGGGTTGGGCGAAACCCTTAAATAAATGTTACCTTAATGCTACCTACGAGTGTGTTCTATGGGGTATTTTTATGAGCCCATAAAATCCGGAATCCAAGTACATTTAGGGGCTGCTACCTAATATCAATTTACTTGCTATTCTTCTTGTGTACATAAAAGATTGGAAGATATTTTGCAGGCTTAATTGAATCTTCAATTACGGCGAATTCCGGTATGATACCGTTTTATTGATATCATAAAGGTGGGTTATTTTTATTGCAATTAAGTGTGATTTGGTCTTTTGTGTACTGCCCACGTTTGGTAAATAGTTTTATGTTCTATGTTAGGAAATATTATTATGTACTTGGGTAAATGTTTTGGCGAAAGTTCGTTGCTCTTTCACCTTTACCTTTTAACTACTACACGCATGTTTTCTATTCATGTAAATGCCATGTTTGCAAAAAAAACAAGAGCTTCTAGGTCGTGGATTTAAATACCTACAATTATTTTACCTAAAATAAATTTTATCATATAAATATTCCATTAAAATTGTGTTGCTCTTGCGAATACTACCCCACAATAATTTATTTATTTATTTAATTTATTTATTTAACTATTTATGTACACACATAATAAACAGACAAGAAGAAAAGAACAGAAAAAAACGTACAAAGGTGATGCTTATTTCTAAAGAAATCTCTTCCAGCACACCTGCAATAATCTATTCTTGTAAATGTCAGAGAAGTCGGCGTTGCAAAGTTTCGAGTTCGTAATATTACATAATTACTATACACCTTTTGATACAGAAAAACCACATAGGTAAACAAAGTCGCGTGAAACTTTATACAATAGGGATGTTGACTAAACATTTTTTTTTGTTCGTCAGATAAATTATTATAAAATATTGGACACAATTTTTTTCTTTTTTTACATAATCAAAAAAATTACTGCAATATGTTGAGTTAAAATTTGGCACGGCGTCTCTGGCCGCTAGATTTTGTACTGACACTAGTCTCACTATTATATAAAATAATAATTATAGACACCCGCTAAACGACAGCTCTCCGCGCCCCATGTAATAATAACCAGGTCAAATTCCCCATTGGAAAAAAATGCGACGAATTTTGTATTTTGTTTTTTTCCTGAATTTGCGGAAAAAAAGAAAAAAACACAAAAATAGTTAACACGTTAACGTCAATACGTTAACAACGCCCTCACGGATCGGACAGGGTTTTTTTTTAATACTTTGTATATATACAGGGTGTTAGGGTGAACACTGTTATCCTTACAACCAGTGGTTTGGTTTCATTTATAGAACGTAAAATCAATGGAAAATTACAACTTTTTTTTTCTTTTTTTTAAATCTACATTTTACCACAAGAGACGCAAGTTCGTTGCCCTATGCGCTAGGGCAACGAACTTGCGTCTCAACACGGGCGGGGGGTGAGGGATGTGACTGACCGACCGCGAGCGCGACGTCTCCCTCAGTCAGTCAGCTGTTTCGCTAGAGAGCACGGTGTCGGATAGAAACTTTTTAAAATCTTTTAATGAAAATAACGTTTTTTTTTTGTTGTGTTCGGTCATTTATATTTATATTTCAGTCAACTACCCATGGTTTGAATGACAAGAGTGTTTACCCTTACAGCCTGTAATTATGTCACAGGATTAATGTTTGGTTTTCATACTATTGCTACGCCGGCCGTAGCGGCATGATAAAGACGCTACGAGGCTACGAATACTGTCTTGTAGTAGCATATAGCCGGCCTGCTACGCGACGAGACAGCTCATTATTATTCTGAAACTTGTGTATCTATGGTTGTTTGTTACTGTAAAATACTATTCTTCCATATAATGCTAGCATATATATAATAAATACACCACACAATATCCACAACATTTTACCTACTAATGAAAATTTTCGTCAAATCCATACTACACATTACCACGTTACGCTCGAAAATTAATAAGGCTTAAAGCTACGTTAGCAATATAAAGCGCGTCGTAAATTAAACGCATTATTTCGATAATGTTCCGCTACATTACGTATTGTGTGTGACTTACGATTTGTTTTACCCTGAAAGTGCGGCAATGTATGTTGGTTACATTCGGGTAACCGTTGCCAACAGCTTACGGCGCGCATTGCGTTTATAGTGGTGCTGTGTGTTTAGTTGCCGCTATGTTTTGTGCTGGCTAATTGTACGCAATTATAAGGGTGTGTTCATATTGATTGTGTTTTACTTAATAATTTCAGACTGTAATAATAATTGTCGTCCTACTTGGCGAGTTGGGACCGCTCTTGAACACCAAGCTTGGTAATTATTGCCGATCTATATTCTATACTAATATTATAAAGCTGAAGAGTTTGTTTGTTTGTTTGAACGCGCTAATCTCAGGAACTACTGGTTGGAATTGAAAAAATCTTTTTGTGTTGGATAGTCCATTTATCGAGGAAGGTTATATAACATCACGCTACGACCAATAGGAGCGGAGCATAAATGAAAAATGATGCAAAAACGGGAAACATTATTCCTTTTTGAGAGCTTCCGTTGCGTGCGCTGCGTAAACGGTTTAAGTTACGCAAATATCATGTATGACGGAATTGTTTCTCTTTAAAAGTTCGAAAAAAAAAGGCCGCGACAGCATATGTCCATCTTTTAAGATTGACTCACTATAACCTTTATAGGACACTCCTATTAACCTGGAATAGGACATAGAATACGTCTTATCCCTATATTCCCACGAGATCGAGACCTACACGGGTGAAACCGCGGGGCACAGCTAGTCGGTAATATAAAATAATACATTTTCCAACAATGCAGCTTTTGTAGTCACAATAAAATTTGTAAAATTGGAAATCCGTCAAAACCAAAACCAAATAACTGCATAAAAGAATGTATTCCTTTACGCGCAGTTCAGTTCTCCTATACCTTCCACAAAATTGTAATTTAAAACTATCTTTCTTGTAAATAATACGCTGGAATTGAATATTTATTCAGTATTTTTTTTTTCCTTTAGGTACGTAATGATTGACAAGGACATACCATGTAGTGATTATCTCGTCATCTGATACTGTGGACGGTTTATATATTCGTCGTGTTTGTAGGCCGAAATGAGACGTAAATAATTATGTAATTTCGTGGACAGCCCGAATGCCAGACGTGATTGAGTGACCTCCTGGGAAGGTGGGGTGTAAAAATGTTGCTCCCAGGATACATACATATCATAGGTGGATCATATGGACATAACTGAATTATGTATATATATAAAAGTCATGTTGAACGCCTTGTTTGTCTAGTGTCCGTAAGTGCAGCAGCGAGCCTCGTAGATTTGATCATTGATGGTTCGACAAACTTGGCTTTTTCGATTAGGACATTCTTAATAGCGTCCCGTTGGATGTGTGGATTTGTGGCCGGTTAAAGGCAATACGTCTATGTACAGTCGAACAAGCTATTTGGTATACAGGCAAAATACATTGCCTGTATTTAAAAAAAAATACATTCCTGCCAGGGTTGCGGAATAGTCCGAAAGGGATACCGGGACCCTGGCAAAAGGCAACTGAAGGAACACGGGTGGGTTTTAGTCAGTAAGAGTCTGACACGCCCTTCCGCTCCGCCCAGAGTGGGAGAAGTCATTTGATGATTTCCCACACAAAGAAAAAAAAAAAAAAAAAAACATTCATTTTCCACTACACTGCCAAAATTCGTTTTGATTGTGTGTGTAATTTAACTTTTTGAGCTTGGCTTGGGAGAGAAACGTAAAAGGATTGATGACTACTGAAAACACTCGCAAAATTATTTGAAAAGTAGTTGCAAGTTATCTGCCTTTATACCAAATAGCTTGTTCGACTGTACGTAATGATGGATCTCAGCCTACATCTCCGGGGAATACTGGCGTAATGTTTTTCAATGACCCACATTGCAAAATTAAGCAACCGAAACGTTTTACAAAATATGAAGTACGAACACTAGAGTATTTCGAAATATCTCTCGATGAATGGGTGTCCAAAACGACGAATAATGGCTTGTAAGCGAATACCGTTTTGGTATTCGGGTTAAAATGTTCTGGAAAATTCTCGAACTTTAACGTAACACCTGTATTCGACTGTACCTTATTTTATTCTTAAGTATCAAAGGAAAATCCTAACTTTTATCCATAGGTACTATTCGAAAGTAACTCTGTCTGTCTGTCTGTCGGTCTGTCTGCCTGTCTGTCTGTATGTTACCTTTTCACGCCTAAACCACTAAACGGATTTCGACAAAATTTGGCAAGTAGAAAGATGGCATCCTCGAAAAGGACATAGACTACTTTTTATCGACATACAACGCGAGCGAAGCCGCGGGCAGAAGCTAGTAATATTATAAATGCGAACGTGAGTTTGTTTATTTTTTTGTAACGCTATCACGCTAAAACGGCTGAACGGATTTAGATGAAATTTGGCACATGGCGGCATTTGGCGCATACTTTTTATCCCGATATTCTCACGGGATCGAGACTTACGCGGGTGAAACCGTGGGGCGCAGTTAGTCTGTTATAAAAAATAATAGGTACCTATCTTTTTTAAAAATTCACGACGTAATTTGTGATTTTCTTCTAAATAATATGAACTTGAACAGTAATCTGTCCAGGCTGGTACCTAAGGGACATGTTTGGTCTTTAAACCAGTAAATTCTGGCTGAACATTGTCTAAGTCTAAAACTGCGAGATAATAAGAATTTATGGGCGCTCGACGAAACATCTGTCCCGACCTCAGAGGTCGGATTATGACGATAATTATAGATTATATATAATAATTCTAATCCTGAAGGATAGATGGAGGTGAATTTAGACTTAAATAGTAGACTAACCACGAGTTTGTAGACTTAGCAAGGAGCAATCGATATAAAACTGGCCAAGTGCGAGTCGAACTCGCGCGCGAACGTTTCCGTATTAAGACGCCGTATACGAAATTATTTAACTTGGAGCTCGTGGCTAAGTAGTAACAGCCGCACGGGTCGATCCAACAAGTTAAGCTACGCTTGCCGGGGTTGGTCCGTGGATGGGTGACCTACTTTAAATACTGAGACTCCTTCATGCCTCGGAGAGCACGTTAAGCCGTTGGTCCCGGCTATCAAACGTGGATCTTTGACAGTCGGTACGGGTCGTCAGAAACCCGAAAGTTTGACAACCAGTCTTACCAAAGGAGTATGGTAGTCGCTCCATGTAAAATACTGGTATTCAGCTGCATCCGGTTAGACTGGAAGCCGACTCCAACATAGCCGGGAAAAGGCTAGGCAGATTGATTGATACGAAATTACATAACTGTCGATCCACCCGTGCGGCTGTAATCACTTAGACACGAGACAAAAAAAAAAAAATGAAATCCACATGGTATTAATTCGTGATCAAACTTCATGGATTCTGTTTTTTTCGTTCAATCAAATTATTTGTCGATGATCCATGTCTCTATTGACCGTCGGAAATGAAAATATTCACTTGTTCGATTAAAAACTAATGAAAATCATGATTGGATCATATCTGTTGGGATTTCATTGTACGTAATTAATGGATTAATAAACATCTAAAATTCTTAAATGGTTCAGTCAACATGATTAAGATAACACTTAGGACCAATTTAAACTACTATTGGGATAAATACCTTACCTACCTATTTCTGCTGCCAAACAGCGTTACAGCCGGTTTCAACCTTAGCGCCGCCACTGGACACTGTAAAACATGCCGCCCCATTATCTTTTTTTAATTGCAAAAAAAAATATATATGTTTTCAATTTACCGAAAAATTTAATACAATTTTTTTTTAATTATTAATTTTTGTCCATCATGAATTTCCCTGTTAGCAGCCTGGAATCTGGATTTGTGCCCGGTTGATGAAAATAGGCTCGCCCCCTATTACATGGGACTTAAACATAACTGGCGAAATGTGGGTTTACTTACTATAGATACACGGGATACACCTCTGCCTAACCCTCCGGAGATTACAGGCGTGATGTTATATTAAACTCCAGTAGCTACCGTTAATCCCTTAAAAAGACTTAAGTCCGAACCCATCTTCCAGCCCACGCAGCATGACCACCGTAGATATGGGTTTTGTCGACGGAAGAATAGACAAAATGACAGATTACGATTGTTTATCTGTCATTGTGTCTACTCTTCCGTCGACAAACCCCGTTGCTACTGTGGTCACGCTACGCGTGCTGGAAACATTATTATTTCTTTAAAATAAACTAAATAATCGATGCTTCCAAACTGAAACTAGGTAACCTACATTAGATTCTGTTTAAATTATTTTAGTAGTAGTAGTGCTGCATAAAAAGGGTTGGAGAGAAAAAGGAATCTATTAACCCAGTTCCACGCAGGCAGGTGCTAACAGTTATTCTTAATTAAATACGAGAAAGTCTTATTAGCTCGAAAGTTTGTTTTTAGGTTTAACTTTGAAACATTTTAATTTTTAACACTTCAGGGAATTCTAGTGTCAGGTGAAAAGTTTCATGAAAATGAAATGAAAATATTTTTGCATACCTAGGTACTCCATTTTAGTAGATGTACTCAAGGAGACAGTTATACCAAAAGTAATATTAGAGTTTTCAGCAATATTATGCATAGTTTTTGTAGCTTTCAGACTCAGTCTCTAGCTAGATGCGTGACATCTTAGAAATGCGCTGTGACGTCATCAGTACTCAATAGGACAGTCGCACAACTTGACCTGCCGCGTCAAACACAGAAATTAGTTTGTAGGGCTATATAGCAGTTATACATACAGGGTGTTAGGGTAAACACCGTTATCCTTTCAACCAGTGGTTTGGTTTCATTTATAGAACGTAAAATCAATGTAAAATTACAACTTTTATTTTCTTTTTTTCAAGTCTATATTTTACCACAAGAGACGCAAGTTCGTTGTCCTATGCGCTAGGGCACCGAACTTGCGTCTCAACACGGGCGGGGGGTACGGGATGTGACCTGACCGGCCGCGAGCGCGACCCCTCCCTCAGTCAGTCAGCTGTTTCGCTAGAGAGCACGGTGTCGGATAGAAACTTTTTAAAATCTTTTAATGAAAATGACGTTTTTTATTTGTTGTGTTCGGTCATTTATTTTTATATTTAAGTCAACTACCCATGGTTTGAATGACAAGACTGTTTACCCTTACAGCCTGTAGTATACTCAGCGGCCTGTTGTCTGAATCCTCCAGCTTAAAGGCGCCGGGTGAGAGTATCGATAGTCATGCCGTGGCATCAAATTCAATAGAAACGTGAAATAATTTTTGAAATTGTATGAGTAGTTTTGGAGATTATCTCCTACATTCATACTTACAAACTTTACCGCTTTATAATATTTGTAGAAGTATTATAAAAAAAAAGGATATAAATAAATAATCCAAGTAAAAAGAACTCGCAATGAACTCCCACATCTTCTACCGACCATATTAAGTAACATCTCGTTCTTACCGTTTCCTTTCACGGTCACTTTATTAGAAGGAAAGGATCACACGTGTCGTGACACGGTAGACACGGCACAATGAGCACGTGTGTTAAGGGGTTGCGTTCGTTGTTAAGCAGAAAATTGGAGGACTTTGACATAATATTTATGTCGTTGTAAATATTGCAAAAAATCTCGAAAAAATTACTGAATTCTGAAGGAGTAATAATTGTACCTACTGATTATTATGAGAAACTTTAAAATCGCTAAAAAAAAACGTCTGTTTCATATAAAAACGCAGCTGTGTGTTTGTGTCCGTTTTTTTCACGATTTTAAACCCAGTTTTTACTACTAACTAAATTGTCATGACTTTGTGAGCATCCTTTGGATTTGTAGGGTCAAGGCCATCTGCGTGACACAGGCCCTTAATGACACGTGTTCAGAAGTTACTTTCAACTTTAACAAGGTTACTGTGCATGTTTGATTTTAGGTTTGTTTGATTTTGGTGAATATAATAGGCTCACAAAAAGACAGACAAAATTTGGCTACAATGGATTTTGATGACTAGGAAAATGCACGTGACATGAGCAATAAAAAAATTCCTACCTATACTATCCCATCCTACGTAAATAATAATATACCTGTTAACTTTTATTACTCATGGCACATGCATTTTTCTAGTCATCAAAATCCATTCAGAGCGGAAGAGCCCTGTAAACGTAAAAGAAAGATAAAGTTATCTACTATATTAAAATATTAAGTATGCATTAATGAAACAAGTTATTACGATAGCAAATAGCGTTATAAATAAATAACTAGAGCTATCAAAGCAATATTTTGTTCTACTTTTCCATTCGCGGAACTTTCGGTGGCAATATTTTATCCTCGCTTCGTGTAGTAGAAATCTTTTTTTACGGAACTGATGCTGAACAGATTTTTTAAAAAGGCTGTCGTTTAAAAAGATATTATATGTGCAGTAAATTTTTATTAAACTGAAAAGAACTATGTTTACAATACATATCGAATTTCCTGTGAAATCAAACAGCCTGCAGCCCTATTGCGTACATAACATACTGACAATCACAATTCCATTGATTTTGACAATATGCATTGCGTTATTTACGTTGTTTAGCAGATGATTTTTAATATAATTTCTTAAACTGTTAAATAAGACTTAAGATTAAGAGATAATTTGAATTGCGGAGCTGAAATATTTCTTATAGTTTGACCGAGATATGTTCCGCGCCCGACGTATGTGCGCGGCGCCCGCCCACCGCCGCTCATTGGTCAACGCTGCTCCGGCATCACCGCGCGTTCCGAAAGCGCGGCACAGCGGTCCCGGTCAAATTATAGCAAGAATAATCCAAAGAATTTATTGTAGTTTAATAAGTAATAAACTATCTCACGTAAACACACATATACACTCATAACCCTTTATTTTGACTGCTTTTTTGTTCCATAACGAACAGAAATACACATTCGATTTTCTATGTTGTTGTTCTGATTTCGTCTAAAGTCTTTTAGTTGGGGTATTGCAGGCAGTGTGATTAAGAAAATTTTTCCCACGATTAACTGAGCAGTCCACTGCTGGACATATGCCTCTCCCCGGGCTGCGCCACAGCACCCTGCGCCTTCCGCATTCAGTCGTCGTCGGTCCATCCGATTTTTCCCATGAGTATCTTTCAAGACGATTTACAAATCGACATAAAAATGAGTATTCATAAACGTGAGTGAACAAGATTTGAATTTTCGTGGCATGTCTACCATATTAATCGGCAAATATAAAACCTAAATTAAAAAACAAAAATATCTTTCTTTTTTTGTCCGCATTTCTAAGGTTACTTCTTCTTTATCTTTAAGTCAAAGTTCTGTTATTAATTTACGAGTAGGTATAACTTTTTTGAATTCCGTAATGACGGTAAAAAATATTTTTTCCTTTATTTTTAACAATGGTAAGACAAAGTCCTCTTTGTTTTTAGAACAAGGACTTAACAACTAAATCTTATTCACAGGCCTAAAGATAAATATTTAGTCAATACACATATACGAGGAGCTCGTGGCCAAGTAATAACAGCCGCACGCATCGGTCCAACACGATAAGCTACGCTTGCCGGGGTTGGTCCGTGGATCCGTTAAGCCGTTGGTCCAGGCTGTCATTCGTGGATCTTTGACAGTCGTTACGGGTCGTTAGAAGCCCCGAAAGTGACAACCAGTCTTACCAAGGGGGGTCTTACCAGTTACTGGGTTGTGGAGGTCAGATAGGCAGTCGCTCCATGTAAAATACTGGTATTCAGCTGCATCTGGTTAGACTGGAAGCCGACCCCAACATAGTTGGAAGGCTATGCAGATTGATTGACATTATATACCTACATATAAAGTAGGTACTAATAAAATGGGATTTGGCTACCTAATAACTCTTTCGTATTCAAATCGATCAATAAAATTAACTTTTGATTTCACAAAGTCATACCGACTTCAAACGCAAAATTAATAGGTACAAACTTTCTGCTAATTAGCTTTTAAGAGCTTTTAGTCATTTAGAGCTGAATTCAATTCATCGAACGAATTAGGGATGCCAATAAAATGATTCTGATCGAAATGGGTTCAGTGAACTCTTTATTATCATTCGCGGTAATATCATCCGTGCGACGACTGAAAATTGAACAAAACGTGAAAAATCGCGTTAAATATTTCGCGTTTTGATCAATTTAATCTTCCTCTTCAGAATATAACAGGCACAATGATGAGTCATCATCATAAGGTCACTATTTTGTCAGGATCATTTATCTGTTCATTTTTTAAGTCGACCAAACTGTCATATCGATTATTGACAACGATTATTTATGTGGCAACACCAAACGGTGACGGTTGACACTCGGCCAAGGATGGCGCGATCTGGCAATCGATTCGTTCACTTGGTTTTGGAGCAAGCTACGGGTCAGACATACTAGAGTAGCTGTGTCTATAATTCTAGATATTGATTATAGTTGGTTCATCGTAGGTAGTTGTAAATATTGTTGGATTTTAATAATTAAAGAAGTCCTTTTAGGGCGTCCAATCCCGGCTTTTCTACGCACATTAACTGCCGCATTTTATAGTCGCTTTTCATTCATCCTCTCAACATGAGCATACCATTTAGGTATAGTAATGGAAATTATATTACATACCCGGCTGACCCCGATTTTTTGTCATAATTATGAGCGCTCAATTTTCCAAGTGGAAAACTGGACTGGCCTCAGCCCAGTTTTCCCATCAATTAGTAATTTTACCACACCCATATTTGATTGGTTTCAGCATTCAAATTACCGTGTGGACGTTTGACGAGGGCGCGCCTTATCACGGAGTAACCTCTATGTTGGTTATATGGCGAAAATATTGGGCCGAGATTGATAAACTTACTTAGCACGTGCGACCCTATGCACTTTAGACATTGGCAGAATAGTCGACATCGGCTTTGCTTATAAAAATTGAATAGTGCCGAAGTGTTTTCTACAACATAAAGATAAACATACTACATACAACCCGTTTTTATTAACACAAGGCGACATATGTAATGCCTAAATAAAAACGCAATGCTAGATTTTCAACGCTTCGTGCTATTAATTTTCGTCATCGCCTAGTGTAAGTGAAAATGGGATCTAGTCTTATCTAAGCAGAAGCTGATGCCGAGGCAAAAATATTGAAGCTTTTGAAACCTCAAGTTTAACTTGTTATTAACTTTCAGCTTCTGACTACTCGAGTGTCTACAAATACATTAATTTGAATTCCTTGTGTGAATCCCTTTTAAATTCTGTTTTAAATGAAATTGTAATGCAAGAAATGTACGGGATTTAGAATTCAGGGGACGACGATCATTTCATTTATTTCGAAAATCGTCAATAACGGATTTATAAGAGTTTACGGTTTATCCAAAATAATGGAAAATAGGCAGCTATCTTAGATTATGCACGGGTATTCCATCAAGTTTTGCTCGATACCGAAGATTTGTTTTCGTGTATGATATTGGGAGATTTTGTTCTGTAAAAAAGTCCTTCAAACGATCTCAAAAGAAAAATAAACCTAAATGTCGTGCAAAAGAAAAAGTTACGTAAAATACTTTAACGCTCTTTCGTTACTTACGGCGTCATCTCGATTCAACTTTTAATATTTTCTTTGACATTTTCTATCGAGAAAAATATCGCTCCCACACTTTTATGTCCGTACACATAAAATATTGTCTATCTACCTACATAAGGTTGCCAAGGTGACAAGAAGCCATCAAATTATGTATCGGCCCCTCCACTACAGCAGTAAATATTTTACATTGCCAATTTTTTTCCCTCGTACTATTTTTCCTTTTATACATTGCCGAATCCAGTCCCATTTCTGAGGGTCGCATGTAAAAATGTAGGCTGAATAGCGTCGGTACGTTAAAAGGACGAATAGGTCTATCTCAACAATTGTATGGAACGTTGATAATAGGGTTGTCAGAAGTGGAACGACGTTCTAAATGCATAAAACCGGTTAAATAAGATTTTTGTATATTTTCTCGAATATATTTAGAAAAAAAATAGTTTGAAAGGTAGTCTGGACATTTTTATATTTTAATAATCGTATATCTTCTACCCACAAAAAAATTATAATTATGTAGGTAACGTTGTGCGTTAACTTGATGTGTCAAAAATGTCGCAAAGCGATAAAACGCTTTACAAGTAATTACAAGACGTACGGGTTATAAGTTTAAAGTTTTAATTTATTTTTGCGATCTTCGCGGTCACGACTAGGTTCCAACTGACCACGAGCTAAACATAACTTTTAAAGTAAATATTTGTTTATATTTATTTTGTTAAATATTCAAACTAAGCTTGTTAAAAGCTGCATGCCAGACTGGCTTTGCAACTTAAAATAGTTTTTTTTGCAAAACATTCCTGCTCACAACACTGGAATTCTTTCACCATTTTTTTAAACGATAAAGTAGAGGAGAACACAAACGTACGCAATAGAGTTACTTTGTATACATGTAGATTTTTTGTCAAAGGAGGACATAAGTTTTTCATAATATTATTGTCCTTTTTTGCTAACCCACTTTACGGGACACGCGTCACAAAGGCTATATTATCCTGTCCCTATTGGAGATACGTGAATGATATTTCAGTCGCGAAACGACCTGAATAGAGTCGTCAAATTATTTCTCATGTTTTAAGGATGCCTTCAGCTATCCTATTATTATTTTTTATTTCTGAAGAAGAATGCTAATTGCTTATTCTTATATTGGAAGATCTGTATATTAGGTAAAATTCCTTGTATATTGGAAAACCTACAATGAGTAGGTATATTTATGATTCCTTCTGAATCGTAAGATATGAACATTACAAACGAGTTTCAACTTTGGTACGGGTTTTAATCTTCGAGTCTTCGTATTTCAAATTTTATTCCGTCGTACCCGTACGTATTAAAAAAAAAACTGATTGGGTTTAGAATCTCTAGACTGCAACAAATTCAGGTTTTTTTTTAATACTGCCGATATACATTAATATGCCATCCACAATTAATTTAAGGCCATTCAAATAACTGTCTTGATACGCTTACTAAATTTACGCAACGCTTTAACAATAACACATTGTTTATTTTATAGCCTCCTGCAAGTTAGGCAGACGGCCAGGCGCGTTCGCTAATCTAACGATCGCAGCCAGCTTGCATAGTGTGCAATGCGTACTTGCGTAGTGCTTGCGGCAAGTCATGGTACGACAGATACGCTACTGCATTCTAGCTGCGGTAACGCGATTGCCGTTACGTCAAATATTATGTATGGTTAGGGAAAAGTGTACATCTACCTACTTATTTAACACAACATAGGTATACCTTTGTGCACAACATTTGAAGATTCAAGTTATTTGACGATTTCTGCAATACATTTGATATTTTATTTTGTTGATTGCGAAAAAAATGATAATCTCATACGATTTATTTGAACGATCTAATTTCAATACAAAAATAAGCATTTTCTATAAACTGAGATAAACGGCACAGACATACTGAACAAGATACAAATCGACATTCAAATAAATAATGCACATGAAAAATACAATGCATACTTATACCAAACGAAGGTTTCGAAATATCGTAAATATTTAAGTGTGCTCCTTGAGAAGTTACAGGCTCGGATCATTATGTTGTAAAAGTTACGCCCAGTAATGTTTACCGAGATTGCTTCGAAATCGTCCTCCTGAATTCTTTTGTTTACAAGGAATTCAATTAAACTCAAGTGTGATATCTTTGCCAGTATTTAATTAAAAAATTCTTTATTTCAACCGACAAGACAAATAGAAAAAGACAGCTTATTTATCTGAGGTTGAATGGAAGTTTAAAATTAAAATGGCGACTCCAATGGTTTTCCAATGAGGGGGAGCAATAATTGTCCGTAGGCCGGGATGCAAATTGGATCGGAGCTCGGTTGGAGATTGTATATATTTGTCAGATTCCGGTTAATGATTTTTTCTGCGGTTGTACTCGCAATTTTGTTTGGGAACTTGGTGTATTCTGCAGTGTTAGGGTTGAAACTAATTTATGGCCGATTTTCATAATTTACGGCCCGTTATTGGTTAAAATTAAGACTCTTGTATCTTTACCAATAATGAAGCAAAGACTTCATCTTTTTGCATAGTAAACACAGGTAAAATTAGCTTACAAATCTATTTATATGCCTAGTTTGGCAATAAAAAAATGCTACCATTGGTAAGTAAAACGATTAATTTTTTTTATAGGAACCGAGCTAATGCTCGGTTAATTTAAAACATTAATATGAAACGTGTAATATTAAAAGAATATTAAAGTCTGTCACAATATTATTTTTATTGTGAACGTTTGTTGTGAAAGCAATTACTTACATTTTTTTTTTTTCGACAAAAGATTTTATCATAACACATATAACGTATCATCACGCCTTGTTTCCCCGAAGGGTTGGGCAGAGGTATACCTACAGTAGGTACATTATGCTAAATACTTATGAATTGATCTCCTCCTGACCAACATTATTTAAAGATAATGAAATAAGTACTAACAAAATACACATACATTACAGTCACACAAACAAACTAAGACATTTAAAAATTCAGAATTAAACGAATTTTATTTTAATTTTATTATATATATTATTGAAATTGCATGGAAAATATCAGATAATAACGGTTCTTACATAAGCCTTTTATTTGGAAAATTGCCAACATCGACTGGCCGATGACACGTTCAATAAAAAGAAATTCCCTTAAGTTCATTCAATATTTATGAAATATTCTTGGTCGGGTATAATCAGCCATCATTACATTTCCTGTGAACCACATTCATGATAATGAATAGAAAACCGACGGTTTAAATGCCACATTGAATTAAATATGAGCAACAAAGTCAAAGTCAAAGTCAAATAATTTATTTCAAGTAGGCACATTAAAGGCACTTTTGAACGTTAAATACATAGTAGCAACTGTAAGTACTGGAAAAAGTAAGTGAATTTATAGAGTAGTATGTAGTACCTTATTTTCTTCGTTGGCATGGAATTTATCTCCGCATCTTACTGTCTTTATCGTTTCAATAGACTGCATGTAAAGATATATGGCCTTCACCGAGAGTGTAGGCTGCTTTATGTGCACTATACAAATATGCCTTGTGTATATGCTTAATAGTGCAGTGACGTCATAGTGCAACTAGGTGGAAGTAGTGAAGTCATGTTTGTGCTAGGGTGCTGGGGAGTTTGTTGCAGCACTAGGACGTGGTGAAGGGTGGGCGTTTTGGGGGACTGTCTTATGTAATTTTGACGTTCGAAATGTGTTGATTCTCAGCTTAGTTTGAATCAATGACTTTTGATTTTGTGTTTCATAATTAGGTTTTGAGGGTTCAGGGGCCTGACGTTAATGGGCTAATTGGATTGATTGACGAGTGATCTGATCAGCGGTCATGTCTTAGCTGAGAGATCGTTCTTTGCATAAGGTATTATTTTGTCTTAGAGAGATAAATTGTTGGTTCGGGCAGTGTAGTTGTATTTTTATTTGCTGGTGAAACTAAAATCTATATTCAGAAGGGTGCGAGAGTCAGTGCTTTGACTCTCATTTGTCTTGTAAAATATTTAAATACAATCTCACATGGCAACACTAAAACCTAACGCCACTACTAGGAAAACCAAAGACAAAAATTATGATTTTCGAATAAATCTCAAAATAATTAGTTATTAAAACAAACTAAACACAAAATAAATGCTGACATTTCGTGGGTTTTCTATCTTAGTAATTTGTGAGCTGTCAAAAGATGTTAGCCCGTGATTTCTCAGAGTTAAAGGTTGTTTTGGAAAGCCCCTGGTTTCATTTTAATTTGATATTTTTCGCAAACAGTTTTTTTGCAAATTGCGGGCGGACGGATTTAGGAGAGTCTTCCGTGAAATGTTTAGAATGTTTTACAGATTATTTTTCCTCAATCTGTATGTAATTTTTTACCTTCTTTCTATACTCAGTGATTTTTACTAAATATAAAATGCAAACGCTTTCGCTTTGCTAAAGTCATATTATATTCTGAGTACTGTTTATTTTATTTATTTTATTGCCTGTTTATTAAATTTACAAATGGTGGAACCTGACTTGATTTCCGTACGTCTTTTTTCGGGTGACCACTGAAAATCAGCGCTGTGCTGTGGGTCCCCATAGCGCAGCATCATGCTGAGTGGAAGCCTTCTTGTCACAGTCATGACGTGCAGCTGCCGATTATTTATCTGTATACTCCTGATCTCATATGTTTTTTTTATTTTTATTTTTTATTGTATTTAGATCTATTTTGGTTAAAATTGCTGATCTTTTTGTATGCACGTGTTTCTGTGACAAATAAACCTATTTTTCTTTCTTTTCTTTCAAACTGTATTCTCTTATCTAAAAACATCTCTTCATAGATATTAAAGACATCTCTTCATTTGTAAGTACAGCTTGTCCACTGTGAAATAACGCACCCTAATATTTTGTTTGTTTGTTTTAATATCCCAGTCACACAGCCATCCCCCCTTTACACACACACTCACACATTCATATTCATAGTTAACTAGCTGTGCCCCGCGGTTTCACCCACGCAAGTGTCGATCCCGTGGAATATCTGAATAAAAAGTAGACTATGTTCTGTTCAAGGCCATGGTCTACTCATGTATCAAATCCGTTCAGCCGTTTTAGCGTGAAAGCCTAACTAACAAATGAACAAACAAACTCACTTTCGCATTTATAATATTAATAAGTTAGGATTCAGGTCAATATGGGTTATTAACACACTTTTATAAATAAGATTTCTTTTGTACACGAAGTTACAGTAGAACATTGACTCCTAGGTCACAATGTTCACAAAAAAAAAAAAAAACTAATTTTAGTTCAAAAAAAAAAATTTACTTACTTTAAGAGGCAGGGTTTTTCTCCATTTGTGCAGCCTTTCCGGAACCAAGTAACCTATGTGAAATGTGTTGGTATCGAATACAATAGTAGATTGTATTACAAGGGAGCAAAATAATATTTTTACGGCGAGGGCGCTTTTTTGAATCCAGAGCGAAGTGAGGGATTCTAGAGTAGAATCACGAGGGTGGCGAGGGATTCTATAGTAGAATCCTGAACGTAGCGAGGGATTCAAAGTACGTCGCCCGAGCCAAAAATATATTTTGCGCCCGAGAGATACACTCTACTTTTCATCACCCGCTATGAGAAAATAAAAGGCGCCCCTAATTTTATTGTAATATTATTATGAATAGGAAGAAAATGAAAAAAAATCCATCCATCCATCCATCCAATCCATCCATCCATCCCATCCCTCCATCCCACCCCATTCCATTCCATCCCATCCCATCCCATCCCATCTTATTCCATCCAATCCCATCTAATCCCATCCCATCCCATCCCAACCCATCCCATCCCATCCCATCCCATCCCATCCTTCTTATAGAAAACACCACCTTTGGGTGCACTTAAAGGCGAACCAAGTCGTCCTTTTCGAATAGGTGGGATGAAAAGATATTTTGTGTAAATAAACTTATTTTCTTTAATTTATTTTATTATTTTACCGCATTTTACGCACACGGTAATGCAGTCATGCGGTAATGACTGCATTAACGTGTTCGTAAAATGCGGATGTGGGGCGTTGGTACGTTTCAGTAGTGGACATGCTTCATCAAGTCTCAAGTCTGGATGTTGAGTGGTTCATGTTTTGAATTCTTACCTTCCCTGATCGAATCCGTGATCATAACAAATCTACACCAATAGTATCACCGTCAATATTCAGAATTCAATGTTATTAATTTATCAGGAAGTTACATTTCAAATGACAAAATATTCCGAGCTCCACATTCGTCACTACTTCAACTGACCCAAAAGCTGTAATTGACAATAACAGCTTTTGGGTCAGTTGGCCCGGAGCCCCGGCATTCTGAACATTTGTCTAATACCCACATCAGATCCTGCAGCTACACAAGAAATAAGGCTAAAACTCAACAGATATAAGAATAAAAAGCTCATACGACCATTTGGAACGCACCTCAGAGGGACAATACACCGACAAAGAATATCAAAGTCCTATTTTGTAAATGTAATTGTCATTATGTATTCATAAATGTAGGTCCTGGATAGCTATGGGCCTTTCCTCCTCCCTCTCCCCTGTCCGTCCTCTAGGGAAATGGCTGGCTAGAATTTTGAAACATAAAATTTTCAAGGCAACGCTACAAGCGTCCGTAGAACCTTATTTCTGACATCTCTTTTGTGTTCTGCGAGAATACAAATGGAGTATAGTTTTCTATCGCCTGTTTAAGTCGTGTATAAGTAACGTGACGTGGAATGTGCGAGAAAAAATGTTTGTTCTGACATAATGTAGGTGTTTGGCATAACAATAACATTAGAATAGTTAAGTGGGTATTTTGTAAATGGATATCTAGGTTAAATTCAGTGTAACAGTGCTCTTTTCAATGTTATTTTCAGTTAGGATATAGAGTGAGGCGATTATAGAGTTATCACACTAAGGGCGAATTTCACCAAACTTTTATACCGAGTATAAGTCTTATCCTGCTAATAAATTTTGAATTTTTGACAGATTTTCCATACAAAAACTGTCAGACGCCATTTTTATTCCACGGATAAAAGATATCTGACTTTGGTAAAATCAGCCCTTAAAAACACAAAAACACACTATAGAACTCCCAATAACACAAAATATTGAACAGAAGACTTCAACCTACCTGTTATTAATACTCCTTTGACGTCAAATTACAATGTGAAGGACCCAATATTGGTTTCGTTAAAAATAAACCGACGGCTTTGGTAATAGACAATCAAAGTTTAAATCGGGCGGGAGTTCTTTGCACCGCTTCTAACTTTTAACTAGAAGAGTTCGCTTGATAACAGAACACCGACTTGCCGTTTCATTTTACTCGACGCGGCATAAACTGATAATAGCAAACGCCTTCTAACTTTAGCTCACAGATGACGGAACGGAGAGGGTACCTACTAGGTATGTCATTATAGACACTGGGCTTATCCTAACTAATATTATATTATAAGTGCGAAAGTTTGAATGTTACGCTTTCACGCTAATACGGCTGAACAGATTTTGATAAAATTTGGCACATAGGTAGACCATGACCTGGAATAGGACATAGGATACTTTTTGTCCTGAGTCCCCATGGGATTGAGACTTTAGCGGGTAAAATCGCGGGGCGCAGCTAATATCCATACCAATATTATAAATTCGAAAGTAACTCTGTCAGTCTTTCTGTATGTTACCTTTTTCGGCCTAAACCACTGAACGAATTTCGACAAAGAGATAGATGATATCCTACTCTATAGGTTGAAAAATCTTCTACCATCACACATAAAGGCAATGCTTGTACAGTCCCTAATCTTTCCCATAATAGACTATGGTGATGTGTGTTACTACGACCTGAATGCAGATCTACTCAATAAACTTGACCGCCTTCTAAATAACTGCATTCGATTCGTTTTCAATCTTCGTAAGTACGATCATGTATCTTCGCACCGTTTGCTTTTAAAATGGTTACCAATACGTCAGCGCAGAGAGTTGAGGGCGCTGTCTATGTTGTTTTCTATACTCGACAAACCCACTTCTCCTTCTTATCTGACTTGCCATGTTCAATACCTATGCTCTGCCCATAGTAAAAATCTTCGCTCCACCAACAATCGTCTTCTACGATGTCCTTCTCACCGCTCTGGTTTTATTCACTCTTCTTTCTTTGTCCAGGCGGTATTTCTTTGGAATGCGCTCCCTCTGAACATCAGGATGGCTGCCAGTCGGTTATCTTTCAAAGTTGCGGCTCGTGAACATATTCGTGAGAAGTTGGCAGAATCGTTGCGGCGCTGATTTGCTGGGCTTATTTTCTCCTCCACCTATCGTTATTTCTCCTGACAAAGTTTATTCTGTTTATATGTATGTATGTAAGTATATATGTATTACTATTTATCCTTTTTCGAGTTAGCTATCCCGTATGTTGCACCTGCCATGTTTTTCTCTGCATCACCCTAAGGTTGACTGGTAGAAAATGCCTCAGGCATTAAGTCCGCCTTTGTACGGTATTTTTTTTTTTACTTGTGCATAAAGTTTTAATAAATAAATAAATAAATATCCTGGGGAAGGACATAGGGTACTTTTGTTTAAAAAATAATCCTTTAGGGGGTGATATAGGGAATGAAAGTTTGTATAGAAAACCCAGCATTTCAATTCTCAATTCTTTATTGCATTCCATAATGTTGTTAAAACAGTTGGTAGGCTTAAAATTAATGGTACAATTATGGACCCTGTCGGGCACAGCATAGTAGGAGAGAGGAGGAAGAGCGCTTTGTTTGTTTATAATATTAAGTGGTAATTGTATTTTTATTTAATTTCTACTTTTCCTTTCATGTCTAATTTCTTGTATTTTTACGTAATAATAATTATTTAAAGTCAATTTTTTAATTATATTAAGTCAGTATTAGTAAGTCAGTTATTTGTTTAAAACTATGGTATTTGGTTCTTAAACTTAATTTGTTGCTCGATTCTTTATTTATTGATGCCTAGAATTTATTATTGCATGTGTATTTACTAAGGTTTCAATTTAGATTTTGAGTTATTTATATTAATTATTTTATTAGATGTTCATTTTGATTTATTTATTACTTGTAAATTAGAATTTATCGTCTAAATATTCTTTATACTATAATAGCTTTTGCTCAATAGAAAGAGTTATAAGATAGTTAATTGATTCAGGCGTGACTTTGCGGAAATCCATTATAAAATACAATAGACGCTGATATATTTATTAGTAACCTATTCCGCTTGACTATTCTTCAAGAGTCATAAAAACCCTGTAAAAAATCGACACGTGTTTCACCTCTCAACGAGGCATCTTCACGATGACGATTGACCAATTGCAAACCAGAACGCGACGTGTTACCACACCGAGTGTTACCGACGTCCACACCGAGCGCTGGACGCAGAGTTTACTCTGCGTCCAGCGCTCGGTGTGGTAACACGTCGCGTTCTGGTTTGCAATTGGTCAATCGTCAGTTTTAATTTATTAATAAAACTGTTATCTTTGTCTAGTTCTTTAATAGATTCTGGTAACTTGTTGTATATTTTTATAGACATGACAAAAGTACTAGAGGAGTGCAGTTTTAGTCGCGAAGTTGGTATGTTTAGTCTATTTTTATAACGAAGTGTTTCTTAAGAATCCCGGTAGTACGTTCCCATGGGACGATATCCGACATCCAAGTGGGCGAAGCCGCTGGCAAAACCTAGTAATCTATATGGCCAGTCTAGTATAGTCTTCCCAGATTGAGTGGTCTGCTTTCTTACATTATGTAGACGAGAATAAGATCAAGATATATACTTTTCATATTTTGAATTAACCAGTGAGCCGTCTAGACTTCACCGTGTAGTAGGTAGGGTACTTATTAAGTCTGCGGATAATTCTCATTCAGAATATTCAATAAGCAGATGATATAATATTGCAGGTCTTGGAAACCATTTTAATGCAGTCAGGGAACACCATGCTACTGGCGGACTGAGTGAGAGCGAGACGAGGGGTGCTGGTGGCTCCAAACCTCGAATAGTTTAGGTAATTGCTTTTTACGGTGAAAATAATGGTAATAAAAATAAAATAAAACATAAGACCTGGTTTATAGTTAGTTTAGTTATTATGCAGTTTCATGATTTTTTGAATATCAGCGGTTTATAGTTCGGTTTAGAGGTAACTTTGGATTTTTTTTCTATAGAGAAAATTTTATTTAACCGTGTTTTTGACATAGTATCTCTAACATCAATCCTCAACTTTAACAAATATTTATTTCAAAATTAATGCTGATATATTTTCGACATAACGGAGGATCATGCTGTTAAAGACAATAGACTCATATCTGGAACTTACTTTCGCCAGAGATGAAAGTAAACGTTTTCTTAGATTTTGATGTTACAAAAATATAAGATCGCTTTTGTAAGTGCAAGTGTTTTCATATAAAGGTAATAAGTATTCCTTATCTATAAACGACACTGAAAATGAAAATCCATTGTCTTATTCAGTGCATAAAAGTAAAGTTTCATTCTCACTTCTGCATCTCCTAAAGGAGTAATATCGCAAAGATAAAACTGTGAAAGGGCCTTCGAGAAATTACATGCTTAAATGCGAAAGTTGAAACCCGATAGTGTGGCGTGACCTTTCCACCACTTTTGCTTTGAGCCACAAAGTTACACAAGATGTGTGTTTAACTTCTCCTTTTACGGTTTCTTGAAGGTTTTCTAACCACCGTTTAAGGTCTAGTTCTATTTTAGACTGTGGTTTCTATATGCCTGTGATGAGGACAATTAATCGTGGGTTTCTACTTTTATAATTTATTATTGCAAAATATGCAATAACATTACATTTATATTATAAACTTTAGTGTGCTGTGTCGGAATCATGACGTGTAAAATGTATCTACACCGCCACTTGATTTGACACGTTTTCAAGAACGCACCGAAACGGGAAAGCATGTCGGTTCGGCTAAGAAAGGGTGGTTCGCGCGCTAATTTTGATATTTCCTTCGTGTATATTATAATGTAAAAATATGCACATTTCGAAAATGCAAAATACATAGAAAACTTGTAGTTTAGTTATAGAAAACATGTAGTTTTGTTAAAACTTCGTGATGATGATGATTTTTCTTCTATAGAGGAAACTACAAATACCTAATAGAGTTTTTATAAATTGCACAACTAAAGAGGTTAAGTTATATTATTTTTTATTATAGTTAAATGCAACTACGCGGCGTACTCTCACGCTCCTCAACTCGATCATACTTACTCAAGATATAGACCTGTTCGCGGACAAATTAAACAAAATTATATCTGCGGCAAATGTCCACCTCACACACTAGCACACACACACACTCACGCACGCACACATCACACACCATCATCACCACTATCTAAATTAAATATGTCGGCGAAACTAGGCTAAGCTGTACCCATTATAAGTACCTAGTAATTAAGCAATAGTATCTAATATAATAATACCATGTAGCACATTGCACAGCTGTACGCGTATATAAAGATAATGTAACCTGTTTGTAGACGCTTTGGGATGACCTGTTAAGTCTACAAAATGTTAAATAAATAAATAAAATAAATGTGTAAAAAAAAAAATAACGATGCAGCAAGGGATCAAACGAACGCATTTATTTCGCAATAAGCTCAGGGGCCGTATTATGAAGTATTAATTCCATCATTATTCCATTGCGAAAAAAGAATGGTGCTATCGGCCTTTTATAGCTCCGTCTCTCACTCACACTGGAAAAATGGTGGCATTAACACTTCATAATATGGAGGCTGTGCGCTCTTAACAGCCAGCCAGTACCTAATCGTTTGAAAGTTAGGTCATCACTTACTAAAATATTTAAAATAAACTTTTGTCTCTAAGGAGTCATTGGCCGTTCGTAGATAATTATACTTTTTGTTCCATCTTAAAAAATAAAACTGAGAACATTGCTACTCAAAGTAGGCTACGCAAAAAGGAGAAATTGTTTCATATAATTTATAAACAAAGAGAAAAAAAACTTTTCTGTATTAGTCCCTAACATAAGTGCTTTGTGATAAGCCCCGAAATCCTGGGACAAAGTTTCACCTCCGTGCCGCATAGGGCCGCCTTATGTTCCAGAAAAGGCCAGAACTCAAATGCTTCCAACTACTTAAGTTTTTTTATCAGATGCAGAAGGAAATATTACTACTGTCTGTGTTATTAGTTAAAGTAACTGTTTTAAAGTTCATTATACAAGAGGATTTTAATATTTTTTTGCAAAATTAGCATTAGTGAAGTAAAATTACTGGCGAATTGAATATTGACGATAGTCTGTTGTTTTGGGCATCAAAGATTAGTAGTAATCGACGACGTAAAGGTCGACCAATATAGACACCGATGGCACCCTGTTTTCTTGAATCAAACTTGGTCCAGTTATAAATTGTGTGTATTTTGTATCAAAGCACGGTATCCAAGCGACACCGGAAGAATATATATTTCATATTGACAGTGACAGACAAACACAGATTAAGGTTGATGCGCTTGGATAGCCCGCGAAATTCAAATTTTCTTACGTTTTTTGCAATTTGCAGGTCAGTATGAGGTTGTATGTTGATCTAAATATTATTAATTATATAATTAATAATAGAATTTCGCGGGCCACCCTAGCGCATCCCCCTTAAGAATCGTCTTATAGTTTAGATTCAAATACCTCACGTCGCTTCTTTATTCTCGTTAACCATAGACTAACTACTTTATAGCAAACAATGTTGTCAGTTTATATCTAACAATGGGAACCATAGATATTAGATTCGTTCACCACACGGGGGTGGCCCTTTACGGAGATATATAAGGCATAAACAATAATTATAAATAAAACAAAATTCGTTAAAATGTAGCATGCTTTTGTTTTTGTTTTATATTGTTTATTTGTAGACGTTGGATCAGTTTTAATTGATAAATATTTGAGCTAGCACAGATCATGAAAAGTATGACATATTCCTAACAATTATTATTCATTTATTTATTTAAATAACAATGACTCATACACAATATTCAATACATTATACAAATAATACATTAATATTACTAACCTAAAATACAATAATAATAATAATCACCACACTTGACTAAAAGTATGTATTTACCTTGTCTAAATGATCAAATGATGCTGTAAATTCAGCTGTTTTCCACAAAATATTTTTCATACAACCTTTAATTAAAAAGCGTAGTTCTACGTAAAACCTCATGCATATTGCTAAACAGCATTTTATCATGTTAGTACAAAAAAAAAACGTTACAAAATATAGTTACATGAAAGCGCGACCAAATATATTATTCGTTGCTCTTTTTCATCCAGTGTAATTGTAGTAAAAGGCCCGGGCTACGTCATACGGACAACAAAACCACTATTTGTATGTTAATTTACTCTTCTACTGCTTTGTTTGGCTTAGAAAAATGGCATTATTATACACGTATTTGTAAAAAGTTTTGGTGAAATAAGTTCTTAGTGTTTTACAATGGTTTTTGTACTCTTTTTTGTCAGTAGATATAACGATCGTGTTTTGTTTAGTGCTGCGATATGGTAGTTATATCTAAACAATGTTTTTCTTATGCCAATTATAGTTTGCCTACCTTGTTTTTCCTCACCTTGTTTATAAATTGTTATTGCACTATTATTAGCGGTTAATCTGGATTCTAGATTTAGCACTACTAATGGACGATTAGTTGAGAACTACGACTGTTTGTCTAAAGGTTCATACCTACTCCTAAAGTTATTCAATGATGTAATAGAAATCTATGCCTTTAGTTGACAATAGCTAACTCTTAGCAGTTTTTAAAGATTTACCCAAACAACACGTTATTTATTTGTTATAGAATCTCCAACAAAAGATGTACATAATACATGACACATAATAAAGGGCAACATAGGTATGTACCTAAAAGTATGAAATAAAAAACGAATTTTTTTTTTTTTTTTGTTTTATAATGTAATTTATAAGTGTGTATAGATGAAATAAAGAAAATAAATAATAAAAGCTAACAAAGTTAAAATATTGAGTTATTGAGGACTATCAAGGTATGAGCGAGCACTTTACCATATCGTACCTTCGATGCAACAAAGAATTTGTGACTTGGTTGCACTGAAGGTGCGATATATATTAAAAAAAAAACTATTTTTATTAAAACCCAAAAAATATTAAATATTTTCACTAAACACACATTACCCATTCACACAATATTATCCAAACAAAGCGCCGCAACCAAATACATTACCCGCCATTTCTCTCCGCCCTAGTTGGTACAACTTGCCCTGCAATACGGCTAGACAAAGCAACGGAACTTGGGTTATGACGGCCATATAAATGCGAATTGTCGCGATTTAACTTCCCCGACTTGTATACAGTGTGTTCGGAAATGACACAGCGAGTAAGCGAGTAGTGTTTGTGTCAGCAAGCTGCTATACTGGAACTGATGTTGTAGCATGATCTGCGTGAAGAGGTTAGGAGAGGAGAGTAGTCGTGAATTACGACTACTCTCTAGAGATGGGTTGTAACAGGTTAAACACGATATCTGTTATCACTGTTACTGTTACAAAAAAATAACAGATCCAAATATCTGTTATTAAATAACAGCCTGTTATTTTTGTACGGACGGTAAATACGTACTCGTATTTAAATCTAAATTGAATATTTTCTTTATTTGTTTTGGTTTAAAGTCGAGAATCGTATTTATCTGTTATTAAATAACAGCCTGTTATTTTTGTACGGACGATAAATACGTATTTAATTCAAAATTTAATATCTTCTTTATTTATTTTCGTTTAAAGGCGAAAATCGTATCCGAAGTTTTACAGTAACAACCGCGGTAACAGTCTTGAGGATCTGTTATTTTAGTTAACAGGTATGTTTTATTATTAGGAACAATTATTATTTGTTATTTTTTAATATCTGTTACGATAAATACGCCTCACCCCTAGTCGTAATGTCTTAGTAAACGTAAGTTGCTCCCAATTCCAAGGATTTTGGTGGAATAGTATTATATTCTTATTAATTGTTGGAAGCTGTCTTAATGTTAGTGCTGTGTACGCCTGTAAGTGACTAGTTCACTATAACTCAACACTTATGTTTTTTTTTTTTTTTTGTTAATATTCCAGTGAACACGTCGTTGGTGTACCTTTCAAATAAATAAATAAATATTCTGGTGGGTTACTGGTATATTGCTCAACGAATCACGATAGCCCATCTATATGAAAAATGTACTTGTTTAGGCTTTCTTTACTTAGTCAACCTTTCCTTACGTCCCATTAGATGTGACTGATGGATTTTTGCAGTAAACAGAGAACTTTCTGTAGGTAGGTTTTTTATTTTTGTAACATCCAATCTGAATTGACAGGGTTGTTTGCTGTTGTGAGGTTGCTCAAGTAATTTAGTTGAATTGAGTTCTAAACTGAATTGTAATTGAATCTAAGAGAAAATTGTGAAGGATATTGCAGCATATCTCATGCATAATCAGCCAATAATGTTCCCACTACTGGAATACAGGCCGCCTCTCTGAGAGGGAGTGGGCCGTAATCCACCACGCGGGCCCAGTACGGATTGCTGGATTTTACATGTCTTCGTAGTAGACAGAAAAAAAGTAAATAATCTCAGAGATATGTATTAGTTCCCCATCTTGGAATGCCATATTGGAATCATAATAGTTTTATGTGTATGCCTAAATCATTTAATAGCGGCCATTTCTAATTTCAAAACTCACTGTTAACACTTTTTCTGACCCGATGACCTGAGCGAAGAGCTTGCGCTTACGACCACTAGAGCGAGCCAACATAGGTCATATGTAATTAATATTTTAGTACTGTGAGTACCCCAGCACAAGCGCTTAATCCTCATAGGATATAACGTTCATAAACCCGAATACATTAGGTACTGTAATTGTCCTCCAGTATCCATTATGAAAACAATTAATAATTTACTTATCAATTAGGATTAGCCGTGGCTGACACGGTTTGGTCGAAAATGTATGCAAAAGATGCAATTTCCATCATTCCATCGATGAATTCTTAACATTTTAATTGCAATACTCGAATTAGTTTAATTAGTTTTGCCTGATAATAAGGTTTTATAAATGCTTCAAATTCATCTTCGGTCTAGTATTGCCTTATCTTTGGTAATTAACATTCAAGTTGGTACAAATGTCTGTTGACTAACTTAACCCTAGAATTCCCAAACTAGTACTTAGTGTAGTCTGGAACCACAAAAAACAGACGCTTTTTTATTTCATGATATATTTAAATATAATGAATAAGAAAGAAGCCAAATTTACTAGAGAGGAAATCACAGTCCCTCGAAGCCAAATTGTAGGAAATGGTACACCAAATAATACTAAAATATTAAAAACTAGAAAAGACTAAAAACAATTGAACTGGGGGCCAAGTCTACTAATTTACAAACGTGTCAGTGGTCTCACAATAATCAGTTTTTGACAGATATGCCATACAAAATCTGTCAAAAACTCATCATTGCGAGACCACTGACACGTTTTTTAATTAGTAGACTTGACCCCCTGGTATATATATTGTCTTCTCTGTTGCCACATCTCAGTTATCTGAGCAGGTATATCTTACAATGTCCATACACTAACTATATTTTTGTCCCTACCGTCTAAAAATGCAAGTAGTACCTAGTCTGAAAAAAAAAGCAACACTAGCGACGTAGGTACCACTTGGTATAGAAAAACTATCAATTGCTCATATTTTTATTCCTATGAGAAATAGCCTTTGGCCTTCAAAGCTTTTTGTGGCACAACGAGATTCTCTTATCGGCGGACTTACACATTTTCCTTAAATCCTCGTTTTTGCTCTAATATCGCGCATTGAGAAGTGTAAAAAAAATCTTTCCTATTTACTCTGTTATGGTATTTTCCTTTTATATCAACGACACCGACACGTCGCGTCGGCTTACGAAAACCTTAACCATACTTAGAAAATTGTCTATTCTGTTTCTCTATGCCAATGGTGCCAATGTCGACAATTCTGTATATAATGTCAATGAATTATGGAAAAACGAAAAAATCACAAAAGAAAACTAAAACCAATTTACTGTTTGACGAAACATTTTTTTTTTGCAATGAGTCTAGCGACGTCATAAATGACGCGTCAATGTCGTAACACCATCAAATTACAAGCAAGGAGCTTAGTGAGACAAAGTTCAAGAGTGAATAACGTTTTTGTAAAGTGGGCACACGGATAGTGGGTCAGTGATCGATAGATAAGCAGTTCAATGTGGTTAGTAATCAAGTACCTATTTAATGCTCTAATTCCCTTGACATTAACTTCTTGGTTGATGAATTGATGATGTAGAATTTATGTGTTTTAGCTCATTTAAAACAAGCTCACACGGTAACCTAAGAACTAATGTAACTCTTCTAACGATAACTATATCACGGCAAAACCAAAGATTTCCTTACCATACAGTCGACTCGCACACAATACAATGACGTAATCCAATAATCAAACGAGATCCAGTGTCAGATAATTTGAATACCGAACTGTATCATAATTCTGTGTCCGAAATATGGTGCAGATAGCACATAGCAGGCGATGTAACTGGACAGGCGGGGATGATGAATTCATTGGCGCATTGAACCCCATAGAGTATTCAGTGCAGTAGGATAGGGTTAAAAGAAGAAACTTTATTGGTTGGGTTAGCTGATGGTGAATATATTGATATTGATTGTGATGATAGACAAATTGTTTTTTTTTTTTGTTATAATGTCAACTATTACCATTTAATAATATGAGTAAAATATATAAAAGCCGAGTCAGTGAGAAGTATTTTTTCCGGTTCTTTTGCTTATCTGTAGTAGACAAAGTACATCGTAATTTATTTTATATTACGATTTATTTTGTCAAGAAAAGTACAAAAGATTTACGAAAACGTTAAGGTATTCTGGAGCAAAAAGCCTGTAGCTCCCTCGTGGCTCACAATCAGTATGTCACTAATAAACTTACATAATTGACAACTGACATAAACCACGAGACAGGCTTACATTTTAGTGAGTAAGCCCTGAGGCATTGGTTCTGAACTATTGCACAGAACCATTCTATTATTTAAGATGTGAAACGCTTTACATGTATGTACTGTTGCCATAATGAACGGACGCGCACATATACACTTCTATTCTAACAAGAGTTTACGTGAGGGCGACATAACAACCCATTTTGGAGCGAAACTGGACTACTGTCCTTTGTAGACTGTGGCATTATTCATACCAATCTCGGTCTGGGAGAGGCGCCCGCTACGTCGCTAGACAATGGTATATTATACTGCTTACTGTAACAGAGTTTATTGGCTGCCAAGTCGGTACGTTGCAACTATGAACATTTTCACATGCTACTCCGGTTATTCGTCGGTTTTATCGGATTAACTTTCGCTATGAGCACAAACTTTATTATTCGGCTTTATAGCATGAGATTTTCCGTTCATTAACTTCTTTCGTAAACATTTTGTCGCTGCGAAATTAGTATGAGCATATTTGGGCTTTATTTTTGTTGGTGTACTGTATTTTTTGTTTCTGTGGTTGTTGGGCAAAAAATGCTTCCTTTTTGTGTGAGTTTCGTATAAGGCAGGCCATTATGTTTTGTAGAAATCTACATTTCTCTTAATTTATTTGGCTTTACCTATTATGAATCCCTATTTCCCTTGGTCACGCCATCACGCGTTAACGGCTGAACGGATTTGGATAAAATTTGGTACATAGGTAGACCATGAACTGGAGAAGGACATACAATACCTTTTATCCCGATATTCCCACGGGAATGCAAGTGAAACCGTGGAGCGCAGCTAATCTACAATAGTAATTATGGCGAACCTGGTGCCAAATGTGGCCAGTAAATACCTAGCCAATTCTTCATACCTGGGAATGTTTGCTATAACGATTTATTAGGAGGCATTCTCATAATAATTATGAATATTGGTGAGTTAAATCTTTTTATTTTCCTGTAATGTATAATAATGCAAATACATAGCTTACATCTATCGATTTTGCTTGGCAAGCAAAATAACGCTCGGAGGTTTTGAAAACACTGTACTTAAATTGATGGCGTTATCATAATAAGTTACTTAAGTTGCAAGTCTCCTTATAAATCATTCTAAGTAATCCATACTTTGGTAGTAGGGATACAATTAGAAATTTAAAAATAGGCAGTCAAGTGCGAGTCGTTTTTTCATACCTACGTAGGGTATACCTACTGTACCGTGCAATATTTAATACTACATTATACACACACTACATTACACACTATTTTTTTTCTCTGCGTCGGGCGCTCGGCGTGGCTACACGTCGTGTTCGGGTTCGCGACTGGTCAATCGTCATCCTGAGGATGCCTTGTTGAGAGGTAAAACACATTTCGATTACTTACAGAGTTTTTAGGACTCTTGAGGAATAGTTAAGCAGAATAGGTTACTAAATCTAAGTTCGTCTATGGTATTTTATAACGGATTTCCGCAAAGTCACGCCTGAATGAACGAACTTAAAAAAATAAAAACATATTTTGGTTAAAAAAATTGAAAAAAAAACACGTTTATTGTATACCTATTTTATTTGTTGTTATAGCGGACAGCGGAGTTATACGTTCCCGTTGACACCCGTTTGGGCAGGGTCCCATTTTTTTTAAATATATTTAAATTGCGTCGTATTTTCCAATATGTGCTGAATAGTTACATTGGATAATGCTAGAAAATAGTTACATTAATAAAAGGTTCAACATTATTACCAATTTGTTCTTTGTATTCGATTATTTTTCTAGACAACCTACTTTTGCCGATATTGCGTGACTAGGCCCAATTGGATCAGCCTTAATTTATCGAAATCGGTCAAGTGAGTTAAGCTGGCAGTTATACATAAGTGGCTATTTACATAATTGTCTTATGTTACTGTCTTTAGGTATTAGTGGAGGTATCTTATATGAGGAGCTCGTGGCTAAGTAATAACAGCCGCACGGGTCGATGCATTAGGTTAAGCTACGCTTGCCGGGGTTGGTCCGTGGATGGGTGACCATCTTTACTTACCGATACTCCTCCGTGTCTCGGAAAGCACGTTAAGTCGTTGGTTCCGGCTGTCATTCGTGGATCTTTGACAGTCGTTACGGGTCGTCAGAAGCCCGAAAGTCTGACAACCAGTCTCGACCAAGGGGTATCGTATTACCCAGTTACTGGGTTGTGGAGGTCAGATAGGCAGTCGCTCCGTGTAAAATACTGGTATTTAGCTGCATCCGGTTAGACTGGAAGCCTACCTCAACATAGTTGGGAAAAGGCTATGGAGATTGATTTTTTGGAGATAACTTATGCTTAAAATGACTTTTTTTTTGTATTATTTTGTGGGCTTATTTTTACGCGAGTCTTAGCGATTTTTTGTTAAACAAAGCAATTAAAACTTAGACAAAAAGAATTAAGCATCAGTCTGATGCTAGCCGTAAGCAAATAGATAAAGTTCATTGACCTGACCTGAATTGTTATTGTATGTTATTTGTTACGTAACCATTACGACGATTACGACAAAACGTCTTTACGTCAAAAAACTGTCAAAATAGTTTTGATGACAGCTGCGCGCACAGATTGCAACCCGTGGCGCGTGAGTCGCTGACGGAACGGAATGTTGCCATCAATAAATATTATATTTTTATAAACACTATAAGTTAATGTATTTATTTTATTTATTATTTTGTTATTGTCCACTCATTATGTGCTGCACCGATTGACGTCATGACGTCAACGCCGGCTGTCACTGAAAACCAGCGCTGGGGCTCTGTCTCGCATAGGGTCGCAGCATTATGCTGAGTGATGGCCGTTTTGCGTGAATGTGACGCATATTTTCCCGCAACTTGTTATTTTCGTATATTTGTCCTTTCTTGGCGTCATGTTTGCCGCAAATAAACATATTTTCTTTCTTTCTTTCTAATTGAAATCTAAACGGGTAGGCATTCTTTATTTAATAGATAGAACGGAGCGACTATAGTTTTATGTGGAAATTAGAAACAAATAACCGGACAGAAAGGTCTCTCGCTATGCTGACCATTAATGATTATCCTTACTATCCTTACTAATATTATAAATGTCAAACTGAGTTTGTTTGTTTGTTACGTTTTCACGCTAAAAGGCTGAACGGATTTTGATGAAATTTGGCACAGGGGTAGGCAAGTGACCTGGAATAGGACATAGGATACTTTTTATCCCGATATTCCCACGGGATCGAGACTTACGCGGGTGAAACCGCGGGGCGCAGCTAGTTGGTATATATATAGTCCTCCAGACCGTATTTTCGGCCACGGCGGCCAATCTCAACGGAGACTAGTCATCGGCGCGGGAGATATTATAGTGCACAAGTGTTTGCGCAGACACAAGTGCACTCTCTCTTCCCTCACTGTCATAGTCCGATGGGACGGCAATCCGACACGACCGGAGGGAGATCAGGCTTAGGACCAACGGCTTAACGTGCTTTCCGAGGCACAGGGGTATCACACCGCCAACTTCCAAACTCCGGGCTGTTACTACGAAATTCCTAATGGAAAAATCCAATAACACTTTGCCCGACCCGGGAATCGAACCCAGGACCCCACGCTCTACAGTCGCGCTTGCGACCACGAGACCAACGGGGCAGTTGGTATATATAGGTGCTATACAGGGTCAAATTAAATTCCCTAGCGAAACTCCGCAGACGTGATGGGTCAATATATAAATACGAAAAAGAAATGTTTTTTTTGGAGTCAATGCCCGCTTTTTGTATTGTTACTTGAAGTATTAGTTGAGATTTTTCTTTTATCTTGTTTAGCTAATGATAGGTCAACCATCACTTCTGTGAAGATTACACAAAGAAAACTGTTTTTTTAACTGATATTTCAAGTAAAAAGAAAGAATAACGTTTATTTGGACACAGTTCGTGAAACACAAAATAAAAAGTGATAAATAATGTTACGTTGTGTTGTGTTGTTATGTGTTGTGTGTGCCGTGTTGTGATGTAATGTTTTTTGTTGTTGTTGTTATGTTGTTGTGTGTGTATGTGTGTGTGAGTGAGTTTTTTTTTTGTTTCGTCATCTTTAGATATCGATACGAGTAGGTATCCATAACGTCCGCGGGTTTTATTTGACCCTGTACTGTACTGTAGTATTTTAATGTCCCACCAGCTGAAAAAGGCTACTTGTCATACAGATGAGGAAGGCTCGCACAGTGCGGGGTGGCGATTTCAAAACACTTGAGACCAGATTTCCTAATGGTTTATATTGGTAGCTTATCCTGCACTATATCCATACGCAACTCTGTCTGCCTATCTGTCACGGCTAAACGGATTCATACAGATAGCTGGTAGGATGCCGTGTTAGTAGTACTCGTAGTAGTTCCCGTGGGATAACTTCCGATCTCCAAGCGGGCGAAGCCACAGGCAATAGGTAGTACAATATGAACGGAACAAAAATACTGTGTTGTTTCTGCAATCTCGGCAGATATTCACAGCAGCCAGGCTTCATTTACATCGAGAACAATTTGCGACGGTGACAGAGGCTGAGCGCCCCTGAAACGGCCATTTGCATTGTATCCCAATTAGTTTTTACAAGTCCCCTAATTTTGTTTTAAAGATAAATGACTGAATTCTCTGCTCTGATGACGAATAATTTTGTTTGGGATTACATACCTTTTGTTGGCTATTTAGAAAATTAGTCTGTTGTTTGTCAATAATAATATATACTTAATATTTAATACTTTAAGCACACAATGTACAGAGGCGGACTTAATGCCATAGGCATTTAATAGTGATAATAATTAATAAATTAATGATAATATATATTTTTTTAATAATGTACCTAAGTTGTTTTTGATTTACGTGAATATTTAAACGTCTTGTATCAAACCGTGTTTTAACAGTTTAATGTAAAACCTAATTTACACATTATATGTATCATTTTTATGTAAATTAGATTTATATACTTACCTTACTATCTAAAAGTTGTTGCGGTAAAATCTTTAAATATGTACAAAATCTCCCCAAGGAAAGAATGTGGTACGCTTTTAATGAGCGAACATTTTTTAAGCTACACAAACTCCCAACAGGTCGGCTAGATACTTATAACAAAAACCATCAGTCTTTTAGAAACAATTTCATGAAGAAAAGTAAATAAAACTGTTACCATAAATTACACTGCTTTACTAAAAAGCCTGCGGTTTAAGGATCAAAGCACTTTTCTAGTTAAAGAATCTAGAAACTGAGTTCTACGCGAGTTCTTGTAGAAATAAATGCCGTGTGACTTAAAGGCAGGGCCTTAAGAATAATCCAGGAGAAACTTCTATAATTTATTACTCTAGTCTGACACTTGTAATTTTAACACACGTATCGGTTTGCCAATTTTAGTTATTCCATTCTTTCTAACAGAGGTAATATTTTAAGTTCAGATAAGTTTATAAGCGGATTTGGAAGTAGGAATTAGATTTGTAAGGAATTCACGAAGTGTCACATAAATTACCTTTTGTAGAAATTAAATAAGTATTTTAGTGTATCTTAAAATGCAAGTAAGTCCTATAAGCGTAGCATGAGCAATTGAGAAATATAAAATACTAACTAACTATGGACTCAAGCGCCCGAGTTTAGCGTTGCGGCAACCATGGTTGCCCTTTTCTTTTTTTTGAGGGTGGGATATCATCAAATGACTTCCCGCTCTGGGCGGAGCGGAAAGGGTTTGTCAGAATTTTACTGACTAAAACCCGCCCTTGCTCCTTCAGTTGCCTGTTGCCAAGGGCCCCGGTATCCCTTTCGGACTTTCCCGCAGCACTGGCAGAAACCATGGTTGCCCTAACGTTACAATTTTTAAGAAGTCTTAGGTAACAACTGAAGCCTGGGCGCCTAATTGGAAATGGAATACAACAATAAAGTCAAAAATATGCAGGCTACATCCAACAGAAAAATTAACAAGCCAAAAAATCATCAAATTAACATAGTTTCAACCACCAGCACATCTAACGACAAATGACTACCAAAAAAAAGTCAGTTTTGCGCCCGAAGGCGGCACAACTTTACCATTCATCAATGAATGTAGTATGTTCTGGTTGACGTCACTCCAATTAAAGGGTGCCGCGATAAGACGAGGGGTAAGCAACCATCCGGACGCTTGACTTTCTTAATTAACAGCCCGATCTCCAGCCCGATAGGGGACGGACATGCGATCTACTTGTTATAAACGCGGTGTTTTGTGGGAATGATTTTTGTTTGAACTAGTTTGAATTGGGTGGAGACTAACATGTGCCTGATGGGATTTTCCATCGGCAAACATCGGGGATGAATTTTCATAAATCCTTCCTTAGTTATGTATCGAACTCTTGTATAAAATTTAATCTTCTAAACCCAGTGGTTTAGGCAATGCGTTGCCTGTCAGAGAATTTAAGATTTTTATTAAGTAGATATCTCCATTTCTTTTTTGTTTGTATTGATGAATTAAACGATTTAAACTTAATGGCGGCTCGGAAGTCGACTACTCGCTGCACAGTACCCCACCCCTCACCCCCGCTGACCCATGAATTTGTTATTGCGCAGCGACTCGCCTCATATTCTGAGCTGCCATGAAGTTTGAATCGGGGTGTAGTTCGTCCGTTTTGGTTTGTTTTGACTGTACAGTGGAATTGTGACTGTAGTTTTTCATTATAATTGGGATACAAAAATACTTATATTAAAAATGACAGAAATTGATTCAGTAAATGATTCGGAAAATTTTTTCATAATGTGCATTAATTCTGTTGCACTCTGTATATTTTACTATATAAACATCTCAAAATATGATGATGAAAGAGAAATAAAAAGCCGCTCTGGCAACGCAGACTTCTTTGTATCGCATTTTAAGGCTCGGATAAATTTTCATGACGTCATCTAATAATTCTTTGGCAACATGACATCTTGTTATTAACAAGTTTGACGGAGACTCGACAAAACTCTAGGAGCCTTGATGAACTCTCCGGAAGTTTCTCGAAGGGCACATACTTACGTTATTTAGGTTAATACTTTATGGTACAGGAAAGTATTTCGACTTTTGTTTCCTACGACATAATAACACCGTTTTATGTTTGCACTTATGGTACACTTATTAATATTAAACTTGTGACCTGAAAGCCATATTGTTTCGAAAATATACTGCGCCGTTGAAATTTTATGGGGGTAATAACTGTGGATATTCTTACAGTTTTTGAAATAGTACAAAATACAGGCTGTAAGGGTAAACAGTCTTGTCATTCAAACCATGGGTAGTTGACTTAAATATAAACATAAATGACCGAAAACAACAAAAAAAAAAAGGTTATTTTCATTAAAAGATTTTAAAAAGTTTCTATCCGACACCGTGCTCGATAGCGAAGCAGCTGACTAACTGAGGGAGGGGTCGCGCTCGCGGCCGGTCAGGTCGCGTCCCGCACCACCCGGCAGTGTTGAGACGGAAGTTCGTTGCGCTAGCGCATTGAGCAACGAACTTGCGTCTTTTGTGGAAAAATGTAGGTTTAAAAAAAAGAAAAAAAAAAGTTGTAATTTTCCATTGATTTTACCTATTTCAAATGAAACCAAACCACTGGTTGCAAGGATAACGGTGTTTACCCTAACACTCTGTATTTTATAATAATTTATTTTTCTAAGTTTGTGTGATACATTACAGTTTTTAGTGTGCATCTTTTACATTCAATCGGAATAAAAAGCCAACATTGGATTTCATTGATCGTATTGTCATAGAAATTGAGTTTTTCTCTAGTACCTAATAATCATTTCGAAGAGATATTATTAGTCAAGAATACATTATGATTCAATGGACTGCACACCTACGTTTTTTCTGTGAGCTCTGCTTACATTTTGGTCGAGATATAATATGATACTGGATATAGATTACTATCTATCCACGAAGAGGCGCCCCACTCCACTACACTCCGTACTAAAATACTCACAGTACAGTAATCGCGGAGTGGGGCGCGTCTTCGTGGTTATCGTATCCTTAGTTAATTGGTACAGGCGTGATTTTTCGGAAATCCATTATAAAAACTACAATAGACGTAGATATTTTTAGTAACCTCTTCCAATTAACTATTCTTCAAGAGTCATACAAAAACCCTGTAAGAAATCGACACGTGTGTCACCTCTCGACGAGGCATCCTCAGGATGACGATTGACCAGTCGCAAACCAGAACACGACGTGTTGCCACACCGAGCGCTGGACGCGTATCCGTATTGTGCTTCTTTTGTTTTGTGATTGAAAATGTCACCAAATTGTAATACGATCATGCAACAAATCACTTTCGATTGACTTTGACTACTTCGTGACTTTAATTTTCTCTAAAGATCGTAATCCACTGCGGGATGTTTCACCACAACTTATGCTTCTTCCCTATCTGAAACCCAGTTTCCCCCCGCACCGCCTTCAGGTCGACTTTCGATCGACTTATGGCCGCTTCAATCTCAAAATGTGTCGCCTGTCGTTAACACACCAATTACATGTAACAGCGTGTGAAGGGCCTTGTAAACAAACTTCGCCATCACACAGTATGTTCAAAAGGCTCTTATTGAAAAACTTGTCTCCGTAAGTGAACCGTTTCTAGGCCAACCTTACGGACCGTAACTTTGCGAATGACAAACTTGGACCGTGATTTAGATTGACGGTAGTGGAAAATACGGGTCTTTTAACGTGACGCATCGTTTCTAAGGTTTCGTGGCAAGTGACTAGCTGGCTTTAAATGAACTTCAATGTTGGTGTGTTTGTTAATAATATACTGGGGGCCTAAAACGGCCACATTAGCAATTCCTCTAAACGCAATTCATTTCCTGAATTCCCAACTGTCATTAGCAATTCCTCTAATTTGACACAAAATGGTGATACATATTAGCTGAATCATATTATTATTATGAATTCAACTCAATTCATATTCGAATCATAGCTGGTGTAAACCGGACATAGACTACTTTTCATCCTGGATCGCAGACAAAGTCGCGGGCAACGGCTAGTTATTAATAAAATGACCGGATGTTATTTATATTCATTAATTTTAATTTAACATTATACTTCAATAATGCAATTCATAATTTTTGGACCATTTTACGAATCTTCATAGAAAACTGTCAAACAAATGAATTTCGTAATGTGAATTGCACGCAGATCATATTATGAATTGTCAGTTTGTGACATTTTACGATGATTCATAATAATTATTATAATAAATAATTATTATGAATCATCGTAAAATGTGCCACTTTGGTATAATTATGCCACTGGGCAGTTGTTTCTTTTTTGTAGAAAAGTGGTTTTGAAACTTAAACTTTTAGTAGTTAGTTCGGCTTTTGGTAGTTAAATTATGTAGGTAATAATAATTTGTGGCTAGGAATATTCCTCACTTGCCCAACGGCAAGGATTTTACGACTTGACAAAAATTTGAGCATTTATTTAGTAATATTTAAGTTTAATGTGGATATATTACTACAGTATGCAAGGGTAAACACCGTTGTCACTCAAACCATGGGTAGTTGACTTAAATATAAAAATAAATGACCCAGTAACAACAAAAAAAAACCTTATTTTCATTAAAAGATTTTAAAAAGTAAATATCCGTCACTGTCCCGATAGTCATGGATACGCGTTCGAGATAGCTGCGAAACAGCTGACGGCCGGTCATGTAACGTCCGCGCGCCCCGCCGCCCCCGTCAACCGCCGGCCGCGGCCGGTCTTTGCCCTTGCGATTAGGGTGAAATATTCTTGGGGAAAAACGAAGATTTTCTTTAAAAAAAAAAAGTTGTATTTTTCCATTGATTTTACGTTCTATAAATGAAACCAAACCACTGGTTTCAAGGATAACGGTGTTTACACTAACACCCTGTATACACACACACATAAACCTTCCGGAATAAATTCTCTAAATGGTGGTGAAACCCGCATCAATCTAATGCGGAGTTTAAAAGAACTAAGCAGTCACATAGACAGACACGAAAAGCTATTTTGTTTTATACTAAGTATCCTTACATATTAATAAAAAACAAAGTCCTCCGCGCGTTTGTCTGTCGGTCTGTTCGCGATAAACTCAAAAACTACTGCACCGATTTTCATGCTGTTTTCACCAATGGATAGAGTGATTCTCGAGGAAGGTTTTAGTATAAGCTAGTGATCAATATAAGTAGGTGTGTCTGATTTTATTTTATATAATTATCAAGTTATATTTAAAGCTACCCACTTTTTCAGGAACAAAGTCTGTTCAAACTGACGGAACAACTTCTGAAGGGTAATGAAAGCTATTTTCTCCTAACCAACAGGGAAATAGTGGCCTTAATTAAAATAACTTGGTAATCTCTGTGGGAAAGTAATGAATTATTACCGCCCTGGTTTCGCGAGGTACTCTACAATAGGAATGGGGTCATTTCACTACAACTTAGCTGGCAATAGGCTCGCCCCCTATTACATGGGACTTAAACATAACTGGCGAAATGTGGGTGTACTATAGGTACACCTCTGCCTTATCCTGCGGGAATACAGGCGGGATGTTATGTGTGACTTTTGTGATCAATTTGTCAAAAGTTTTCAGAGTTATCTAAATTACTTTTCAATATTGAGTCTTTTTTTTTTTTTTTTGGGTGGGAAGTCATCAAATGACTTCTCCCACTCTGGGCGGAGCGGAAGGGCGTGTCAGACTCTTACTGACTAAAACCCACCAGTGTTCCTTCAGTTGCCTGTTGCCAGGGTCCCGGTATCTCTTTCGGACTATTCCGCAACCCTGGCAGGCATCGGTCCTAACGGACCCCGCAATATGATAGTCTAGTTGATGATGTTGTAACTTTGAAGATAAATTTTGAAACCGTTATACGACATTATATAAATACAAATAGGTAATATTGATTTTCAGTAATGTTACAAATTCGGTTTAGGTATTTAAAAATATCTGGGGATTTAAATACTAAGTCAATTAAATCAGATACCTACTCAATGTGTCATGTTTATTTTAAACCGATGCAGCGGTAAAGCATCGTTAAAACTGTGTTCGTTTTTTAAAACCCAAACTCATTCTGTAATCGAATTAGAGCTCGCAACAAAACCGAATTTGAAATAAAAAAATCGATCCGACTTCAATGTACCATTTAGCACCGACTTTAGACAAACTTCTGAGACACTTTTAATTGCTTTCGACCTATCTGATAGCTCGACATTGTTTGACCGACATCTCAGTGTGTTCTTATCTTAATTTTGTTCGACATTTTTATTACTTGAATATTAGTTCTTTAGCGATGTTTCTTTTGTTTTTATGAACATAACTGTACTCTTGTTGAGTATAAAAGTTACAGTCACGAAGATGAATTCCTTACACTAACGTATTTTTTCGTGAAATAACGATCCCAACTTTCAGAAAATACCGTTTTCATATTAGTACCTATTCATTACTATGAATATTATAAAATTATATTTAATTATAAATATTATAATTATTACGTTTGTAACATTATTAAAAAAGCGGCCAAGTGTGAGTCAGACTCGCACACGCAGGGTTCCCCGCCATCGTACAATATTAAACACTACATATTTCTCGTTATATAATGTTAAAGCGGCCATAGTAGTACGCACTCTGTGAAAATTTCATTTGAAATGATTACCTACGGTTCAAAATGTAAAGTCCTGTAACAGACGGACGGATGGACAGCGGAGCCTTAGGGTCCCGTTGGCACCTTTTGGGTACGAAACCCTAAAAATAATCAATACTTTAGGAGAAAATCGCTTTTGAATCTTGCGTTAAGTGTGACGTTTTATGATCGTGGCTGTACTTCGTGGGCTGTATTGCTCTTGTTGCAAGTTTATAATCAAGGTCTATAAATTCAAGATCGCATTGCTTGCTCTAAGGGCTTTTAAAACTTGACAAGACTAGTCAAGAAACTTATACATTTTATTACTTTTAGTACCATCTCAGTTCTCAATAGGTTTCCAAGCGATTTGACAATTAGTTACGATTCAATTTCTCAGTGTTCGCTCAAAAAGAAAAGTTTTGAAATATGCTATTGATCTTATACTTCTAATACTAAAATTAAGTATTTCAATTTTTTTGAATATTTCACATTGCATTGCGAATTTGATGCTCCGAGGAGCACATTACTTTACTTTTTTACCATTGTGTCATGCATGAATGGAATAAAATACATTTTTAAATTATCTGTGTAGTATTAAAGAGAAGAGCTACGCTGTAGCTGATACGCTGTCTTGGCTACGATGTAGGCATCGTAGTCAAGACAGCGTAGGCGCTGTGGTAGCAGTAGGACTACGGCGTAGTAAGCGTAGCATTTTGTCTGCTATGCTGTGCTGCCCCGTGCCCATGCGCAAGTTATTTTTTTTTAACCACAACGGTTATGCTCTTGGCCTGCATCTCACCTGATGGCAGGTGATGATCAGGCCGAAGGCGGAAGCCAGCTTCACCCGGAGTCCTCAATCACAGACCCAACAAACATTTACGACGTTGAGTAGACGTTTTGGTGGCAACTTAATGTTATTCAGTATAATCGTATAAATGTCATAAGGACGTTTACTCTACGGCATTAGGGCCCATTTTATTCAACTTAAGTTGCTAAGAGTTTCGTGTAACAGTCATATAAATACCTACTTAGTCGCATAGTAGTCATATACACGTCGGCGATTTGACTAAATATCATGTAATGATAGCTGTCGCGGCGTGTATTCGACTTCGGGTCGACTTATGGTACACAATACGACTTTTATATAATGTAATCGTTGTGTTATTGTCATTTAAAGATGATGCTCATATTGAACGAAATTATATTGTAACAGATTATATCACGTTAATTTAATATGGCGGTGTTTTTGACAGCTGAGTTAATATTGCATTTTTTCTTTGTTATTTGAGGTGATAAAACCAATTCATCAGTCGTAAACCACTGTGCAATCAAGTTTACTGATTAATGTGAGGTAGGTTTGGAACAATTTCTTTATGCGCTTTTAAAACTCTAACGTTTTCACATATTTTATTAATAATTTTATTAAGTGACTGCGTTAAATGACAACTACATAACTTCCCGACCTATAAACTGCGTGTTCATTGTAAATGTTTACGCCATTACAGTTGATTTAGGGATCAGTGATAAAATTAAAAACGCTTAGCTAACTTAGTTCAAAGAATTTATATTAAAAAAATAGAATATTTGTTTGCGTGACTTATAACTTAGTTAACTCAGGTTCCTTGCTGGAACGCGTAATTCTTTTAGGGCCCACTGCTCGCCCGACATCGCGCCCCGGAGGCCCGCCGCGTGTCAGCGGCTCCGGGTAAAACCTCAATATCTTGAGTTATACTTATCGTAGCTCGATAACGTAAAGTAATTTGGATTCTTGAATAAACAGACCACATACTTATCTATATACGGTGAACGGATGAATACAATAGGATTTACAATATTATCGTAAAGTGCGTGGTAGTTTATTTGTTCTTATGTTTTGACGATTTCTGTTAAAAATACTGTTTCTATTGTTATAAAATTTTACAGGCAGTATTATGAATAGATAAGGAATCTAAAAAAAATAACAGTTTGAGATAATAACAGAAAATAAAAAACAAAATTATTACGTAACTAGAGGTCATCTTGACCTTGATTTCAAGGACCGTGTTTTGACGACAAAATGTTGTTATTATGACGTTATAGTAGTGAAAATCACTTACAAATTGATTCAATTACACTAATTAATATTTTATAGTAGCTTCCCACGCTGTAAACATCATAAAACAAACACTATTCACATAATCACCACCACACTCAGTACTTTCACGGCATTTTTATGATACGCTAATTTTGCACACTCAACTTATGTATTTTGGTAATATTATTATCACACACGATGTATAAACTATTATTAATTTGATTTAATATCACTTCACGACGATTACGGCAGTAAAAACACGAAATAATTATTAAAATATGCACGGAGACCGTCCGCGCACACCCGCGCAGGCGCTCTGACAGATGACACTGTCAAACGTTCCATGCACAGATTAAGCATTTAGTAGATTAATTTGACGTGAATATCATCCAACTCTAGAGTGCTACTGCCCATAGACACTATTAACCCGTATTTCAGTAGAAATAGTGACCTAAGTTGCGTGGCATCGACTGATGCATTTTATTCATCAGTGGGGCTTGAAGGATATTTCCGATTGATGCATCGCGTGCATCATTAGGACTCAAGCGGTTAAGTCTAAATAATATTTTTGTTTTAGGTAAACCCCACAGTGATCTCTAATTATGCGGATGTTGATAAGTTTTTATCAAAGATGTACCTCATTGAAATGATATGCGCACATTTGAAATGGAAAACTTGAAATGTTAATTACGTTCCTGGGATAATGAAAAAAATGAAACAATTTTTTCTTTTAACTACATAGTAATGTTATCTGTGTAGTATTATAATATCTGTGGTAATGTTATCATTAATCACTGACAGACCTGACTTGACCTGACTGGTTAATACAAATGGATAAAAACCGTTTAAAATGCCTTGACTTGACCTGACTTGACCTGACTTGACCTGACTTGACCTGACTTGACCTGACTTGACCTGACTTGGCCTGACTTGACCTGACTTGACCTGACTTGACCTGACTTGACCTGACTTGACCTGACTTGACCTGACTTGACCTGACTTGACCTGACTTGACCTGACTTGACCTGACTTGACCTGACTTGACCTGACTTGACCTGACTTGACCTGACTTGACCTGACTTGACCTGACTTGACCTGACTTGACCTGACTTGACCTGACTTGACCTGACTTGACCTGACTTGACCTGACTTGACCTGACTTGACCTGACTTGACCTGACTTGACCTGACTTGACCTGACTTGACCTGACTTGACCTGACTTGACCTGACTTGACCTGACTTGACCGCCTTTTTTTATTACCTCCTTCATATAGATTTATTTGGCTTTAATGCAACTTGTGGAATATTAAAATCAATAGCCCACTTTTTTAATCGTCTCTGAAGTCATCATTGTTGGTTGAAGTGTCTTCTTTATCAACATTATCTTCATTTTCGGATGACTTCAACTTCGAAAAATCAACAAGAGTCCTGAACTTTGGAAAATGAACTGCGGGGCACACTTGTAGTATTTTGGTTAAATTGATTAGTGTAGCGAGAACTTGAAGAAAATAAATAAATAAAATAAAGTTGTTCCCCGAGCCTTACCACCGCCTAGAAAGAGCACGACTCTCTAGTACTCTCTATCTCGCTCGCTCCCATTGTCTCACCTACTTATGGAGACCGCTCGCGAGATAATAAAATCGCCCATTGGTTCGTTGGTCGGGTGGGGGATGTTGGACATCACGTCGTCAGGCTACAACACCAAAAGTAACGAATCTGTGGAAGTACCTACTTTCGAGGCATTATAAATGGCCCGTCACTGTTGCTAGCGGAAGTTTAAGTTCTGATCACCGACGGGAATAGACCTAAAGACGTGCCCACGTACTATATACCACGCATCCTCCGCGACTCTCGCGATGTTATAAGTTTGTTTGTGAATTTCTAGTACCTAAGTTTATTGTAATAAACGATATTTAATGTATCCGCATTAAATTAGTTAAATTTGCATTTAAATGTGATACGGAACCTTTCTTATTTTGCTCACTCTCAGATTGAGCTCTATTACTTTGTATTAAAGTACGCGAAAATTGTATACAAGGTAATTATAAACCTTTAATATGAGTATTAATTAAGTAGCGGTCGTATTATCATGTTTGTGATACTTTAGGATGTATACAGGTCGCACTCGTAATACTTATTCGACTTATATATAATGGTAACAAATACTACGTGTATACAATTATTATCCGTTTAGCAGATGTTTAAAAGGTAATTATATGACAAAATGTACAGTTTTATGACGTTTATACTACGAAAACGTTTAGAGGACGAAAAGTTGTATAAGTAAGTTTTATAAATGTCGAAATAACGTCATATGACATTATTATACGACAAAAAATGTTTATGACTATTCGGACATATAATACACAAGTACATGACGAAGAGTTAAAATAATGACTATAAAATAACTTTAAAAAGACTTAAGGTCATATAAAAGTTTGATTATATGACAAAAATGTTTGTTGGGGAGGAACTATCTTACCTCTAACTGCCGAAACACAACAATGCTGTTAACATTGTTGTTACGGCGACAGACTTAGAGAAGATAGAAGAGCTAGTCAGGTGGACTTCACAAGCCCTACCACCAACCAAACCGGGCAAAAATTTTGCCACAACTGGGAATCGGACCCGGCACCTCTTGAGTCTGAGATAGGTGGTCTAACCAATAGAACAAAGAGGCGGTAAAATTATTCATTTTGTGCATCAGTCGTTCGTGGTCTTTCAATATTGTGAAAATTGCATATCATATAAAATCTTTCTGTATAAATTGCAACCTCGGTACCCATTTTTTTATGTAAAAAATGAAGTTATT